>CM053763.1:61780872-61915728 GCA_028658305.1 Pachyuromys duprasi | reverse complement strand
CAGCCCTGAGGAGTCAGGATAAGCTGGGGTTGGATGGAAGGGAAGGAGGTCCTCCCCTGTTGGTGGACTTGGAGGGGGCGGGGAGGAGGGAGATGAGGGAGGGAGTGGGAGGGTAGGAGGGACTGAGGGAGGGGGCTAAGCCTGGGATTCAAAGTACCTAACCTGTGATTGAGATAAAAATAAATAAATTAAAAAAAAGAAACTTTTAGGCCCATATTTGAACATTTAAGGCCTGTGGTCTTGGCGGTTGAAGGGTCCAAAGACCAGGGAAAGGGATCCCACCCTCAGAATAGGCAGTTGAGGAAACAGACTCTTGATTGACAGTACTTATCTGGAGTCCATTCAACCTGTGAGAGGTGGATCCAATTGGATTCACTGAAGCTTACAAGAATCTTTTTAAGTTTACACTTGGTCTAGCAATTTGCCCTTCATAAGTCCTAAGTTCTATTTTTCCTTCCTGAATGCATCAGATTCTCTCTGAGCACAGGTGGTCTTGGGGTCAAACCCCTCTTGACCATTGTCCCACCATGCTACTGCATCCCACTCCATACAGTAGAGTCCTCCAGCCTCATCCCCAGATTACTACAGACAGACAGAACATCTCTGCAATCATGGGAGATGCTCACAGACCCTACAGTTTATGTTGCCTGGGAAACTGTTCCTTCTACCCTCTGTAGGATTTTTTCACACAGTGGCTTGTCCCTATGGTGAATCTGCTTTCAGTAGATAGTGGCAGAGGAGGGACAAAGGAGGCCAGGTCCTGTGGGTCGCCTTCCTGGTATCTATTTCCAGAGCAGAGTAGATTCTATTCAAGCCAGGGACAAGAAGATGTGGTTTCCAAGGTTAGGAGAACCCAAGATCTCATTCAAGTCTTACTCATTTGCATTTGAGTGTTGGAAACTTCCCAGATTCACACGAGGGACCAACGAGCCTGACATGTCCTTTTCTAGGCTTATCTGATGTTACTGGCTGGGGCTGTGAACATGAAGAAGCGGGTGCAGAGGGGTATTTACAATGGATGTGTGACCCTGCAGAGTGCCACTCTCCAGCCCTTCCGTAGGCTTTCTTTCTCCAGGCTAAGTCCTCACTGCTTAGCTCTTCAAATATGCGCTGTAAGCCACAGACCCATGAGCAGCTGTGTCCCCTCAGAGGCTGAGGCGGAGGGTGGATACTCCATTCACAACTTGGGGAATTTTTGAAATCCTAACTCTCTCATTAGGAAATGCCACAAGCCTCAGACAGCAATCAAACACCCCAGTTGCCGCCGGCAGGGCAGGGGAATCGGTGTAGTTTTAAAAACATTATCAAAGAGCTTAAGTCGGAACAATGTTCGCTGGAGGAGCACACTGACAATATTTATGAGTCAGAGCGGCAAGTTTTCCTGAGAAGCACCAAGCACCAAGCCTTTCAGAACTGTAGCTCAGGTGTGAAGCCACCTTCCTCACGTGAGTTCAAGGGTATGCTCAAGGAGCCCCGTGAAACCACAACTTACAAGTCACAACGACATCTCTGTGGGGCAGCTTGGGATTTCTGCCTTTGAAATCCCCTCAGGAGACTTGAAAATCCAGTTTGTTGTGTTTTTTCCTTAAGTCTTAAAATAAACCAGCATGGAACTGAGACGTGCAGAGGAAGCCTGCGCACAGGCTCTATACAGCATGTTTTGTTTTTATGGTGTTTGCTTGGGTAAGGCCGCACTCTGGCCTGGACCTTACTATATATTCCAGATGAGGCTTGAACTTGTGATCCTGCACCTTACTTGCCTGAGTACTAGGATTATAAACACACATAACACTAAAAGCACCAGACCACCCCCCATTGACGCCGTCTGCCTCCCATTCTGATTAAGGACCACCATGTGCTTTCAAGCAGAAGAGCCAGGATCTTTGTCAGGCGGAGGACTCACACACTGGTAAGATCTGTGGCAAACAGTGTGTTCATTCAGTTCCTCTTCAGGGCAGGTCTCAGGATCCCTGCTGACGGTGCCCCTCACCCTTTCTCCCACCTGTGGCCCCTGATACATGGCAAAGGAAAGACAAATGGGCTATCACAGGAACAGAGGCAAAGTGGAGGTAGGGTGATGTAACAACTCAGACATGCCAGGCCTGGCAGGACCTGGGCAGCCAGTGCTACACTTAAGACAGAGATGGAAAGACCACTGCTCATTCTGGGAGGCTCTGGGTTTGTTTTAGGTTTTGCTTTAATCACTTTACAGCCTAATCCCAGCTCCCCTTCTTCCTTTCCTCCCAGTCTCAACCTCACGCCCCCTCCTGCCATTCCCTCCCCTCATCCTTCTCAGAGAAGGGGAGGCCCCCAACGGGTACCAACCCACCCTGGAACCTCAGGTTGCAGCAGGACTAAGCTCATCCTCTCCCACTGAGGCTTGACAAGGCAGTTCAGCTAAGGGGATGGGGATCCAGAGGCAGGGAAACAAGTCAAAGACAGCTCCTGCTACTGTTGTTAGGGGACCATATGTTGATCAAGCTGCACATCTGCTGCATATGTGTAGGGGTCTAGGTCCAGCCCATGTATGCTCTTTGGTTGTTGGTTCATTCTCTGTGTGCCCTCATGGGCCCAGTTCAGTTTATTCTGTAGGTCTTCTTCTGGTGTCCTTGACCCCTTCAGCTTCCTCTATCCTTCCCCCCACTCTTTCACGAGATTCTGAGATCAGCCTATTGTTTGGCTGTGGGTCTCTGCATCTGTTTTCACCAGCTGCTAGATGAAGCCACTCAGAAGACAGATATGCTAGGTTCCTGTCTGCAAGCACAGCAGAGTAGCAGTAATAGTGACGGGCTGGTTCTCCCCATGGGGCGGGTTTCAAGTTGGGCCAGTTATTGGTTTGCCATTCCCTCAGTCTCTGCTCCATCTTCATCCCTACACTTCTTGTAGGCAAGACAAATTTAGGCTTGAAGGTCTTATGGGTAGGTTAGTGTTCCCTTCTCTTCCCTGGAAATCCCAGCTGGCTCACTCCTCTTCTGAGGGAGATGCAAGCATCCTACCTTGGGCCCTCTTCGTCGTCCTTGGGTAGCATGATTATCCTGTACTTTATGGCTAATAACCATTTATGAGTGAGTACATACCATGTGTGTCTTTCTGAGTCTGAGTTACCTCACTCAGGATGATCTAGTTCCATCTATTTGCCTGCAAATTCCAAGAAGTCTTTGTTTTTAATAGCTGAGTAATATTTCATTGTGTAAATGTATCACAGTTTCTTTATCCATTTTCTGATTGAGGGACATGGACTAAGGCATCAACAATCGATCCCTAAGAGTCCTTTGCCTGACACTTGTATCAAGTGATTCTAGTTGTATCTGGATGATGTCTGAGTGTGTCCTAGAGATGCCCTATGAAGCCAGTGGTAAACAGAAGTCCAGAAAATGAGGGGAGCTTAGCGTGGAGGAGAGAGATGGTGTGTGTCAAATCTTGGGAGGGTATTATAAAAGTTTTACTGAAACTTATCATGACCGCTCAGAGCACAGCCTGTTCCTACCTCAGATGGCAGGAGCCCACATATAAGCCAGGTCCTGCTTGCATGGTGGCTCAGGCAACTGAGAGGGCTAAGGCTGGGAAGGGGTGGCACTCATCCATATGAAGCAAGTTAGCAGTTTCTACAGCTATGCACATTTGACTTAGATGGCACAGAGGTCTCAGAGGTGAAGACAGAACCCAGGGGTAGGTTCCACCTTGTGGGCCACATTTCTACCCTGGGGATGACTGCCTTTCCTACAGGTGTCTCTCACACCCTTGGAATTGAGATTCTATGTTCACTCTGTGTTCAATTCAGCCCTGTGAGTGTGTTAAAGGGTGCCCGGGGCAGCGGGTAATCATTCTCCACTGTGGTCTTCTGTGTAAGAAAGGAGATAGTTTGACACAAAGAAAGGTAGAAGGAGATTGACCCAGCAACTAGTGAGTCTCGGGTTTAGAGAGGCCAGCTTGCTCTGCCTCCTTAAAAGGCCTTTACATACAGTTCACTTCCAGTCCACATGGAAAGGATAGGTTCCGCAATCCACCCATCCGTCCCCCACCCACCCGTCCCCCAGCAGCGGATGCCATGACCAAGGTGCTGTCTGTGTCTCCTAGAGCTTGCCACTGTTCAGAGCACCAGCCAAGGCGGAGCAGGTGGCTGTTGTCCCTCCACTGACTCAAGACACTCAAGGCCACTTGTCTTATGGTTTTCTACTTCATAAAGAGCAGTGGACTATTGATGTGGAGCCAGTGCTATAGTGTCTGGGTGGTTTCATATGAGCCAAGCAGTCTCAGCTGTAGTGTGTCAGGTCAGCTGGGGAGATGGCAGCGACTCTGTGACCAGGAAAATAATTGTACACACCAAGACCACAGTGACTGCGTACAGTACCATCAACATGGATGGGTGCTGCCAGCAAGGCCAACAAGGCAGGTTCTCTCTGTGGATAATGCCACTACATTGTGCTTTCTGATAAGCTCTCCAGGAAGTAGCATAGGCGTCTACATTGGTCAGCTCCATCTGCATTCAGAGGACAAACAGAAGATGGGGGGGCAGTCCCCTCACATCTCTCCTGGAGAGAATGGAAAGGCAGTCTCAGGCATCCACCCCAGGGACTGTGTCCAGACACACTGTGCACAGAGTGCCCACCCCTCCGCTGCCTCCACACTCCTCCATCAGGCCTAGCTTCCATGCCCCCAGCTCACTAACGCCTCAGGGACAGAGGACTTAATGGTCAGTTTGCTGAAGCTGCCCTTAGCAAAACCACAATAGGTGGGTGAACACACAAAGGGACAGGGTCTCCTACCATTTCTGGTCTATCCCAGGGCCAGGGCCAAACCCCTGAAACCACATACATGTGTGTAGGTGAGGAGACTTTGGGCCCAAGACTGGGACCTGAGCTAAAATCTGGTGTTGGTGTCCTCCAACACTTCTCCTCAAAGTTCTCAGCTCCTTCAGCCCTATCACTTGGAACAGCTGTAGGAAGCGAAGTGCTTTAGAATTAGGTACCTCAAGAGACCAGCAACTCTATGGTGGACATGTGGTAACCAGGGCAAGCACTGAAGGAGTGCACCCATATCACCAGGGAATGCATCTGGGACTCCCGGCAAGGCCTGGCAATACCAAAGTCATATCATGCTCTTGTCTCAAATGAACACCTCGGAGGTGCAGCCCAGTGTGCAGTAGGTGATAACACAGACCTCTGCAGCAGCAAGTGTGATGCAGTGAGAGCTCTGAGAGCTTGCTCGAGATGGGAGGGTCAGGGCTGCACGTGGTCGCTGCAGGGCAGAGTGGATGGTGCTGGCTGCCTCCAAGCCCTTCCAGCACACTGACAGACTGGAAGTAGAACAGGCTTGCCTAAGGGCCACGCTTGGTTACTGAACCTGGGGCTGGCTTCCCACCTCACCGTGTAGACAGGACACCATAGCCAGCACAGACTCCTCCCACTGATGGCCATTCCCCTACACCTTGCTCCTCAGCCCATCCTGGCCATGCACCTCCACCCTAGGACACACTTGACACTTGGCCCAAGCAGGCTGTCCAGAGGGCGCCCTGCTCTGTATGGAGGGCTGTTCACCTGCCTGGGCTCCTCACCTTTAGTTTCCCAATATCTCGCTTTAATCTTGGCCTTTTCCCGTGGCTGCTTTGTAGCAGTAGCCAAGTGCTCCAGTAAAAGCCTTTTCATGTTCTCTCCCCACCCCCAGGAAACTTCCTGGCTCTCAGCAGCTGCTTGCCTGTAGCTTCCAGGCCCCAGCTGACATCCAGATGTGCTCCAGAGGAAAGGGTCAATGTTGACCTCATGTCCTGTCTCTCCCATTTAAGGGATGGCATGTCTCTGTCTTAGTTGGGGGTTTTTATTACTGTTATAGGGCATCTTACCCAAAAGCACCTCAGGGAGGAAAGGGTTTATTTTGGCCTACTCTCCCACATTAGTTCGTCAAAGAGGGAAACTAGAGAAGGAATGCAAGGACCTGGAGACAGGAACTGAAGCAAGCGGAGGCCATGGAGGAGTGCTGCTTACCGGCTTGCTCCCCATAGTTTACTCAGCCTGCTTTCTTGTACTGCCCAGGGCCACCTGTCCAGAGGTGACACTGCCCACAGTGGACCGAGCCCTCCCACACTGATCATAACTCAGAAAATGTCCAACAGATTTGTCCATAGGCCAATCTAGTGAACAAGACATAGTAGACCGCAGTCTCATTAGCCCTGGTGAGGAGTGTGGGCCTAACTGGATGCTTCTTTAGCCTCTGGGTGGAACTTTTGACAAAAAAAGAAAGTGCTCAGGGGTTACAGCCTTAGGCCACTATCAGCCAATAAGTAACCAAGAGGAATTCAGCAGGCCTCCCTGGTAGAAATGAGCCCCGAGGCAAGCAAAGGCAGAAACTCACAGAGCCAGGTGGAGGGGTACTACCTCGAAAACAGCGGAGCACCACAGAAGCTGGAGGTTCAGGGCACAGGGAAAAACACGGGGTCTCAGGTGAGAGGGCCTCACATGGGGAGGGGAAGACCATACCCAGTGCTGGTCAGGACGCCCAGGACCTTCCGAGCAAGTGGCGTCACAGTACAAGACCAAATCAAGGAATTATGTTTTCTGCCCCCAATCAATTTCACCTTGGTTAAGTCAATCAGAAACAGAAACAGCAGCCCACCAGCTCTCTTTGCAAGGGTCCTACATGGCTGTTTGTCTCTATCAGCCATCTGGACCCTAACCCAGGCCATTTCCAGCGAACTCAAGAACCCAGACCAAAGATAGTGTTCCTATTCCAAGCATGTGTAGAACCAACCCCAGCCAAGGCTGGAGAGCAAACTTCATTGCCGCCTGATTCAACCACCTGCAGTAGGTCAGTCTGAGAGCTGAGGAGATGTGAGGGAAGAGGAGGGACCAGTTCAGTCCCTGCCGCACTTGAGTGAGCAGCCTTGGAGCAGGAGCTGACTGAGCAAATGTCCGCAGACGTGAGACTCCACACAGGTATGCGATATCCAGCTGGGAACTGTGCCCACATATTCACCGGATCCACACCTTGACTGTGCCCATGACAGTACCATATGCACACCTGCTCTGTGACTTCACACAGGCTCTCCCCATGCACTGAGTTCACACTAACCCCAGATCTCCTTTTGCATTAGACCCATACCTGTACTGGGACAACTGAACTTGAACACCTATTCAGGTTATACATCTGTACCGTGCTCATGTCTACACTGTACGCACACGTTCCCTGCAGACACACCCGCACTGCATGCACACCTGCGCTGTACAGTGCTCACACTGGCACTGTGCACACACCTGCACTGTATAGATGCCTGCCCTGTGGCCACGACTGCACTGCATGCACACCTGGACAGGGCCCACATCAGCACAGCATACGTACTTGCATGGTATACACATCTGTATCGTACCCATACTTACACTGTACTCATCCCTGTGCTCACAGCCAGCCTGTGTCCACCATGTCTTGTGTTCTTACCTGCTCCATTCTTGGTCTTACATCATTCCTGGCACGGCCAAAAACTGCAGAAGGTCACAGCCAACCCCACCTTAGAGCTGTTCTTAGTGTTCTTATGGTGATAAAAATGTAAATCACTTCTGCTGTTTGGAATTTTTATGTCATATGTGCTAAATATAATTTTATGGCTTAAAATGGCTGGGAAAATCAAGAGAGGGTAATGTTTTCTAACACAAGAAAACTACATGAACTCACATTTCACAGCCGTAAAGGCAGTTTTCTTGGCCCACAGCTGTGTGTTTGCTCAGCCCAGCTGTTGGTACTGTCATGGTGCTGTGGAGTATTCAGATCAAGAGTGCATATCTCTTTCCAGGAAGCATTCATCGAACCTCATCTGGACAGTTGAATTCCTGAGGACAGGACTGCAGCTAGATTCTGCCATCTGTCTTCCTAAGCTTCTCTGAGACTGGGCACCCAGAATCACTTTCAGCCAGCCTGCCAAGTAGGTTGTAGGGTGGTTGGGTAGAAAGTGTATGTCTGAGTGCTTGGCTGAAGAGGTCTTTAGCTGCTGTGGACACCTTACTCTGGAAAGTGGATAGGTATATGCCTGTACTCCAGGAAAGTGGGTAGGTATATGACTGTAGTCTAGAAAAGTGGGTATCTGCCTATAGTCTAGGAAAGTGGGTATCTGCCTGTAGTCTAGGAAAGTGGGTATATGCCTGTAGTCTAGGAGGGTGGGTATTTGCCTGTAGTCTAGGAAAGTGGGTATCTGCCTATAGTCTAGGAAAGTGGGAATATGCCTTTAGCCTAGGAAGGTGGGTATCTGCCTGTAGTCTAGGAAAGTGGGTATATGCCTGTAGTCTAGGAGGGTGGGTATTTGCCTGTAGTCTATGAAAGTGAGTATATGCCTATAGCCTAGGAAGGTGGGTAGTATCTGCCTATAGTCTAGGAAAGTGGGTATCTGCCTGTAGTCTAGGAAAGTGGGTATCTGCCTGTAGTCTAGGAAAGTGGGTATATGCCTGAAGTCTAGGAAAGCAGGTGTATGAATACAGTCCTAGAGAGTGGGTATATGTCTGTGTTCCTCTGGGTCATTTGCAGATTATTTTTACCCATTTATTTAACAAATATTTTTGAAGGTGTTGCCTTGGGACCTTCCCTCCACCTCCAGAAAGTCAGCTATGACTCTGCTTTCCTCTCTCCCCTGCCATCTATGCCTTCAGCTGCAGTTTCCCACCCAGTTCTGGGTTGCTCCTATGTGTTTGAGTTCCCCATGGAGGCTGGCTATGGCAGATATAATTCCAACTGATCCTTAAGTAAGCTGCTTTTCTGTGACACCCTGGGCATAGCTTCTTCTGACACTCCTGGATGGCTATGATGACAGGATGCACCTCTCTCTCTCTCTCTCTCTCTCTCTCTCTCTCTCTCTCTCTCTCTCTCTCTCTCACACACACACACACACACACACACACACGCACCACACACACACACAGATACACCGAGAGACAGAGTCAGATGCAGAGAGAAATGTCTTGTCTTCCCTGAGGATCAGCACAATGTACCAGTCTCCCACAGGAGCATTCTGGAAATCCCTGACCCTCTGCCTCGGTGAGGCTCTTCCTCTCGTGTCTTGTTGTTTTTGTTTTGTTGTTGTTTGCCAGCACTGTGTCCTTTGGGCTGTGCTGTCCTTTCAGAGGAGACCTCTCCATGTCTAGATGTCAAGGTCTAGGTGAGCAACCCCCTAGCATGCACTTCATATCATGTGAGTGCCATTATATCGCACAGCCCCAAACTCTTGTTAACAGGGTCTTGCAAATGCTTGCCCCCTTCCATGGTGGGCGTCCATAAGACAGAAAGCACAAAAGACAGGCTCACTAAACAGGATTCGGAGCTCAACTTGTCACTCTCTGCCCTGTGGGCTCATTTTCACAAGGCAGAGTAAGAATTTGGTGATGGTAACTGCCAAGTGTGGAACTCACAACCTGTGCTGTAACGGAATGGGTGTGTAGACACCTTTCTCCAGGAGCGTCAAGAACATGCCAGTAGCATCCCTCTTACACAAGAGAGTGGCCTCTTCTTTGGGGGTTTGATGCTCATGGTTGCCAGCATTAAGCTGTCTGCTAAGGTGGAGAGACAGACTACTAGAAATCTGTTGGAAGTGTGCTAGACTCCACACAAAAAGGTAAGCATGCCCAGGTAAATTTGAAATTCAGATCAACAGGAAACGCCTTTATAGTGTATGTTCCATTTTATCATATTTCAAATGCAACTGTTTATCTGGTGACTGTGAACAGGAGTGGCTTCAGAATTGTGTTTATGGAAGGATCTGAGAAAGAGACGGTAGGCCTGCATCCTTCCATCTCACCTCACGAAAGTGTGCCTCATTATCCTGCCCAAACATTTGCCCCCACCTTAACAAGGCATGGGAACACACCTGAGACACTTCTGCTCGATTCCCCAGGCCCTTCAACCAGGAACTCAGGGATGTTCTTCAATGCATTCGAAGATGATTTTAAAAGTTAGGTGTTGTGACTCTTGCTAAAATGTGAGACTTCTTACCTGTGTGGCAATAACATTTCTTACTGAATGTTCGACCTAGCCACAACCTGCCTCTCTGCTCAGGGAAGTGCTGAGGCCACCTACCGCCTGTGTCCCCGAGAGTCTCGCACAAGCAGAACCCTGCAGATTGCTCCGCTCAGCTGGACTGTCTTCATTCCTGGTCCTGTTCTTAAAACCTTTATGGTCAATTGGAAAATGCATGTTGTTATCCTGACTCTCACCCCTGTCTCTCACATTGCCTTGCATGCAGCAAAAATGCTCAAAGATGGTACCATGAAATAAAAACCCAGGCAGCAATGGAGAATTCCTGTGTAGCAATAAGTGATCCATTAAATACCCCTGAAAGTGTTCTCACTGTAAAATGTCTGTCAACATCATCTCAGATAGTTTTTATAAAGTACTAGTAGTAAGACATTAAAAATGACAAAAATGTCTTTAATCTATTTTTAAAAAATGTAATCATCTGAGATACCATTCACTTCACAACAAACAGTGGTTCCCCAGACCGGTCTGTCCAGCTGCAGGCCACCCAACATTTACTTTCTGAAAGATCCTCAGTGGTCTTGGCCCCACTCCTCTAGGTTATGGCAATGACTGCTCTTCCTCAGACTTGGGACACGGGCAGATATGAGAGCACATCTCATCCTTTTGAGTAAAACAAACAAATGCACCATGCCCAGCCATTAACCAACTGTCCCCACAGAAAGAGACAGACAGACAGGCAAAGTGGGATAGACGACTCCTCTGTCCATCTGAAATCCAAGCTGGTGATAGCCAGCACACAGCCGAGAGTGGTGCCCGTGTTCTTCACGTGTGCCTTGGTTGTGTGTGCTGTGAGGAGAACTTGAGGTCACGTGCAGAAGACCGGGCTGGAAGGCTGCACGTGCAGAGCCTTGGAAACTGAGGGAGCCAGTGAGTACCGCCAAGATGTTTCCGAGGCATGTCCGGCAGCTGCAGTTGATGCCAAGCTTTTTCTCTACGTTTATTTAAATATTAATACAAATGATCAGACAGCACGAGTTTACTAAGCACAGACTAAAGGGCTGATTGTGCCTCAATTCTGTGTGCAGCATTCTTTAGGTATTGTGAGTTTGAGAGATTGTTTCTTCATCTGTTTCAGTACATCAGATTTTAGGACACACCCTCAAAGCTACAGTGCTCCCCCCAAATAAACAAATAAATAATGCTTTTACTTAGTCTTTGAAAATTTCATACAATATATTTGGAGCATATTATTCCCTCCCCTCAGCTCCCTACATACCCAACTTCATGCTCTTCATGTTTTACATAAATAAACCAAAACTACAACAAAAACACCACCACCAACAAGAAAACATAGAGGCCGGTTTGTGTTGACCAACTACTCCTGGACTCAGGGCCTGTCCTAGAACGTAATTAACATATGAGGTGTCATTTCATTGAAGAAACTGAGTCTCCCTCACCTAGCAGCAATCAAATGTCAAGAACGCCTTGGCGAGTGGGTAGTAATTCATTCTGTCTCCTCTCCTCAATGCTGGGATTTTTGTCTAGCTTGAACTTGTGCAGGTCTTGCAGCTGAAAAGCACCCAGAACTGTGACCACTGTAGACTGCCTGGCTCGACAGAGAGTAGTGCAGTCACACTGCATGAAGCTTTGTCCCCATTAAGCAATTCTCCTCTTCCCCGCTCCAAGGAACATCAGAAACTCTTGTTTTGTTCTCATTCGTTTAAATTTTTGTATGTATAAATGTGTACATGTGTGTGTGTGTGCATGTGTGTGTGCTTATTTGAAGATGGGCGTGTGAATATGTACTTATTGTATGCGCACATGTGTGAGGAACTCAGAGGTCAACCTTGGGTGTTGTTTGTCATATACTGCCCACCTTTTATTTTTCAGATAAGTCCTCTCACTGCCCTGAGGGTCACTAAATAGGTTAGGCTAATATCGTTTGACTTAGACATGTTCCTCCATAGTCTTGGGCATTTGAACACCGGATACCTGGTGACACTGTTTGGGAGGGTTAGGAGTTATGACCTTGTTGGAGAAAGTATGCCACCAGAGGTCGGTTTTGAGAGTTTGAAGAGTCCTGCCATAATGGATACGTTCTCTCTGTTTTGTGCTTACAGTTTGAGACGGAAGCCCGTGGCTTCTTGCTCCTACCCCCATGCCTTTGCTCCACCATCATAAACTCTTCTGTAAGTTACCTTGGCCTGGATGTTTTATTACAGCAATAGAAAAGTAACTAATATGGGCCCACTGGTCAGTGAGCCCTAGGGACCCACCTGCCTCCATCTTCTCAGTTCTGGGGTTATAAATGTGAATCACCATGCATGCTTTATTCTTTATTCTTTACAAGGAGCCAGGGTTGCTATCCACACCCGTACTGACAAACTGTGAAGGCTACTTCCTTGCCATGCAACTTGAGGACAAAGGATGCATGAAAGATCTGCCCCTTGTAAAACCGACACAAAGTATAATTCTATATAAATTTATGGTGGCTTTGTGATGTCTAACGTTGAGGCTGACTGCTTGCCAGGCATACTCTACTCCAGAGTGCTAAAAGCACAGGAGTGCTGGTGGCAGCTGAAGCAGTTGTGAACCCCAGGATGTCCCCTGCAGCTTCAGCAGGAGTGCACCATTTCAATGCAAAATGAGCACGGTAGAACTCACTGTGATAAGCACAGCAAAAGTTCAAAGCAGCCACAATGAACAGACCACTCCAGGTGAGCCTCGCAGATGGCAGCCACCGGAATACCTGGCTAAGATTAGAGTTTCTTGAGTCTGGGAAAAGATGGAGGCCAGGGCATGTCATCCTCAGACCAGAAAAAATGACTTCCAATCCTCCAGGCAAAACATGAGTCAACTGGATGTCCATCCTTGGATCTCTTTTCTGCAGCATCTCTGTCTGTTTTGTCTTCTCTCTCAGTGGGTGTTACAGTCTAATCTCAACACTTTCCACAGCGAATATGGTGCTAGGTATTCTCCCCTTCCTGGGGATTGATATTTTAACAAGAGACCTTAGAATAATGGAATGCAGGTTTTCAAGTACAAGTTAAACCATGGTGAGTGTAGGAGCCGCTCCAGATACATGCACACTGTCTGTACAGAGTACTGACCCCGAGAGCCGGCCAGGAGCTGGTGCTACGAGGTGGGTACAGCTGGTAGCAGAGTCCATGGTCAGGGAAGGGGCCCCTGGGACAGACCAATGTTAGGAGAGTCTTTGGCCTGTTGGCAGAGCCCATGGCATAGAGCTCTGGGTTGAGAACATCTGTGGAAGAACCCTGTGATCTGAACCTACAACTCAGCATTCCAGGGTGGAGACATCTGGGCAGACCGTTGTTGGCTGAACCCATAGCCTTGGCTCCAAAGTGTGGGCAGCTGAGGCAGGCCCCTGTAGGAGAAACTCGTGTCCCAGTACTCTGTGGTGAGATCTGAAGTAGTTTCTGCCAAATGAGCCCAAGGCCCAGGGTTCTAGGGCGGGGGCATCTGAGACAGACTTTTGTGAGTAGGACCTGTTATCCAGTGTTTCTTAGTAGGGAAAGCTGTCTTAGGACCCTGTTTTAATGATCAAACCAGACTCACAGGAAAGAGGTGTATAGCCAAAGGCCCTGGCTCTGCGTTCATGCCTGCCTGTTGTTGTGATACCTACCATGATGGTCGTAGATTTGCTCTCTGAAACTCTAACCCCCACTGAGCTCTTTCCAGTCCGTGTTACTTTGTGGTATCTCATCACAGCAGTATAACAACAGCTAAGACAGGCTTGAGGCTGCAGGGAATGTTGTGACCCTTAGGCTTTTTTTCTGGAATTCTCTTTGTCACATTTGTCCCTGGAACCTGAAGTGTGTTCTTCAGAGGAGATCTTGAGCCACCTGGTCAAGCCCAGGTGCTGGCTGATTGCACTGAAAGACATTGCATTTAGAATAAAACACCTGGATCACCTTCTGTTTTTTTTTTTCCTGGCCCTTTGCAAATGTCTTACACTGAGCAGTTTGGGATCATTTACACCTAAGAACCTTTGTCCACAAAAGTGACCATTTCAAGTTCCACCTTGTTTCTGTAACAGAAATTCCTAAAGTCTTCTATGCCACCAGCTCCAGGAAGAGCTCCTGTTATAAACTCAATGGATGATTTTATGTGAGGGCCTGAGATTTGTGACTTACTCAGTACTCATAGGGCCACACTGAGCCATGGAGAGAGGCGAGGAGCAGGGCCAAGAACAAGGGTTGGTGGACATTTTTCTCTGGATGAATGTGCTGCCTCAGCAGCTTTGTCGTCATTTCAGCCCCAGGAAGCTGCTCTGATTAAGATGCACTCCCAATGGCCAAGCTGTCAGTTGTTCGGCACTGGTCTCTCTATGTCCCTATGAAAATAACTGCACTTTGAGGCCTACCCCTTCACCCAGCATTCCTGGTTCCGGGTCCCAGGAATTTATACAAGCCTTGATCTTCACAGAGGATTTTTCATGTGGGGTAGAAATAACTCCTGTTAGCCCCAGCCTTGTGCTTAATGTCTAGTTATGTACTATTTTCTGTGTCATTACGGCTTAAAGCCCACTGAACCCTCTGCCTAAGCTTGCTGTCCACACCTGCACAGTCGACAGTGCCTGTGTGCTTTCTTAAGGCTGCGAAGAGTTGTATTGTTTCAGATCTGCTAAGTGACATGTCTTCGAAATGACTTTAAATGGTTTTTTCTTTCTGTGGCTTGCATTTCACTGGGAAAGACAACAGGCTAAAGTTTAGATATTGGAAGTGATGAAGATCCTATTCTGTTGCTGTTTGGTGTTCTCTCTCTCCGATATATGGCTCCAACTGGCTTGGGGGGTCTTTGAAACTTTCAGTGGTAAGATCACTGCTTCAGACTGATTTTATTTAAATTTGGGAGTACTACCCTGTTCTTAAGGTCTTCCATGTGCCCTGTAAAGAGGACGAAAGTCAAAAGCAGACCTTAGCTAACTGCACACAATGGAGTGAGAGCTGGGAAGTGGTACCCAGACCCACATTCCTGAATCTCCAGTCCAGACTTGGGCCTGCAGCAGAGCTATGTGAGTGACTTCCTGGACCCCGTGTTCACTGCCTGCCACCATCTGCCTGCTTAGAGCTCTGCTTCTCAGCTGTTCACAGATAAACAACAAGATCTACTGGAACTAAAATGATGCTGACATGGGCTACTGTGAGTCCATTCACAGAATCACAAAATGTGGCTGCATTTTCCCTGAACCCAAGAGTTCACATATGTGGTGGCTGCATTTGCACTGATGGAAAACGTGGGTCTTTTACTTAGAGTGAAAGAGCTTAGGGTCAGCAGGATCCATCCAGAAAATTATATTTCCAGAAAATGATTCTGTCTCTGTCTCTTTCTCTCTTCCTCTCTCTCTCTCTCTCTCTCTCTCTCTCTCTCTCTCTCTCTCTCTCTCTCTCTCTCTCTCTCTCTCTCTGTGTGTGTGTTGTGTGCTCACCCATGCCTGTGCACACATATGTTCATGCCAGAGGAGGTCATCAGTATCTTTTTCATGTTTCACCATTTTATCCCTTCTCACTGGGTTTATAGAACACTATTGTTTTGGGGTGTTTTTTGCTATCCTGGTGGCCAGCAACCCACTTCCCAGTGCTCAAGTCACAAGCCTGCATGACCATGCTCAACTTCTTTTGCAGTTGTTGGGATCCAGACTCAGGTCTTGGTGCTTTCGCAACAAGCACTCTCATCTAATGAGCTAGCAGCCTCAAACAATTTTCTTTTAGTAAATTTATTGTCAGGTTGAATAAGATAGCATATGTGTGCACATCAACAGATGAATATATAAAGAAAATGTGCTAAATGTAGAGCATATTAGTCAGCCATTAGAAAAACAAAATCCTGTTCTTTGCAGAAAAATAAATAGAATTGGAGATTATTATGTTGGAAAATAAGCCAGTCACAAATACAGCACGGTTTCTCCCATCTGCAGAATGCACATTCTAGAAGCCTAGGTGTAAGGTAAAAGGGCCCCTGTGGGAAGATGTGCAGAAAGAGAGTAAGTGTCAGGGAAGAAGCATATTTAAGTGCCTGAAGAATATGTCACAAGGAAGCCTGTCGTCTCCTACAACTGTTACACCCTTGCTGCTTTTATATTGGATCTAATAACAATAAAAAAGTTAAAAGACTAAAACTAAAAATGTATAGAGTGGCCATGAGGAAGGAGCTTCCTCTTCAGGAACTTACATCCTACAAGCACCCTTACATTGAGAAATCTTTGGTTTTTAATAGGCTTCAAACTAAGAGTTACCCACCACCCACCATGGCATTTACTTCCACTTTCTCCCACTGTTTCAGTCACTAACTCTCAGTCTTGTACTGAGGACACAGAAAACACGGTGTGATGGGGGGTTTGCTGGTGACTGATGCCTGCTGCAGAGCGCAGCTTTTCTTTTAATAGGACTTTTGTTTTAGTTGTGTTTCTTAAGCTGATTAGTAAGGATGAGATTTTAATTGGGGTCCCCATTTTCTTTGTGTCTTTGGAAGACATCAGGGTTTTTTTTCCCAACACATAATTAATCAGTGGAAGAAAATCTTCTCAGGAATCGCTTTGTTCTTCCTCATTCTGTAGAGAATTATCCGGTCTTGGTCAAAGCAGGTTAGACCTCCATACAAAAGATATCTTAATGATGTCAAAATGAAGCCTGCATTTCTCACCTTTGGACCAGAGAGAGTGGAAGAGTATCTTTTTCTTTTTGTAAAGTAGCCGGTCTGTCGAAAGCCTCAGGCCCTCACTTCATTATGGCTGGACTCACACAAATCCGTACAAGTGTGAGAGCTTCCTGCCTGGGCCCCAGAGCAGCAGTGGGAATGGCCCTTCATCGCTGCAGGAATGCATTTATGATCATGCGATGCTTAAGTCTGTTTTTATTTCTCATTTTATGGAAAATGCAGCCGTAATCCCTTCAGAATTCCCCTCTGCTTAAATCTCAGAGAGCGTTCTCGGCTGCCTCTTAACGTCTCAAGGGCCCTTCAAGTTGCATAAGCCCATATTCAACAGGTAAAGCCCACTTTGTTCTGTAGAGATGGCTGAAAATAACGCAAAATTAAAGATTTAATCTTCTGGGGCCGACGTGGCCTTTCCTTAGTCTGTCACAAAGAAACTGAAAGTCTAGCTAGCACCTCCTCGAGATGCAGGCAAGTCTTTGACTGGCAGGGCCTGCTGCATTGATTTCCCCAAACTATGCTGCTAGAAATTTTATTAATACAATTGAGCAAAGAAGCCAAGGCAGCCTTCAAGATTGTGGGAGAACCCCTTCCTGATGACAGTTGTTTTCACTAGCAACCTAACTCAAAGCATTTATGTGCAGGGGGAATAAAGGAACCAAGCTTTGGTGACAAATTAAGTAATTTTTTTGTGTGTGCTGATAGGAAAACCCTGGCCCTACCAACATAACTCAGATGTGGCGGTCAAAACACTGATATGAGAGGGTGGAAATAAGCAGAGACCCTGGGAACTGAGTATATTCTTGTTACCTATCACCAGGCATTCCAGGAGAGTTTGAAGCAGAATAGTCTATAATTTGAATGAACTCCTCAAATTCAGTGGTTTTGGAAACATGATAGGAGATATTTGTGTCTGCTACCTTGCTGCTAAGACTCGACCCACAAACATATTTTGGTGTTTCTTTGTGCAAGCTCTCTGCCCTGTCTTGGGGGTTTGGAAGGCCTCCTGTAGACACTTGTTGCATTGACTTTTCCTAAGAGATATGAACAAAGATGTATTCACCCCAGATAAGGCACCAACACAGTAAAGATCCACCAAATTCCACCTTGTGACCCGCCGGAGTTATTAGTATTCCTGACAGAGCATGGGTGAGGGGCTCATGCTCACACGAATGTAGCTGACCCCAGGGCAGCTGCATCACCACAAAAACCCACCATCTTAAATGCTGACCTCATGAAAGCTGCATAGTAAAGAGCCTTCTGCCTCTTATACACTCTAGCAGCTCCCAAGACCCCTTGCAGCTGGAGTGGGGAGCAGGGGAAAGTCATAGCAGGGACGTGGGTCCTTTTACTCTTATCCTCTGTGGAATGCTAACGGCTCCATTACCACTCCGAAAGGCCTGGCTGTCATTATATCCTGTATCTGGCTGTTCATTTAGTTACCATGGCTACCAGGCCCTGGTTATCTCTCTTCCAAGATGGCTGGGATGGTTGTGATGTGCCTGGAAGGAAGTGCCACATTTCTACTCAGCATTCTGTCGCTGTCTTTTTTGGAATCCCCAGGAGGAAAACTTACTGTCTTTGGAAGGATTCTGAATGGGATGGGAGGGAGGTCCAAGTGCTGGGCACTCACTAAGGTGGAGAGGAAACTCAGGAATGGAAACCCGACTGATATCTACCTAGGTGGGAGAAGTTCTATGCTGGAGCCCCCTCATGGCTCTCCTGGTGGGAGCTTCAGAAAAGACCCCTTTGCCTTGCTGGTTGCATTCATGGACTGTGTGGAGGCAGCTAGAAAAGAAAGGAGATGCCAGCTGCAGCCTAGGGGTGCCGAGCACAGTCAGATGACACTGAGAACAGGAAACAACTGCAAGGCGTTCACAGCCTGCATCATGACTCCAGGGGGCCACACTGAAGAGAAAGCTCAGCCCCAGCAAAGCCAGGGGAACCCTGGAACATGCATGGCCCTGAGGTCACACACCACACAAGACCCTGAGAGGCATGAATGGAAATCTGAATAAACCTTGCACAGTGAGCAAGAGATGCTAAGGAAACAGAACATCCATATATGCATACATGACTGGAGAGAGAGAACCCGATGGTACAAGATTTTCTTTGCCCTCTCTGGGGTCACACCTCCTCCAGTACTGTGCCACGATTATTATGGCCGCCAGTGAAGCCTGACACTAGAGACCGAGCTTGCTCTGGGAACAAGTGAAGTGGTAGACCACCCAAATGTCCCCATATGGGATCTGGAGCCCTGCCCTGTGTTTGGCATACTGTAACCTTCACGTGCCAGTATTTTTATTTGCACTTGCAATGGCATCGGATCAGGCAGCAGGTGCACCCAAAGACACTGTCAATTTACATGGGGTGTATTCAAGGATCCATCTCCCAATTCAGCCTCTGAGGGCTGACGCTTCTCAAAGCACAACTGTTCAAATTGTCAGCACGTGGGTCTCTACTCCAGGTCCTAAGGCATGCACAGGATTAACATGGCCACAGGCAGGTCACAGAGACCTTTCAAGCTGAGACCTCTCCTGACAATGATCTGTCTGTCCTGCTGGATGGCATAACTCATCCAATGCAGCACAGAGGTCTTGACTGCTGTGCCAATTCTCTACTGTTCTGTAACCAACTACATGCAGGAACTCTAGCACTGGGCGGCAATTTACATTCCCTCCCATGCTGTGGACTCAGTCAGGACTGCAAACCAAAAATGTTTCTTTCTTCTCTATGCATTACCTCACTGGGCTTCTTCATTCCCATAAACTCTGGTGTGGCTATACCACCCTGTTGTGGACAATGATAAAATAAGGAGCCTATAGATAGACAAGGAAGCTGAGGTATTTTGCCCAGTGGTGTGGAGTGACCCGAGGCAGCTGGAAATCAGGTTTCTGTCTCCACAGCAGCAGAAGCTGTCCTATACTAACCGCTTGTATATGTTTGGTCCAGTCTCTCACACCCTTCAGCTCTCTGTCGCAGGGGCACTGCACTGAAATGGTGTCTGAGGACACACAGATAAGACACAAACAAAATGAGCCAAAAGCACATTTTCCCATTCCAAATTTCTAGCTAGATTCGACATTTATCAAAGTAGTCCATGTCCATAGTTCCTAGACATCAAATCATGTAGCCCTCAGTTTAGCTGGTTTTATGAGCTGAGAATAGAAAGTATAGAGAAAAGAAGAAAGAGAAAGCTTGGAAAGAGTAATATTCAGGAATGGCAAACCCACATCCACATGATTAAAAGCATCTATAAGAACTACAGTTAATATTTTATTCAGAGCTTCCCCTAGAATGAGGAAGGACTGCTTTTTCAATATTATTGTTACTCAGTACAATGATAGAAGTGCTAGCTACTGCAATAAGACAAGAGAAAGGGCATTTAATTGAAAAGGATAAATATGACAATATTCATTTACTGATGTCATGCTTATCTGTAGGGGAAAAAAGTAAGAGATACACAAAAATCACCTAGAATTAAATGTAGCAAGTTCTATGTAGGTGCAGGGAATTTTGGCATGGATTCAGAGCCCAGTCTGTGATAAAGCAGTAGATCATGGTAGAAACATATGATAGGAAAAAAATCACTTTGTAGCTGCCAGGAACCAAAAGGAAAGAGAGTAAAGCTGGAATCCCAAAGTCTCCTTCAAGGGAATGCCCAGGTAAACTCCCTTCCTTCCATCAGGCCCCACATCTAAAAGGCCCTGCTCACTTGTAATAATACCAGAGGGTGATGACTGGACCTTTGGGGGACACTGAAGAGCCAAGCCACAGCAGTGAGTCTGTAATGAAATCAAATCAGGGTCACACAAGCTTTCTTGCCCTTCTGCCTTCCACCATGGGATAACCAGCTAGAAGAGCATAGCCAAACTCAGGCCCCCTGACTTTTGCCTTCCAGCCTTCAGAAACTTCTTTCAGATCTCACAGTCTCAGACAGTCATTTAAAATACAACAAAGCAGACTCTCAGCCCATGGTCTATTGCTGTGAAGAGACACTCTGACCGTGACAACTCTTACAAAGGAAAACATTTAATCTTGGCTGGCTTACGGTTTCTGAGGTTTAGTTCATTATCATCATGAGCTGGAAGCATGGTGGCATGCAGACAGACACAGTCCTAGAGAAGGAACTGAAAGTTCTACATTCAGATCTGCAGGCAACAGGAGGAGACCTTGAGCATTTGAACCTCCAAAGCTCACCCCCAGTGACACACTTCCTCCAACAGGGCCACACCTACTTGAACAGGATTTGGAATCACCTAGGAGACACAACTTTGTATGTGTCCCTGAGAATGGTTCCAGAGATGTTTAACTAAGGAGAAAAGGCCCATCCTCAAAGAGGGTGGTATCTTCTGACAGACAGCCCAGGTGTGTCTGTGTCTGAAGAAAGCCTATCACCTGCCTGCCCCACATAACTTTTCCTGAATAATCAGTGCTATCAGACACCTGCTTTTCAGCATGGACTCAGCACTAGTGACTGCAATACATCCGATAAATTCTCCTTTATGATGTATGTGTGTGTGTGTGTGTGTGTGTGTGTGTGTGTATTTACATACTCTCCTGGTCCTGCTCCTCTACAGAACCTTAACTGGTACAGCAGGGTGGTTTTACCCTTTGTTGGCTATTTAAACTTGCACTTGAGCACAGAACCAGCACAGGCTCATGGGAAACTTTCATGACTAGGAATTCAGAGAAAGATTCTGATTCTGAAACCATAAAGTACTGGTGAGTTAACATTCAATCTTGTCTGCTAATTTATGAAAGCACAAATGAATCTCTAATTCTGTTTTGGAATACTGCTGTGAAGTTCAGCTTGCTGAGAGGTCCGTCAGCTCCTTCATGCTGATGCTGAGCTCCATACCTGGCTGCACAAAGGAAACAGGCAGAGTTCTAGGGTCACTGGAGCTCAGAGCTCTCCCACCGCACATCCAGGTGACACTTGCTAACGAAGAGATAAGGCAGGGGGGTTAGATTTTAATTTAACTCCATCAAAACATCCATCGCTACTCAAAATATCAAGCAGACTCAGGATTAGTTTCCTCATTAAAAAAAAAAAAGAATGCCTACTATGTACATTAACACAGAAACCAAATAGATAAACAAATTATGGTAGTGATTGTAACGGATGGGAATAGGAACAAAGGGGCCCAGCCTTCCTCCAATGGCAACATGGAGACAAAGCTCTTGTCCAATCTCCAAGTGATGTCTAAACAGGGATCAGATTGGCTGTGACTGACTGGTCACAGAAGCCAGTTTGCACCACAAGCAGGTGGGGCTTCTTTGCTCCTCTGTGTCCCTGTAGAGTTATTTCTCCTTTTCACGGTTCTGTAAAGGTTCACTTTAAACTAAATACCCTGCCCCAGCTTCTAGAACTCACT
The DNA here is from genome assembly GCA_028658305.1 of Pachyuromys duprasi. Taxonomy (NCBI): domain Eukaryota; kingdom Metazoa; phylum Chordata; class Mammalia; order Rodentia; family Muridae; genus Pachyuromys; species Pachyuromys duprasi. The sequence goes on along the minus strand of CM053763.1, from coordinate 61,893,730 downwards.
GCAGTGTGATAGCCTGAGAATATGGTTACAGTGAAGGTTCTCCAGGAAAGCATGCTCCCTAAACTGCCAGCCTTTGCCATACAAACAAACATTTTCAGCCTGGAGAGTTTTTCATTTGGAGATGGGCGAGATAATTTCACTTATAACATTGTTAGCATCTGCAAAGAACAGAAACCACTTACTTTCCTGAGAAATGAACAGAAGAACTCAGGCATTAATTATCACTAATAATTGCTATTGCTTAAAAGTAAACATGTTTCATTTGGCAGACAATGTTGGTAGTGTAGTGTTGTTAGAATTAGTGTCTGTTGGGGGGGGCGATGCCTACTAAGCAGTTCTCTCTAGACCTGCATGAGACATGAACATGCACCTATTCACCCCACAAAGGAAACAGACTGGATACCACCAGAATCCAAGTTGGTGAACCAATGAGCTTATTGGCCTTACTTATAGAAGTATGATGAGGCGTAACTTCCAGAGTTTAGATTTGAATGACTCTAAACCAGCTGCATCACCAAACACCAACCCCAGCATGAGTGAAGATTCATGAAAGCTGGAACCCTGGATTTCTGCATAACTTGCTGGGAGCTCATCCAGTCAGAAGAGCATGTCTTCTATGCAGTTCGGATGTTCTGGGTCCTTTTCCAGCTTATATAATCCCCAGGAAGGAGGTACCCTATTTACCTGCTGAAATTCAGGACTTCCTGAAATTTCTGAGTTTATGTCCTAGTCTTAAAGAGCCTCTCTTTAGAACCCACTGTATCTTAAGAAGTCTGGAAGAAAATCACTACATAGCAGTGGCCAATGATACTTGATCTCATTCTAGAGAAAAATATCAAGGTTGTTTGAAGGTCATCTGTGTCTTGAAAGTAATGAGTCATATAAGAAATGGGCAAAGATTTCCACCACTTAGTGCCAAATACCTCCCCAAGTCTGACTATTCCTCTCTCTAGGTTTCATGTAGCCTAGGAAGAGGTGTTCTATTTTGAACTCATGCCCATGCCCAGGATTGGGCCTTCGACCACAGAATCTACTGTCCTCCTGTGTAAGAACTTCCATCCTGTATTTGCTCTGTTGAGGCTGTTGGGGATTGTCCAGGATATGCTGAATGTCATTTTAAATGCCAGACCAGAGCATAAGGGAACTGAGGGTTCCCAGAGACACAGTTTATAAGTGGCCTCCAATCCTCCCCACTTGAGGAGATGACTCCTGTGGGAGATGTTTTTAAAAGGAAGTAAAACCTAACCAAGAACCAAAGAAGTAGACTATGTGCAAATAAGGCTGGTATGTGGTGTGAAAGGGGATATAAATGTAGGCTTATTGCTCCCCCCCAAAATTTTAAAGCACTGTCCTAGTTAGCTTTAACTGTTAACTGGACACAAGGTGAACAGAGAAGAGAATCTCCTTTGAGGGATTTTCCAGAACAGATTGGTCAATGGCATGTCTGCGAAGGATTGTCTTGATGTTAATTATTGAAGGTGTCACTGTTGGCAGCACTATTCCCTACACATGTGCTTATGTATATATGTATACATATGTATATATACATATAAAAAAAACCTATCTAAACATAAGCCTGTGAGCCAGCAAGCAGATTTCATTCATGATTTCTGCTGCTCTTCTTTGGCCTCAGTGATAGACTGTGACCTCGAAATATAATCCAAATAAATCCTTGGCTTCCCTGAGTTGCTTTTGGTCTGATTGCTGTATCACAGCAGCAGAAAGCAACCTGGAACACACAGATGTGTTTTCACCTCTCCTGCTCTCTGCAGTGCCCTGCACACATGTGGCTTCTTCTTCTCCGTCACTTTGCCATTTTCCTTTGCTTCTCCACATCTGGCCTGCCCCTCTCTTCCATAATGGTTTTACAGATCCTCCACTGTTTCCAGTACCAGCTCATGGCAAAGAGCTTTTCTTCCTTAATCTGTGCCAAGTTCACCATACTACTGTTCCGGAGAAGATCTTTTTGAAAAAGAATAGAACAAAGGCAAACAAAGCTCAAGGGGCTAGGAGGCATGGGTGTATGTTCTCAAATCCTAGACCTCTGAGCAGACCCTTCACAGAGCTGGTCCTTACAGTACTGCGAACCAGTTCCTGTGGCCTACACTGACACATAAAATATCTTATGTCCCAAAGCACAATGGATCAAGAGCCCCTACTCTGTTCTCTAAGAACTACTCATGGAAAGATGTGCTCTATTCCCAAGCATTGTGGCAGGCTCCTCTTCCTGCAGCTGTGCCTGCCTCTGCCAGCCATTGGAGCAACGTGCACAAAGTACCTAGGCCTGCTCTCCTTCTCTGTCTAGGTGACTAGGTTCTGTCTAGGTGGCCACCATGCATAGACTCTATGCTGCCAAAAAAAAAAAAAAAATTCCAGGCTCCTGCCTGACCTGACAGTGACATTGTCTTTATGATGAGGCACAGTGCCCCGTATGCCTGAGAATCTCTTTTGCCACCCTCACACTTGTACCCTGGTGGCTAGAAGGAAATGGGAAATTCCTTCCTTCCCTTAGTTCACCAAAGAGAAGGCCCACACACATAAGTGACCACCTTGGGTCACACAGTTGGTGATATATGTCACTGCCTAATCTAGCCACAAAACCCCAAACTCCCAGAGTGGAAAGAGTTTGACTGGTTTTGATTTGCTTTGCCCAGTTTTAATAGTTAGAAATGGACTCTGGGTCAGGAGAAGCCTCTGGTGGTCCATGTTTGTCTGAGATGTGTAATATGATAGAATATTGCTATGGTCCCTACCAAATAAAGGGTCAACACTACCACCCCGGCAGCTTCTGAGAATGCATCTGCACTTGTAGGTGGATTGCTGAGGGTTTGTAGGTGGATTGGTGAGGGTTTGTAGGTGGATTTCTGAGGGTTTGTAGGTGGATTGGTGAGGGTTTGTAGGTGGATTGGTGAGGGTTTGTAGGTGGATTGGTGAGGGTTTGTAGGTGGATTGCTGAGGGTTTGTAGGTGGATTGGTGAGGGTTTGTAGGTGGATTGCTGAGGGTTTGTAGGTGGATTGCTGAGGGTCTCCAGGAGCGCTGTAACTGTTCCATCTACTTAGAAAGCAAATGGTTTCTGAGCATCTCATTTTAAATCCTGCTCTCCATACAGCCTTGACTCTGCCCCAGATAGGGTGAGGAAGCTCACACACAGATGGAACTGTCACACTAAAGCCCTCACACACCTACAATGTTCCCATGTCCGTCAAAAATAAAAGGCAACTTTAAAGGGCCAGGGTCCCATTTTACAGGTACTGCCATGGTAGAGCAGGGCACTGGTCCATTTCTTGGCTGAATTCGCATAGACTTGAAGGATTCCTGACCCCACGCTAGACTCAGAGTACACTGTAAAAAGGTGTCCACCACACACTGTGTTTGAGAGTTTCAGCACAGTGCAGAGGTACTCTCCAGTCACTCTATTGACCCCACATTAACTGTCCAGGAAGGGGGGTCAGAGCCTGGATGGAAAGTATCCATCTTCTCTGCACTGCAGCATTGGCAAACTGATCTTTAAACCTCACGGTTGCCTGGCCTTATGTGCTAGATATTGTAAGGGCCCATCCACAAGCACCCCTTGTGCCAGGTCCACAGTTGAGGTTTGTTTATGGCTATTATGTAGTCCTGAGGCCGCTTCAGTTCAGACTCTGTAGAGCCATGTTGTGTGTTTTCCTCAGTGCAAGGTCACTGAACTGAGAAATCATTAGATGTCATGGTTTCTGCATCATGATGTTCCCTGGTGACCACCCCATCAGAAAGTGAAGAACAAAATCCACTTCAGGCTCCCTGTCTGGCCTGTGAAAGCACAGTACTCCACCAGAACAGTGGACACCCTTGGTCTGTGTGGACATAGGACAGGGGTCCCAGTGCTCATCTTTGTAGGACACAACTAGCTTGATGCAGGTTGACTCTGTTGCCATGGTACCCAAGGCCCTTAGTTTCCATGGCACCACTCCTGGAAGGTAAGCAGAGGAGGCCTGTCCTTAAGTGCATGGGTATATGGCTTACAGCCATATGTGCCAAAGACAACTAGTCCACCAGATGCTGAGCTATGACCACTGTCCTCTCTCCTCAGTGCTAGCCTTGCCTTGCTGTTGGAGGATGAGCCCCTGGTGAAACTAAAAGATTAACTTAGTGTCAGAAACAGCTCCTGCTGGATACCAGTTTCTCTGATGTGTGCAGCTCCCAAGAAAACTGAAGTGTGTGGAGGTGAGTGAGCAGGGTTTTGAGAGAGAAGTCTCAACGAGGAAGAGGGAGCCTGATGATGGCTTGCCAGGTTCCCAACCTCACTGAACACATCTGCCAAACTGAGACTCCAGCTGGACTGTCTGAATGATGGCATCGAGTGCTGACGGAGTGTGGGAGGCTGATTTCAACCTCTTGCGCTCACAGAATGCCCATGGCGCTTTGTCTAAAACAGTCCCAGAGGTGTGTGAATGGCACCTGCAAAGCCTGGGAATCCTGTCATCGCTACTGTTGGGAACTGATCCTAAATGATGCTATCATCGTTAGCTCTCCTTTTATTAGGTGCCTGGCCTACAACATTTGCCTACCAGAGCAGAACTCTCCCCTCTCTCTATTGCTTTAGTCTTGACATCTGGGTATCCACTGAGTGGATGACACTGTCATGACTGAGTCCTCTCCTGGCAACATGTCCTGCTTCCACAGAATACCACAGATGGAGTCATTTACAAAGAATAACTTTTCCTTTCTGGGTACTGGGAAGTTTAAGGTGCAGGCATCAATATCTTATGGGTGGTAGCTTTGCTACAGGATGGCAGGGTGGAGGGCAGCCCATGGTGACACAGGCAGTGAAGGAAGAGAGTAGGAACCCAAACTCATCCTTTTCCCCAACCCCGGTAAAGATTGATCAACCTCAGCCCTGAGAACTGAGTCCCCAGGACATCGTCGGTCTCCAAGCACACAGCAATGTGGGGATGCTATTTCCAAATGTGAATTTAAGGATCACATTTAAAGCACAACAGACTTAGAGCCCCCTCATTTTGCCTTTGGTGAAACATGACACCACTTTACTGGGCCTGCTACTTCTCTTTAGAATTGTGTTGACTGAGTCTTTCTGTTTGGAGTGCTAGTCTACACTTTCTGCTTGTTCTCAGGAGTGAAACAGAACTTTCTAGGAAGGTTCTGGCCTCATGGAGGCTATGATAGCTTGAATAAGAATGGCCCCCGTAGGCTTATATAGTTTGAATGTGCGGTCACCAAGAAGTAGCACTCTTAGGAGGTATGGCATTGTTGGAGGAATGCCATACCTGTGGCGGCAAGCTTTGAGGTCTTCTATGCTCAAGCTATGCCCAGTGTGGCATGCAGTCTCCGTCTTCCTTTGAGTCCATTTGCAGAACTCTCAGCTTTACCCTAGCACCATGTCTGCCTGTAGGCTGCCATGCTTCCCGCAATGCTGATAGTGGATTAAACCTCTGAACCGTAAGCCAGACCCAACAAAATACTTCCCTTTATAAGAGCTGCTGTGGCCCTGGTGTCTCTTCACAGCAACAGAACACCGACTAAGACAGAGGCCGAGGGAGGAGCTCCCTCACAGGTGCTGGAAGTCCTGACCTTTCTACACACACACACACACACACACACACACACACACACACGCCTCATGGCCTCAGCAACTTTGGTTCATCTTAACCTGCCTGTATCCTTTCCTTCTGGGTTTGCTAGGGGTGCCATCTCTTCTACAGACCCTGTGTACTCCCAGCCTTGGCCCTGAGTGTCCCAGTGTCCAGCCTTTGGAGCACTGTTAGGAGGAGATCTACCCCAAGTTTTTTATTGTTGTTAGCATATGTCTTCATATACCTATTATATATTATATAGTTTATTTATATATGGTAGATTTTAGACTTTATTAATCTACAATCACCTAGGAGTCAAGTCCCTAGAATGGCCATGAGAATGTCTACAGTAGGTTAATTAAAGTGAGGAAAGCCTTCCTAAATGTAGGTGGCACCATTCTATGGGCAGGCGTCCTGGGTTTGATTTTTGAAAGATGGAAGTTGAAGATCAGTATTCATCTCTCTGCTTCCCAACTGCAGATGCAATATGACCATCTGCCCCGTGGCCCTGCCTCCATCACCTGTCTTCCTTAACTGTGAGCCCAAATAAATAGCCCTCCTTCTAGACTCTTTTCTCGGCTATTTTCTGACAGAATAATAACAAAAGGAACGGATGCAACATACAGAACATGGGTTTCATTATGGTATTGTTGTACATATATATCTTTGGAGTACACCGATTTTAAGAGGATAAGTACAATGCATCGACTGGGAGATGAGTAAATAGGACCAACATGTTGAAAGGGTTCCAAGAAAATCATAGATAGTCCTTGTAGGACCATAAAGACTGTGGGATAAGAACTCAGAGGGAACCAATCAAGCCTTATGGGACCTGAGGGAGCTAGTCTCAGGACAAATAATTACAGAAAAACAAATGGACAGGTGTAGGTGGTTTCTCAGGCAATGTTGATGGAAACCAGAAGCAAACAGATGTCATCTTCCCCGTGAGGTCTCACATTCCTATCTATGTCACCACTGGAAGGTCCTTACAGAGAACCCTCTGGCCAATGAGATTAGCAGTAATGACTTGCCTAACTCCCTACTTCCTGTCATCTCTTCCCAAGCAGACACCGGTGATGTCCCTCCAAGACCCCTAGAACCATTCTTGGGGGACAGTGCTGGGTAAATTATTACCTTCAACTTTACTTATCTCAGTGCAAGTGAGAAAGTCCCAGGCACCTATTCAGTATGGGCACAGGGAGCTGGCAATTCTGGAGACCCCATGCCCCAGATCAATCCAGAACAAAGGGCAAACTAAACTCCTTAAGCTCCCTACTGCAGATCAACTTTGACACCCTCTTGGGGCTTTGGACAGGACCTAGCCTCGTCTTCTACCCTCTGCTCGTTCTACCCACACCTTCACAGGGTCATTGCATAACCCTATCTGCACCTGAGCTCTTCCTTTAAGAATACTTTACAGATCTGATACCTGCAGGGTATCAAAGCTGATGCTGAGACTCATAGCCAAACTTTGGGCAGAGTGCAGGAAATCTTATGAAAGAAGGGGGAGATAGTAAGACCTGGAGAGGGCAGGAGCTCCACAAGGAAAGCAACAGGAACAAAAAATCTGGGCATAGGGGTCTTTCCTGAGACTAAAACTTCAACCAAGGACCATGCATGGAGATAACCTAGAACCTCTGCACAGATGTAGCCCATGGCAGCTCAGTTTCCAAGAGGGATCCCTAGTAATGGGAACAGGGACCATCTCTGACATGAACTCAGTGGCTAGCCCTTTGATCACCTCCCCCTGATTGAGGGATGGGGGTGCAGCCTTACCAAGCCACAGAGGAAGACTATGAAAGACAGTCCTGATGAGACTTGATAGACTAAGGTCAGATGGAAGGGGAGGAGGACCTCCTCTATCAGTGGACTGAGGGAAGAGTGAAGGAGGACAAGAGGGAGGGAGAGTGAGAGTGGGAGGGGACAAGAGAGGGGGCTACAGCTGGAATACAAATCGAATAAACTGTAATTAATAAAAACAAATTTAAAAAGACTACTCTACTGAGCATGCAATCTAAGCCAGCTTCTGCTGGTAAGTGATCTCCTTTGCCCACAGCTAGGTACTGTCTACAGACTAGACAGTAAGTGGCCTGTCTGAGGCTATTGCCCATATTGGCTTCTGTCTAATACCATATGCTTGGCAGCATCTCTGAATCCACTGACATCTAGATCTAATTGAAACGTGCAGTTACTGCTTTAAACCCAGTTTCTTGTCTGTTCTTCTGTCTGTTGTTTGTAATGACATGTTAGGTCAGGGTACCACACTTCAGGGTGTCAGTGCACCCTGCTGTGTATGACATTATTCCTGGGGAGACTTGAGTAAAATCTCTTTCCCCCACCCCCATAAGGAACCCAATGACAGACTAAAGTAATAATACCCTGAAGTCCAACTCGGTGAACCAATGAGTTTATTGGAGTTGCTTACAGGAGTATGGGTGAGGGGTTACTTACAGGAGCAGAAAAGACCGAAAGACATCTGCTTCACCAAAGGTCACCTCAGCATGGGTGGTGGCTCCCAGCCTGCGGGCAGACATTGGCTTAAGTCTCTCCCAGGCAGCTCAGCTTTCCTGAGAGTGTCTTTCAGTCGTTCTTCCTGCTTATATATGCATAGGGAGGTCAGGCCCTAGTGAATTTGGTCAGTTTCATGGATTTCCTGAACCTTTTAAGATGTTTACTTTTTGTGTTTTAAGGAGCCTTTTTGCAGAATGGGATATATCACCCTCCTTTAGAACAAGCTTGCCTCCAAGATGAAACATTTTCTCTCGAGAAGATTGTCACTGTGATGGTCTGAATGGCCCCCGTGGGCTCACATGTTCAAATGCTTATCCCCTGGTCAGTGGAACTATTTGGAAAGGATTAGGACTTGTTGCAGGTTGTGTGTTACTGGAGGTGGGCTTTGAGGTTTCAAATGCCATGCCAGTCACAGTTAGTATTCTGTCTCTCTCCCTCTCCTTCTCCCTCTGCCTATCTCCCTCCCCCCCACACCAATAAGGTTTCCACTCCAGCTCCATGCCTGCCTGCCTGCCTATTGCCATGTTCTTGTTATGACTGTCATTGACTCACCCTCTGAAACCATAAGACCTCAATAAACTCTTCCTTCTCTAAGTGGCCTTGGTGATGATCTCCTCACAGCAAAAGAAAAATAATCAAGACAGCTATACAAACCTCCATGCATAGCCAACACCCACTATTGATGCATGCATGCTCATCATCTCTGGGAAGATTCAGAGCAGAAGTGCAGGTTGTCAGTGGACAGGATTTATCTCTCTGAGCTCAAGTCACATGAACAGGGACCCTTGGAGGGGTTCATGTGGAGAACAGCAACTTGACTACTTACTCATCAGATAACAACATCACAGTCCATAACAAGGCCTCACACTTCATGTTTTGAACCTGATGCTGTCAAAAGGGATGAGAGCCCTTTGTGAGTTTCTAGCCTTTTCTCAGAGATGTTCCAGGTGAGCTGTCTCAGGAAAGGCAGACAGGTAGGGGCAGCTTGAATGGACACAGAAATGACACAAGACAGTCCTTTCCTCAGAGTTGAAAAGACATCTGCACTGAATTTCAATCCTGGGACATACCCCACCGTAGCAAGCATTCATAGGTGCCATAACTGTGTCTCTGCCAACCATGCCAAGTGCTGAGACGCAAACAAACAAGAAAAAAATGTTTAAGTGAAGAGAAGCTATGATTTAAAAATACAAGGAAGCAGCAGCAGCAGCAGCAGCAGCAGAGAGAGAGAGAGAGAGAGAGAGCATAGCTGGAAGCAGCAGGGGCAGCCAGAGAAAAATAGGCTCCAGCTCAGCAGAGGGGTTTCCCAGAAGCCTGAGCTGCCCAGAAATTCAGCTCCCAGATGCCAAGCAATGCCCCTGTCTGGAATGGCTCCAGCTTCTGCAGCCTAGACTCCCCATCACAGAGTTAGACACTGCCTGCCTCTACTTGGAGAATCCAGGCTGCTGGCACATCTCAGCACACGTGTCCTTGCTACCTGTCACTGTGCCTCACTCCACTTCCAGGGCTTGGAAATGACTGTGGTCTTTAAAAATAACACCTTAGCTCCAGAGTGATTCTCCCCATTACAGGATTGCTATCCTACTAAAAATTTTAAATAGTAACACCAGTTTCCTGCTGTTTCTCAATGTCACATTCAAATCCCCTTGAAAATCTCAAAATAAGCATCAGGTCTGGTGGCTCTCTAAGGTTTAGGGTTTCTTGTTTTATATTTTTCTGGTGTTACTATGGTGGGGCCTCACGGAAAGCAGTAATGTGCTCATTTGCTTTGAAATTTTAAACATTTGAAGCTGGCCACCGGGGCTGTGGCCACAGGGTTTTGGAGCAAGGAGGTTTGCCTTGGAGGCCTGGTTGGTTGACCAAAATGAGCAAGGAGCTTGCACACATAAAGAGCAGGGCTGGATCCGAAGATTTACCTCACAACCAGGAACACCAAGACCCCAGGAGTAGACATCGGAGAAGTAGGACTAGGGTTATGTGGGGTTGTCTGTCTTTGTTTTTTTAACACTTGCTATATATGTCTGTTTGGGGCTTTGTTTTTGTTTTTGTTTTTGAGTCTTGATATATAGCCAAGATGATTTTAAACTTGTGATCCCCCTGACCTACCTCTGTATAATCCCACAGCCAGGATTATAGGCTGTGACATCACATCTAGTTACATGTGTGGCTATGAACCCAGAAGTGCATGCTAGGCAACTTCCTGCTGAGCCATATCCCAGCCCTGACATCTGCCTTTTATATTAGGTAGAACACAAGAAAGTGGAGACAACTGTGTTGTGGTTTACTCATCTGCTGGTTTCAAATTAATGGAACTTGTCCGCAATAATCAAGTCTCCATTTTAAGACTGCTGTCTTCACCTGAGAGCTGGACCAGAAACAGACAACAGTAGCCTGCTTTGCTCGCTATTGTGCTTGGCTTGTCAGTCGGCCAACTGACTAGAACAAAATGAGGTTAGCTTGTTTCTTCTACTGATAAAATACTGGCCTTCTGACAATCCAAGCCCTTCAGTTTTGCAAAGATGCAGACATGGGCCATTTGTAACCATTCAGAGCATAACTGCCTGCGTTCCCTGCTTTGAAATGTCCGCGTATTAACTTCAGTAGGAAAAGGCTCTGCTAGAGAAATTCAAACATCAGATTAGGGAAGGACAGCCATTCCTTTGAGGATACCGGAAGAAACACGGGCGACCCTGAAACCGCACAGGCTTTGTTTTCTCAATTCTTGGCATTGTCTCAGGGACTCCCTGCAAGGCCTCCCCAGCTCAGCTCTCAGGCAATACCCTCTACTTCCTGCTGGCTGAGATGCCAACTCCCAACTACAAGGTCACTTTTTGAAGTTGAGTTCCATCTCTGCTTTGATGAATGGATATATCTGAATGAACAGAACACCATGTCCCCCACTGAAGATAAAGTGTCTAGATAGCTAGAGACCAGGGACCCTACCGACTGAAATGTCCTGTTTCCTCTAATTATGGCTATTTTAATGCATATTGGTGGTTCAAATCTCTAACAGCTCCATGAGATAATGCAATTGTGCTTTAAAAATCTTTCCAGCTTTATAAATTGGAGAAATTAATCAATTTAAAATAGTCTTAAAGTTCTCAGTGGGATTCCATCCAAGTGGGAGACAAGATGTTGGCCTTTCATTTGGCAGAGAGACCAAGCCTTCTCCTTGCTGGACACCACAGTTGCCAAACACTATTGCTCACTCAGGCGACTGACCCTTCAGGGCCACCACAGTGGCTGTGACCTACGTAAGCAAAGCCACCAGTAACTGCTTCAGCATTCATACTCGAAGCTGGGCGGATGCAAGATGGAAAGGCAGCAGTGTGGATGTGTGGATGTATGGACAGCTAAGCACTCTGGATGATGCACTCGACTTTTGAGACAATAGATATAACTCAGGGAAAGAATTTCCCCTCCACAGCACAATAGGAGAAAGGAAAACACGTTCCAATTATCTACTGCTCGTGAGATTTAAAATGTTTATCAGGCCTTTGCTGACACATGCTTTTCATGTGTGTGCGTGTGTATGTGACTGTATGTGAGTGTGCATGACCGTAAGTCCCTATTTAAAAACACATCTTTATTTTTCTTAATTACCCCGTGTCTTTTCTCTTTAAAGTGCTCAATCGGTTCATTGTGTGTTCTACCATGTAAATAATTTTGATTTTTGTGCTTTTTTCCAAAATCAACCTGTCTTTATCATCTCTATGAACCATGAATATTGTCCATGTTCATTGCAAAGAAAGAAACCAAACATACACAAACACTGAATACAAAAAATTACCCTTAGATGATGACAAAATAGGAAAAAGGAATTGTATTACCATGTGCATGAATATTTTTTAGGTTTTTGGGAGTTAGTATTATAATTACTATTGTGGGTCCCCCCCCCCGATAACCTCTTGTTTGTGTGTGTGCGTGTATGTATGTATGTATGTATGTATGTATGTATGTATGTATATCATGGTATCTTGGACAATATCAGTGGATACAGACATATATCACCATGTTTGTTGTTGTCTATTATTCCAGTCTTCATTTATTCAAAATCACTGATTGGAGCCTTCAGGTTGCTTCCAGTTTTAGCTATATTATAATAATGAACAGACAATTTTAGATACATTTTTGCATGGACCTTTCTGTAATCCCTTGGTGATCGTTTTTAGGAGTGAACTTACTAGATCAGTTCTCAGTTTGACACATTATACCAAAACAGCTTCTCAGAAGATCACACCAAGTCCCCCCACCCACCCAGTCCCCCCTCTTCCTCAGGTGTTGCCAGTTTTTGACTTATCTTCCAAAGAAAAATTATCAGTCTTGATTTATCATCTGTCTGCAGTCAGGAGTCCTAGGATTGAGGTCGCAGAGCTGTGTTCGCGCCAGAGACTTTCGACTCTTGTTCGTCTGCCTCAGAGCCCGCTGAGTAGTGTTCAGAGCCCTCACGCCCTCTGCCTGCTCTCAGCTCCCAGCATCCTGTTCTTCTCCCCAACAGTTCTGCCTGCCTTCGATAGACGCCCTTGCTTGTCTCCACCCAGGCAATCCAACACAATCTCATCTCACAATACTGTCACGTAAGGCTACACGGTATGACAGTTAATCTTGGTGGCTAGCTTAGCTGGATCTGGGGTCAACTAAGATAACTCTCTGGACAGGTTGTGGAGGTGTTTCCTGAAAGGATGACAGAAGGAGGAAGACTGCCCCTTCCCCACTTCCCACAGCTCCACAGCACCTTCCATCCGCGGTCCAGTGTTTAAAGGTCTGAAGAACAGGAGCTTGTGTTAGTACTAAAAATTGGCTCTTTTTCCAAATACATTTCTAGCTACCTATTTTTATTCTATATGCATGCTCTCACTTTTGTATACTTATTTTATATCCAGAAGATTAATTTTTGCTGTCTAATAGTTGTAGTTGCTTTTTAGCTGAAAGGGGGCAGCCACCTCAACCAAACAGAGCTTCCTCTGCTCAGTTCCCATGCCCAGAGCTCACACGCTGAGCAGAGTCTGGATGCTCAGGAGACAACACTGAAGACTGTGCACTGGTACACACACTAACATTTTGGATCTTCTCTGGGAGGAACTTAGAGCCATTCAGTTCTTGTAACATAAGTCAGAAAGCAGCAGATGCCAAAGCATCTGTGGAACCTGAGTCTGATTTGATGTGTCCCTGTCATGGTTGGTTTTGCCAACTTAACCCAAGCCAGAATCCGCTTGGAAGAGTCTCAGTGAGGAATGACTAAAGCAGGCCGGCCGAGGGGCGTGTCTGTTGGAGATTATCTTATGTTAATAGATGTGTGGGGACCTAAAAGAGGGAGGACTTCTGGCTTGGAGCTTGGACGCTATAGGATAGGAAGAACGCTAGCTGAGGACAAGCTTACAGTATTCTGCACCTGACTGTAGCTGTGACCGATGCTTCATGTTGCTGCCTTGACTTCCCCGCACTGACAAGATTGTAACCTGGGACTGTGAACCCTTTCTCCCTAAGTTGCTTTTGTCAAGATATCACAGTGACAGAAACTAGGACAGGTACCCAGGTTCTTGATGGGCCATTATGGCTCTTTTACTTAGAAGACATGAGCTGACTGCTATAGTCTACCACCATAGTGTCCTCAATATTCAATGTCATGCCCTCACATGCATGTGTCTACACGTGCACCCCTGTGTATGACTGCATGTCACAATAGATATGAGAAAGTCAGAGGACAACATTGGGTCTGAGTCCTGACCTTCCACCTTGTTTGAGACATGGTCTCTTATTTGTCACTGAGTTCAGCAGGCAAGCTGGTTTGCAAGCTTCCATGGCTTCCCCCATCTCTACCTGCCATCTTGCAGTAGGAGCAGTGGGATATGATGCAAGCTGCTGTGTCCAGCTTTACATTGGCACTGGGGCTTGGAACTCTGGCTGCCATGTTTGTATGCAAGCCCTAACCATCTCAGCTTGTTTTCTTTCCCACTTCCTTTCTCCCTCACTCCTTTTCCTTCTCTTTCTGTGGTTGCATGCTGGCCTCTTAGAATCCAGCCTGATTTTTCCAACTTGAGATTTTTATTTACAGCATAGAACTTGGTGCATTTCCTGCACTTTTCATTGGATTTTGAGGGGGAAGTCACACTTTCTCCAGGATACCTACTTCTGTATGAAATCATTTTTAAATCCTTTGTTCCTTCCTTTTCTAGCTTCCTTTAGAGTCTGCTTGAATGACCTGTCAGAGACAGGCAGACATCAAGTCTCTCACTTCGTTTTGTTTCTGTCCATGTCTTTGAAATTGCTGACATTAATTTAGCTATTTAAAGACAGTATAATTCAGTGTGCAAAAGGTGATAGCAATTATATGTATTTGTTATGAATGGAACCCTCTACGATATAAAATTACTGCCTTTGTTCAGGCAGTGCTCTACTTTGATGTCTACTGGGTGTGGCATGAACTCTGTGGTCTCTCCTGCATGCATCTTTACAATCTTGCTTTTGAGCTTTCTGTCTTTCATTTGATCAGCTTATAAGCAACATGCTTTAGGTTGAGTTTAAATCTCAATCAAGGAGCTGTGATTTATTGACAAGTTACAATTCACTCAGGCTGTACTGATACCCCTATGATCTCCTGGGAAGTAGGCTGCACCCACAATTCAACCTCTGCCACTTACAGAATGCTGCAGAGACCCCAGAGCTGACTTATAAGCAAGAAAGACCCAAATTCTTGCCTACCTTCCAGATATGAGGGGTTTTTTTTTGCCCCTGGTAACATAAGAGTGGATTTTAAAAATCCCCATTTCTGCTCTTTACCTGCTACAGACAACTGAGACAAGGTCTTTTCTGGAGTTGCTTATCTTGGTCTGCTTGGAAAGAGACAGGTGTGAAGGTCTTGCCCCAATGTTACACCTATGGTCACCTTGTTCTGCGAAGGTGTGGCCCACAGAGCTGGTGGGGAGCTGGTGGGATTCTAGACACCACTGTCATGTTTCTTGTGATCTTTGCCACTACTCTGTCAAGCATGGCATCCTGTCTTTGGCCACCTTGCTTTAGTTGACATTCTCATCTTTCTAGAATATGATTGCAGATGAGGAACATACCAGAGGAAGTCATAATTATATGGGCATTCCTCAAATGCACAACGCTGTGTGAGGCTTAGGGGGACAAGTCACAGACTAAAAGCTGAATCCTCCATCTCTTTTCAAGAACTACTCCTCATGTCTTCCTGGCTCTGACAGTGAGGTCCTGTCCCATTGTCTGCTGTCCACTCTTGCCCACTTTGTTCAGTCTTTTCAGAGACAAAAGACCTCTGAGACCACCATAAAGGAGGAGGGAAGGCAGTGATGGCTGCTAGGGCCCAAAGACAGTCTCCTCCTCCCCTCCCACACCCCTGCTGTTCCACCAGCCAGCAGTACCCTGGTCCTGCGACCAAAAGCTGATGAACACTATTGAGCCTCATGCCCCTGCTCACCTCTCTGTGGTGAGTCAGAATAAGGATGCTTAGCACACATCAGGTGGTAGAGTCAGAGAAATGAAGACCTGGCCCCTGGATCCTTTAGTGATCACTGTGGGTGGGTGACAGGTATCCTAAGGGTGATATACAAGCTGTCTGGGACATCTGAAAAACATGGACTGCTGGAGGGCGACAGGAGAAAGACCTGCTTCTTCAGCTCATTTCCCAGCCTCACAATGGTGATACAAAGTTGTATCACTCCGCTGGCAAAGGCAGCTGTCCAGCAAGATGGGCAAAGTTGGTCAGTGGTTTTTATCTCTGGTAATGGATGATGCTCAGCAGTACCAACAGACCAATACTGACTTCTCATCTGCACTCACAACCTCTAAGTTCAAAACACACCTCACCTCTGGGCCATGTGTCATTTACATCTGGAATTATCTCTCTTCATCCTGAAGCCCAGACTCAATGCTACTTGACACATTCAGAGCATCTATTTCCTGATTTAAAGTTATCCCTTATTTTTGATGTTGTGTAGTTTGATTTTGTTCTTTTGTTTGGGCCTATGGTGCTGGGGATAAAACCCACTGCTTTCTGTGTGCTGGAAGATGCTCTATCACTGAGCTGCACCTCAGCCCTTCCCATGCCTCTTTTTTTTCTGCATAATTGAATTTTAAACTCCCAGAAGCCACTCTGTTAGGATTTGCCTTATTGATAATCTTAATTTCAACTATTTA
This sequence comes from Pachyuromys duprasi, assembly GCA_028658305.1. Classification (NCBI taxonomy): domain Eukaryota; kingdom Metazoa; phylum Chordata; class Mammalia; order Rodentia; family Muridae; genus Pachyuromys; species Pachyuromys duprasi. The sequence goes on along the minus strand of CM053763.1, from coordinate 61,877,491 downwards.
GCTGGGTCCCACTGTAATACACCATTATACTCTAAATCCTGGAAGATCTGAGGAGACTTAGCCAAAGTCCATCATGCCAGCTGGAACAGCAGTGGAGAAAAGTGAATGCAGAACCACATCACCACTGCTTTCAGCCAAGATGCTGAGGTCAGAACTGAAAGACACTTGGAGGCTGGGGGCGTAGCTCAGTTGGTACAGTTTTTGCCTAGCATGCACAAGCCATGACTTTGATCTCCAGAATTATAAATCCTGGCCATGGTTGCACATGATTGTAACCCCAGCACTCGGGAGGTAGAAACAGGAGGATCCAAAGTTCAAAGCCTGTGTGAGTTACACGAAACCCTGTCTCAAAAAGAGAAAAGAAAGATGTAGAGAGATCCAGAACACAGAGGAGAAAGAGACCAGGTAAGGAAGGAAAGATCAGAGGAGCCTTGTGGAGAGGGCTTTGGGAAGGATAGATGTGCTGTGTAATCAGGTTCTTTACATCTTTCTACTTTGTAAAGATGGGCACCTATACTCCTCAGGGAAATGTGGGGCCCTCTGTGAGCTGATGTGACCCAATATAGAGACAGTGATTTGGCCATCAGGTTCACTGCGTTTAAATGCTCTAGGTAACTGGTTCATCATCCCCATGTGGGTAGTCCTTTGCCCTGATGATACTAACAGCTGTTCAAGAAGGTCCAAGACTGAACATTTTAGGAGCAGAGATAGCGCAGTATGGATGGCTATTTGGAAACACCAACTTAGAGTCCACACACATGCCCTCTGGGAGGAAGGAAGAGACTGGGTGTTCTGGGTTCCATGGGAACTGTCTAGTGACCTATCTCTGGGTGTCCCTCTCTGAACACAAAGCTATGTATTTCTCCTACACTGATAATCATCTGTCACCTGTTCATGTTCTAGTCTGTGTGTCTATCTATCTAGTCAATCTGTAAATCAAGTCTTTCCACTGTCGACAGCAGTCATGTGCTGGGATACATTATTTCATATTTTGATATCTCTGAAATCAGAAACCGCCTCACAGATTTAGACACCAAATACTTTGACAAGGTGTCTTCTTTCTTAGTATCACATAAAAAGTAGAGCATCTCATGATTACTACTTCTTTAGACTCAATGGGGAGTGTTAGAATAACCTTTATCTGGAACAACCCTTTAATGGAAAGACCCAAACTGACTTCCTTAAAATGAAAGCCCTGGGGGTAAAGTCTGGGGAGGGGGTCCTGGTAGAAGTGGGTTGTTCTTCCTTCCATCTCACTGCTGCCCCCTCAATTTCCCTTATACACAGATACACATACATGCACATGATTAGGTGCACACACTGAGCAACTTCCTGGATGTTTGTTCCATAACCTATCATGTAACATTGTTATGAAGTCCATGATTTCTTTAGTGTTAGGAACATCTTTGTCCTGGCACTGGATCTGCACAGCATCTCCAACCTCAGGGATGCTTAGCCCAGGCCTGAGCGAGCTGTGCAGAATCAGAGACCAGCCTGCAGCTCTCTAATTTAAAGCTACGCGGGGCACACACAGAGCCCCTGGGAGCAGTATGAGGCTGATCAAAGCTCTCACTCCAACCCCAGCATTGCTGGAGTCAGTGCTGGCTGCCAGCACAGACCATCCACCACAGGGGCTGTCTCTTGTTTGTTGGGAACCATTTCACTTCTTCTTCAGGTAACGGTATGTGGAATCCTGTTGTGAATGCTGTTAGTTGCTACCGTAGCAGCTGCTGTGACTTAAGCTGTATCATCACTCCTCGTAAAGAGATGCATCTCTGCTCATCACGGAACCTTTGCATAGAACTCCATGCCCAGAAGATGTAGGTAATCAATAGCAACATACCTATATCATCCACACCATCTATATGCAGTCACCTTGAGGGATTCACTTCTATTCTTATATTGGGTGAGTTTTCAATAGTGAATGAATGAGGGAATATGGAAGGCATGGAGGGATGGAGCAATGCACCAACCGTCTTAAGGACATCTACACAGCAGGGTCAAGGAGTGTCACTGGGATTTTGGGAAAACCCAAGTTCATTAGTAAATACTCAAAAAATGAATAAATAAGTAAAAGGAGATTTGTTCACTCACTAGCAAACTTGGGCTTTTTTGTCTAGAATGCAGAAATCTAAAACTGATGCCAATTAAATGATGTTTGCTTGCATTAAGAGGAGGCCGAAGCTTTGGCCAGCATTCCTGGGATAAGACAATAAGGCCTCAATGGATGCCAGCTGGGCTGAAGCAGGTACATTTGGTTCTAGCTTGAGCCTACTCCGACCTTCTCATCAATTACTGAAGACAGCAGCTACCCACATGCAAAGTAGGTCAAAGTGATTAAAGGAGCTGTAGCCTACTCAGTCCTCCAGGGTGTAAGACTGCACTCTCAGGATTGAGACATGCTAGGAAAAATAAACAGTATATATCTATTTTCTCAGTCCCATCCATGGCCTCCTGGGGCCACCCCTGGGCCTTAGTTTTATCTTTTAGCAGACACTGTCTTCATGCCTAACAAAGGATTTCTGAGTCACACCACTCCCTCCAAGGACTATTTGGTAGCAGAGAAGAGACTAGACCCTGGGCCTCAGCCTTTCTTCTTCTTCTTGGAATTCTTTCCATCTCTCTCCATCTCTCAGGAAGATCAGCCGTGAGTGCATTTTTATACTGACATAATATTCAGATTTTTGAAATACAAATGCCTATTTTTACCCTATCACCATAATCACTGCCATTAACAGCATGATCACCATTACAATCACCTGACTGTCATTATCAACAGCAATTTCCCCTTCCTCCTCTCCTCCCAGTTACACCCCGACATCTGCTGTCCCCCAGATCTACTCCTCCATTTTCCTTCAGAAAAGAGCAGGCCTCCCCAGGGACAGCAACAGAATGTGACATAACAAGATGCAATAAGATTAGACACAAACCCTCATATCAAGACTGGACAAGGCAACCTAGTATGAGGAAAAGGGTTCTAAGAGCAAGCAAAAGAATTAGAGACACCCCCAATATCCACTGTTAGGAATGCCCCAAGAACACTGAGCTATCACCTGTAACATATATGCAGAGGACCTAGCATAGACCCATGCAGGCTCCATGACTGTTGTCTCTGTGTTAATTTTGTACTACGTCTTTGAACTACAAAGAATAGTTTGTGTGTGTGTGTGTGTGTGTGTGTGTGTGTGTGTGTATGCATATGCACGGTCATGTAGGTGCCAGGGGTTGATGTTGAATATCTTCCCCAGTTGCTCTCCACTTCATTTTTGAGACAAGAGCTCTCATTGAAGCTGGAGCTCACCAACGTGACCAGACTAACCGGCCAGGCCTGTCATCCTTCTGTGTGTACCCACGCAGCACCCAGTTCTCAGACTTTTGCATGGGTGCTGGGGATCCAAACTCAGAGTCTCATGAGTGCACAACAAGAGCTTACCCTACTGAGCCATCTCCTCAGCTCCTATGCTTGTACCCAGAGCACCCATCCATTCAGGTGGGGTATGTCCCAAGAGTTCAGTGGCCACCTATGCTCAATGGCACCACACTGAACAACCCAGCTCTAGAGCTTCTCCTCAGAGGATATACACTCTTTGTTCAACATCTGAGTCTTGTCTGTGGCCTTAGGATGAAAGCCTCCTTCATCTTGTATCTAGAGAGCCCCCTGTGTAGTTCACTGACAGCTCTGCAACCTGAAACTTGGGTATTAGGAGCTTGTGTGTTCTTATTATTCCTTCTGGAATTCCAATGGATAATTAGAAAAAAAATAAAGCCTGCCTTTTCTAGCTCATCTGCACAGTTTAAAAATAGTAGATGGCCACCCTTGAACACCTACCACTTCGCAAGCTCTGATGTTTAAAGGTGTTTTATGACCGCCACTCCAGATTTGAAAAATGATTACAGGCTAGAAATACTTGCAGTTCTGTAGCTGTGAGCACCACATGCAAGTTGAGAGCTGATTTAGCTTATAATTAGGTTTGAGAAACGCCTATGAATTTGACTAAGACAAAACCCACAATAGCCCATAGGCCTTAACATAAGGGTTTTGGATCTTACTTGTTAATTCCATTTTGGTTGCCACATTTTCCCATATAAGCACCATGACATCCTCAACTGCCCCCTCCCCTTCACTCTGTTGAAAAATCAGACAGAGAGTGGGGTGTTCATTCTACTTCAGCCACTGTGCAGAGCTCTGTTGTGTATGCTTCCTGTGGAAGTGTATTGCTGATCTCACTTCCCCTTGTTCTACATCACCTCCATCTTTCCCCATTTTATATGATATGAATTTCATCTGCTTCAAGTACTTTCTCAAATGAGTCATATTTTAATTCATTAATTGACTCCATTTTAGTAACGGCCAAAAACTGACATTGCAAATATCAATTAAACATGCTGAACTATATAATGTCATTCACAAATTTCATTTATGAGATGTGGCTAAGTGACCATTAGTCATGAAGATTAGAACAATAGGTTAAGACAACTCACACAAGGAAGAAAATGTTTGCAAATCCTATACCAATAATAAAAAAAAAAACCTATGTAGCAAACTCAAACCAATAACAAACCCACAAATAATCATTTTTTTAAAAAAAGAGCCTAACATGACTTTCCAAAGAAGAATACAAATAGCCAATAGGTATTTGAAAATGGCATCAACAATTATCTTGGAAATGCAATACCTAAGTCACAATAAGATTACAGTCATAGCTAGTACGATAGTGATTGTTGAAAGACAGGGATAAATATCAGCAAATAAGTCCTGTTGTAGGCAGTGGTTCTCAACCTGTGTGTCATGGACCCTTTCAGGGTCACATATCAAATATCCTGCATATCATATATTTACATTATAATTACTTCATAATGATAGCAAAATTACAGTTATGAAATACTGATTTAAAAAATAGTGATTAAACAATTCTATGGTTTAGGGGGTTCACAACATGAGGAACTGTATTAAAGAGTTGCAGAATTAGGAAGGTTGAGAACCATTGTTGTTGGGCTTTAATGTTAGTGTGAATTAGCACATCCAACACAGAAGACAATGTGAGGCTCCTCACAAAACTAAAAGTAGAAAACCATGGGATACAGAAATCCCACCACTGAACATATGTCCAAAGAGAATTGAAATCATGGTATTAAAAAGATACTTGCCTCCCCAGATTCATGGTGGAAGTACTCAGAGTAGCTAGATACCAGGATGGCCTGTGTCTGCCAGTCAGAGAATGGGTCAGAACTGTGGCACATGAACAGAGCAGTGCAACCGTGGCCTTAAAGACCGGCATTCTGCATTTGCTGCAGCTGAGCCTGTAGAAATACACTGGGCAGAAATACTGTCTCTCCTCGTCCTCACTTACAAAGGGAAGCTAAGACAAGTGGAGAGGGTGGCAAGGCACCATCATTGCCAAAGACTCGAGGTGGAAAAACAAGGAGGTAAATGTTGGTAAAAGGTGCAATGACAAGATAAAGTCATTTCTAGAACCTTGGTGTGCCCTGTGTCGACTGTTGTTACAGTAGAATATCGCACTGTATCCTACTGTTTCCTGTTCAGTGGTGAGGCATCTTACTCTACAGGAGACGACCGTGTTAGGTGGCACATGGAGTTACATTTCACATTGCTTTTGTGTTACAATTGTGATCTAAAAATTACATACTACACTTAAAATGCAAAGATTGCATTAAAATCCTTGAGATGATCCAGTGGGCTGACTAGAGCAGTTAAAGGATCACACACAACACGGATTGTCTGGAAGGGTCCTCAGATTCGAATCCTCCTGCAGCTGAGAGTTCTCTATAGAGTTTCTATGTTGCATCGGCCTGGCTAGTCAACAATGAACCTGTTAGCTTGTCTATCCCAGCCCCAGGGCATGCTCACCTCTGTATTTGTCCTTGGAAAGCCTCGGTCTTACAATTGGACCTCATTGGTCTCTTTTTCATTAACTCCACCCATTTTGGACAAATAGTAAAAGAAGAATCCCCTGGAATCTGTACTAAGAAAAGGTCTCTGCCACTGCCAAGTGGTTTCTTAATCGCTGAGCCATCTCTCCAGCCCAAGTGATTTCTAATCAGGGCCATTTAATCACCTGAAGAGCAGTGTGTGTTATGTCTGGACACTGGATACAGTTCTGGTGATCCTTTCAGGAAAAACACTAACTAATAATGCATTGCATCTCCACCAGGGTGAGGTCACCCTTCTTCTGATGTGCTCAGCTTACTCTATAAACACAGTCCTAATACAGAGCTCCTACACTGTGGAGGGTGCCGAGAGAGAGGTTTCCATGGTGACATGCGGCTACCGTGAGAAGGCTCTCAACAGGTGGACTGATTTCTTCGATGAAAGACATCATGAATCTTGCCATAGCCTTTACTCTATTTTTTTTTCAGTAATATCTAGCCAACATTGCCGAGTGTTTGTAACTATGTGCTTGGTAATAAAGAGCAGGGGAGAGCAAGCCGGGGTCTCTGTCTAGGAAAACTGGGCTCTCTTAGCCTGACACTGATGGCATCTGCAGGGAGTAGTTCCTTGCTGTCGGACCATTCCATGCATTGCAGATTATTGAGTGGCATTTCTCTCTTCCCACAAGATACCGGGAGCACTGCCCGACAAGGCAACAGAATAGGTCTCCAGGCAGCTCAGCTATCTCTGGCATGGCAAAATCACACTTGGGTGGGAATCAACAATCAAGTGGAAGACACAGACAAGAGGCAGCTCCCAGTTCACTGTTGGGATGGCAGTCAGTGCCATGGAGGAATTGGAGGAAAAACGGAACCGATGGAATACTCAGGTGGACAAAGAAGGCTTCCTGGCTTCTAGAAAGTGCAACAGTGTGTTAGGCCTGGGAGGGGATCAGAACTGAGGGCAGGCGTGTGGTAATATGCTAGACCTGCGGTGGGAAAGGCAGAGGACAGCAGGAAACTGTGATGCTCACAGGGATGAGGACTAAGAGTCAGAAACAGGCATATGATAGAGAAGGAGAAATCCACAGTGCGTCTATTTACCAAGTGCTTATCAAGTTCATAGCAGACATAAGTCCACACCATATGCAAAGCCTCCAGGCAGTCTGATGGAAGTAACACTGTACGGAACCTTTGTTTCCATAGTGTGTGTGTGTGTGTGTGTGTGTGTGTGTGGTGTGTTATGTGTTGTGAGGGGATGTGTCAGCTATATGGGCACATGTAGAGGCCAGAGATCAACACAGAATACCTTCAATAATCACTTCTCAAACCTATGTTTTGATACAGGGTCTCTTGCTGAAGCTGGAGCTTAATCTTTTAGTTAGGTTTGTTGGCCCATGAGACCCCAAGGTACTCCTGTCTATTGACCCAGTGCTGGGTTTACAGGCCTGTGCCACCACACTCATATTTTACATGAGTGCTTAAGATCCAAACTCAGGGTACTCATGTTTTCACAGTAAACGTTTCACCTACTGAGTCATCTCTCTTGTTTCTGCTTTTCAGGAGGTATTATTACACTCTTAGCTTCCCAGGTTCATCACAGGATTAAATAAGATACTATGTGCATGGCACAACACCGGGCATGTGAGTCACTCTGCAGCCTCAACCTCACATTGCTTCTCTGCTCCATGAGCTCCTTTTATCTCTGATGATCCCTCGGTACTTTCGCTTTCTTCTGTGACACTTCCTGACAAGTAAACAAACAAGGTACCAGAGTCTTGATCAATGAAAGCTAGAGATAAAATTCAGGGGACAACCGAGCTGTGCACATGTCACTGAAGTTCCTCCCAAGCACCCATACGCTACATGCCAGGAGCCCGGGTTCTGAAAACCTCACTGAATGAATGGGGGCTCTCCTCATCACTGCTCTGCACTTTAGCGAGACAGTAGCAGGAGGAAGGGAGTGCTGAAGGTGGATATTTATGTAGGTGCCATTCCACTAATCATTCCTTAGGAAAATGGGCACTGCTCCCAGTCTCTGCCTGCCTTTGTAGCCTCCCACTAGGCACTTGAACGGCGGTCCCACCATCTGAAAACCACTGAGGAAGCAGAGTGCTGTGGGCACATGGCCATCATTGGAGCTTTGCTACCTTCAGCAGTCGCTCCTGGCACTCTGTTCTTCCTGTGACAACATCTCTAATCCTTTCCAAACATTATTCATCTTCAACATCTGTCTCAGACAGACAGGAACATCTCTGGCATTGCACAAGCTTGCAATACTTCCAAGAGAAGGAGGATGTGGCACAATGTCAGACGATGCTGACAGAATCCACACGCTGCCTTTGCTTGGGGTGAAATAGATCCTGATGTCAGTCATGGATAATAATAGTCTGAATGTCATGTGAAAATCAAAATGTGCAAAGCGACTTCTCACTTCAGATAGATGTCAGGCGCTGCAGGTGCACTTGGATGACTAGACTCGGGGATCACACTGAAGCCAAGGGCCAGCAACCTTCTCACATCTCCTGGTATTTGGCTGCAGAGGACCCAGTTGCTACCTAGCAACCTCCACACTGGGCACATCAAAATCAGACAGTTCAATTCTGGTGACCAGCTGAAGAGAGCTTTGACATGACCTGCTCTCCACTGACTAGAAACAATTGCTTTCTCAGTCTGTTTCAAGGGATCAATATAGTTAGCTGCAAGATTGGAAAATTATACTGTAACCTGCTCTTTAATATACCCAGTTGAAATGGGCTCTGTATAGTTTGATTCCTGTGAGAACTGTCTCCACATCGTGACCTTGAGCCTTGGATCTACACAAAACACCGGCTCCCTTCCTCTGAAGCCCTGAGACTCCTGTTCTAGCACAAACAGATTAAAATGAAGGTTTCTCTGGAGGTGAGGACAGACTTCTGGGAAAGGCGGAGACTGAATTTGGCCTTGAAGGACAGCTAGGGCATCAATGTGATCAGTCAGGTAGACCACAGCATCCTCGCCTTAGGAAAGGGTTGAATCCAATAATCTCCCAGCTCTGCTGAGCCTTGACTTTCGGGGAAATGGAGGGAAATAAAATGTCTTAGAGAAGTCACAGGAGAATTGAAAATGCTTATACCAGCAGCACCTTGCATCCAAGCAGAGCAGGTCCCAGCCTGTCTGGACACAGAGGAAGCTCACAACAGACCTAAAATGCCCATCTGAAGCCAAGTTCTAGTCCTGTTGACTTCATTGCTCTTGTTCTAGATCAGGTCTTCACCACTAATGATGATCTCATGTTCTACAGGGCCTAAACAGCTATAGGAACAAGCCTGTTTGAAGGCCAATGAGACAAAAAGCAGTGACCAAAGGAAGAGAACTAAACAGTCACAAATAAGGACTGTATGGCCACTCTCCTTGTCATAACCATGTCTTTTCTAGATAATGCATTTCACAGCTTTCCCTATCTCCTGGCTCTGGCATTGCTTCTTTGCCCTATTCTGAAATGGTCTTAGAATGGTATAAATGTCTTATTTAAGGCTGAATACTCAATAATCACTTATTTTTAGCACCTTATAAATCCGTGAGTCCCTATATTCACCATTCATTGCAAAAAGAGGCTTCTCTGAATAAGGATGAGAGTAGCATTTTTCTATGGGTGAAAACAAATATTTTGATACTATGCTAGTTTAAATAGCAATAATATTAGCGTTCCCCACTTGACTCATGACCTCCCCCACCATGGTTTTTTTTTTAAACCAGATATACAATACCAGGCACTGGTTTCCTTTTGCAGAATGGATTAAAATACAATTAAAGACTGATTGGTTACCTACATAATGACGGTGCTGCTTTTGCTATCTGGGCAAACCTTGTTTTCAGAATTGTTCTCACAGTTGGTAGTGTTCTCATTTGGGTAAGACTGTTGATAACTTTCTGTTATGATCTAAGCAAGGGACAGAGGACAAGAGAGAGAGTGGAGAGAGGAGGAACAGGTCTTTTATAAGGGTAAGTAGTCCAGTGGGAATGTGTTGCATCTCTGCAACTAGTGATGATGTATCCTGCTGTCACTGGGTCCCTGAGACAGGCTATGGAGATGCCTGATTGGGAACATGTTCCTCCTCCATCAAGCTGAATATCACTTTCTGCCACCGTGAAAGCTTCCAGTTCAGTTCCAGCTTCGTATCTTTGTATCACACTTCCAAAATATCTGATGCCTTCAGCAATTGAATCTCATCATCTAGTTCTGGTGAACAACCAAGATGAATGGCAAAAGCCTGAGGGTTTTTTTTTGAGGGGCAGGGAGCTTAGAGCATCTCTTACCAACAACTCTTAAGGATTTATCACACACCTGGCACTTGAGGCTTTGTTTAATGGCTCATAGCATCTAGGAGCATATTTCCCAGCCACACTGGGTAACTCCTCTCAAAATCTTGTGTTTTAAAAAGGAAATTTTTTGTTTGTTTGGTGACAAGATAATAGGTTCTATATGGCTTTTTCATACTCCTTGGTTCTGGTTGGCCCTCCTCCCCACTTTTTCATTTTTCCTAACCCCTCTCATCCTCCTTGCTTAACCTTTCCAATATCACTACCTCTTTCTACTTTCATGGTATCTACATTCTACTATTTCTCCTTCTTTAAAGCTTCACTGTCCCCATGCCTTCTTTCTGAGTTCTAGACAACTACAGAAATTTCAAGTTGCACACAAAAAAGTTAGGATCCACAAGGAACGTGCAACATTTGTCTTTTTGTTACACCTCTAAATGGGAGGAAAAGGGTCCCAAAAGCAGGCAAAAGAGGCAGAGATAGCCCCTGCTCCCACTGTTAGGAGTCCCAAAGGAAGATCAAGCTACACAACTATAACATACGCAGAGGCCCCAGGTCAGACCCATGCAGGCTCCCTGATTGTTGGTTCAGTCTCCGTGAGTCCCTATAAACCCAGATTAGTTGGTTCTGTGGGATTTCTTGTGGCATCCATGACCATTTTGGCTCCTACGATCCTTCCTCTCCTACTTCCACAGGATCCCCCAATTCCCACCTAATGTTTGCCTGTTGGTCTCTGCATCTGTTTCCATCAGTTTTTGGATGAAGCCTCTCTGATGATAATCATGCTGGGCTCCTGTCTATGAATACAGCAGAGTATCATTAGGAATCATTTTATTGACTTTTTTATTTTTATTTTTTAAATTTTTTTGCTGGTCATATTTGGTTCTATCCGTGGTGTCTGGACTATCTAGCTTCTGGTTCCTGGACCTCCAGGAAGTATCAGGGGTGGGCTCCTTTTCATGGCATGGGTCTCAAGCTGGACCACTCATTGTTTGCTGTTCCCCAATTTCTTCACCACCTTTACCACAGTGCACCTTGTTGGCAGGTCAAAGGTTTTGAGGCTGAGTTGGTGTCCCAATCACTCCACTGGAAGTCTTATCTCGTTACAGGAGATGTCCAGTTAAGGCTCCATATCCACTCTTACTTAGAGTCTTTTCTTTAATCACTTTATGGACTGATTCCAGTCCCCTCCCTTCTCTCCTCCCAGTCTCACACTCTCTGCCCCTCTGCCTATTCCCCCTTCTCCTTCTCCCCAAGGGCATCTCAAGTCGCAGCAGGACACAGCAGCCCAGCTAAGGGAAAGTGATCCAAAGGCAGGCAACAGAATCAGAGACAGCCCCTACTCCCATTGTTAGGGGACGCACACGTGGACCAGGCTACACATCTGCTACATATGTGTAAGGGGTCTAAGTGCAGCCTGTGAATTGTCTTTGATTGTTGGTTCATTCTCTGTGAGACCCCATGGGTCCAGGTTAGATTACTCTGTAGGTTTTCTTGTGGTGTCCTTGACCCCTTCAGCTCCTTCTATCCTTCCTCCCACTCTTCCACAAGACTCCTGGAACTCCTCCTATTGTTTGGCTGTGGGTCTCTGCATCTGTTTTCACCAGCTGCTAGATGAAGCCACTCAGAAGACAGTTATGCTAGGTTCCTGTCTGTAAGCACAGCAGAGTATCAGTAATAGTGACAGGGGCTGGTTCTCTCCCATGGGGTGGGTCTCAAGCTAGATCAGTCACTGATCTGCTATTCCCTCAATCTCTGCTCCATCTTCATCCCTAAACTTCTTGTAGGCAAAACAAATTTTGGGTTAAAGGTCTTATGGATAGGCTGGTGACCCCTTCACTCTACTGGAAGTCCCACCTGGCTATAGGAGGTAACCACTTCAAGCTTCTTAACCTCCACTGCTAGGCTCCTTCACCTCTCAGCTAGAGTTACCCCCATAGACCCCAGGAGCCTCCAGGGTCCCAGAGATGCCCCCCACCGATTTCCATTCTCTCTCCCAGTCCTCCCCCACCCACCATCCCTGCTTTCTCCACACCTGATCTCCACTCCCATTACCTTCCCCACCCCTTCTCCCACCAAGTTCCCTTTCTCCGTCTACTTCAGATGTCTAATTTTATTTCCTCTTCTGAGTGAGATTCAAGCATTTTCCCTCTGGCCCTCCTTGTTACTTAGCTCCTTTTTTTTCTGTGGATTGTAGCATAGTTATCCTGTACTATGTGGCTAATATTCACTTATAAATGAGGAAACACCATGCATGTCTTTCTGGGTCTGGGTTACCTGACTCAGGATGATATTTTCTAGTTCCATCCATTTGCCTGCAAATTTCATGATTTTTTTGTTTTTAATAGCTGAGTAGTATTCCATTGTGTAAATGTACCTCAGTTTCTTTATCCATTCTTCAGCTGAGGGACATCTAGGTTGTTTCCAGTTTCTGGCTATTACAAACAAAGTAGCTATGAATGGTGTTGAGCAAATGTCCTTGTAGTATGATAGGGTCACCCTCATGGATTTCTGGGACTTTTCGTTACACTAGGCTTCTACCTTGCCTCTGAAATGCCAGTTCCAGCTGTCTCTCCCAGTACTCTTTCCCGCCATCTTCCCCCGCCTAATCCCTCCTGTTCCCATGCTCACTGTCCACTCCCAGTATCTGTTCTATTTCCCCTTCCTAGGAATGTTTGTGCTTCCTGCATGAGCCCTCTTTGTTACTTAGCCTCTCTGAGTCTATGGATTGCCATGTGATTATTCTTTACCTTACAGCTAATCTCCCCCTTTAAGTGAGCATATATCATATTTGTCTTTTTGCTTTGAATAGAGAGGCAATGAACATGGATGTCTCTGGAGTAGGATGTGGAATCTCTTGAGTAAATGCCCAGAAGTGGAGTAGCTGGGTCAGATGGTGATTCTGTTTTCAGCATGTTGAGGGATTGATTTTGTCAGTGTCTGCACCAGTTTGTGCCTCCACCAGTGTTGAATAAGTGTTTCACATCTTCGTCAGTGTTTGTCATTTGATTTCTTAATGACCACTCTGATTGGGCAGGATGAGATATCAAAGTATTTTTAATTTGCATTTCTCTGAGGAAAATTACCTAAGTGGCTTGTACTGGAATCTCAATAACTTTTAATTCTCCCAGACCCCTAGAAATAGTGAGGCTAAGGGCTCCACTTAGCAGTTGAATTTGCTCTGAAGGGATAGCATGTTTGGTAGATGGCTGAATTCTCTGTGTAAGATACCATGTCACATTCCTCAAAGCCTTCTCCCAGTGAAACTGTTAATGGCTCCAAGGAGCTTACAGTATAAGCAGCCACTAAGAAAATCAAATAGGAATAGTTGTGTCGGTCATTTCAAAATATGTCTGCTCCTCTTGTTCTATGTATTTCAGTGTGTCCAGATTGTACAGGGTCTCCCACAGGTGTGCATGCATTTCTTTTTATGCTAGGATAATAAATATGCTTTGGGGTAGGTGTGAGTCAAGTGCCTGTAGATTGTCGGTGACTGGGTTTTTAATTGTGTCAACCTCGGATGTCAGCCATTCCCAGAAAGATGAGAGACTTGGGGTTTTGTCTGAAGTCACAGAGCCCCCACAACCTCAAAATTCAACTGCAGGAAGGCCTCCCAATTCCCAGGTTACCATGCTCCCTGTCAGGACCCACAGACCATCAGGAGTCATAAGTCTTCACAGTGCTGTGATGGCCAGGGTTGTCTGTCTGAACCTCAGAGGAAGTCCTGATGCAGCTGCATGTGCCCTGGATCTGCAATCTGTTGGGCGGTGACTGAGCGGCTAAGAGGAAAGCTTGTCAGGAGCAGGTGTCAGACATGCCAGCAATGCCTCCTACCCAAGAAGAAGCATCCGGGGCTTTCTCTGTGGGTCTCTCAAAGCAGAATGAGCTTGACTTGCACAGATCTGCAGCAGTTCAAGCCATGGCCAGAGGGAACAAGTCCTGCATTGTGCTGGTGTTTCCTTCATGTCTCAGAAAAGTGAAGACACTGTATTTACTGCACAATGTTTCTGTGAACTTCTCAGGACACAGGTCACTAGGGGAAGCCAAGTTGCATCCAGTGACCCCTGCTCTGGGGCTCTCATCTCTTGCTTTCTACTGGAACATTTTCCTGGGGAAAATGCATAGCGCAGACATGCAATGTAGGACATGAGATGGATTTGAAGAGAGACATCTCAGGCATACAGCGGCCCAGGGCTCTGAAATTCTGACAGGTAATGATATGGGTTAGCTTGAATGGGAGCTTCCTCCTAGGTTTTCAATCCCACGGACTGCTTACTCAAACCTGCCCAGGCAGGCTAGTGACTGAAATTTATCTAGACCCATGCTGTATGGTACAATGCCTATGAATCTCATTTGACTACTTAAACTCCCACTTATATTAATAAAAACTAAATGCAATTTGTATTTTCCATTTTGCAGTCACAGTAACTACATTTTAAGTGATCAAGAGCCACATATGGCCAGTGGCTATGTTACTAGCCAGACTAAAGAGGCTCTCACCCCACATCTTTGATGGGCAGACAGGACTTCTCTCTGCTACTGAAGCTGCCTTCAAGGAGGGAGGGTGTCATTCAACAACAGCCATTTCCCTCCTGCAGTTCTAGAGATGAAATCCAAGGTCAGGGTGATTGATGGTGGATACTGTTCTTGCTGAGGGCTGCTTCCTGACTTAGAGAGAGTGGTCATTTTGCTATATCTTCACTTGGCCCAGAGACAAGGAGCTCTCATGGTAAGATGACCTTCCTCTCTTCCTCTCAAGGGACACTAATTCTGTCATGGGTCTGCCTCTGCCATGACCTCATTGAACTTAAGAGCCAAGGGCTGGGGCTCTTATATGTGAATTTCAGAGAAACACACCCTTTTAGACCATAAGAAATAGTGGTGTTGGTTGTAGAGGACTAAGCAGTAAGTGCCAGATCTCTAGAGTGACCGATATGCATTCACTCAGCTATAGGCCTCACATCAGGAAGACTGTATCCACCATGGCCCTGTCATGCTGTCGCTACTGCCTTGGTTTTCACATCTTGTTACAATGACACAATCATCTTTTCTGGTCTAGTAAGCAATGATGACACACCCAAGTGACTGGACAGGTGGCTGCTATCTCAACAGCAATTCGTGCATTTCAGATTTGTGGGAGCGCCTGCCTAATCTCTCAGAGAGCCTGTCAATCCAGGGTTGTTTTGTCTGCAGCAAGGCACTGGTTCCCCAGGATCTGAAGCACACCGCTCACAAAGACACTGGACAGAAGCATCTGTAGCCTCCCTCTGCCTGGGCCTGAGTTTTGGTTCATCACCTATGAATCACATCATTGACAGAAAGCTAGTGGTGTGTCGTAAACAAGCAGGGGAAACCTGGTCTGTAGCTGTCAGGAAAGATGGCTTGAGGCAAGTTATAAGATACTCACAAAGTAAATGACAATGCTGAGAGATGTCGACATGTCTGTGATGTGGGGACAAGCATCACCAAGCTCCTAGAATAATGTCTCATTTCCAGGTATTAAACACCGTGGGCTGGTGCCTTTCCCTTCACAACAGGAACCTTGCAGGTTGCCCGTGCTTGATTGACAGTTAGAAAGTATTTGAGACAGTTTCCAAACCAACACATTCCATTCACAGGCAATCAAGAGACCTATTTGGTCCAGGAGGGCACCAAAGCTCAGAAACTTCAAGGATTTGCTTGGTTAAGGTCACTTCACATGTAATTTGAAAACAGGAGCCGAAGGTTTGCTTGGTGACATTGAATAACACTGTTTGGATAGTCCTAAAATAGCTCTTCTATGTTGCCCTCAGTTCTTGGTTTTCAAAGGAAAAGGGGGACTTTTTCAGTTCAAGGTGCTCCCTGAGCTCCTCCACCTACTTTACCCAAGTTCAAACTGGAACAAACTGAGAAGGATGTCAGTGCAGACTGACCTCATGACAAAGTTTTAAATCGAAGCAACCAGCATGGCAAAAAGTACCTCACAGCAAGGTGAGATGTTTCTACAAAGAGAGGTGACAGAGGCATGGATGAGCCCTGGGTGGGGACTCAGGGATCATGCGAGGGTCCACGGGAGCCATTATTAGAGCATGCTGTGGTCCTGTGGTGGGCTAGCTAGGGGCACATTAGCTTTTCTCCAGTTTAAACTGAGGACCAACTCTGCAGAACAGGGCAGACCTGCTGGCAAGGATGCCAGTGGGCAGAGTTGGCACACTGACTTTCCCTTCAGTGGGGACACCTGCCCCCCAAAGGACCCGAACAGCCGCAAGCAATGTCCCTCAAGCTCCCTACACTGACAGTTACTTCACTAGGAGAAGTGAACCCAAAGCTACCATCACTAAGCAGTTTACTAACTCTAAGGCAAGGAGGGAGCAAGCTCAGCAAAGGGACGCTCACAACAGGAAAATTCAGGAATAAAATGGAAAACACCTCTGTTTTGCTCTTAAACAGCCTTCCTAAAAGAGCTGCTGTCATGAAAAACAAGGAAGTAAACAAGTGTCCTCTGGCTTGCCCAAAGGCTACATTCCTCAGATAAAGCCAGAGAGTGAATGCATCCAATAGAACACAAGTGACAAGTATCTGAACACTGTAAAGAAGAGAGACCAAGAGGCCTGTTGCCCATCTGATGGGATTCCACAGACAGCACCAGGAAAGATAGGGACCAGACATGGAGGATGCTGTCTAACGGCACAAGGGACTAAGGATGAGGGCTGCAAAATAATATCCAGGGCTAGTTCTTCAAAGTTCTACTTCTGAACTTATTCTGTGAAATACAGGAGCTCTATAGCAAGCACCATCCAGAAAGAGGTCATCAAGACATGGGGGAGGGCACAGACTTGACCAACCTTGTGTCAGTGAGGCTGGGTGAATGCAGTCACGAGCCTCTAAGCTCAAACCCACCAGTCCTAAGGGTGGGACACACAGAGGCCAAAAGCCAATGTCAGACATCTTTATCAGCTGCTCTATCTTATTTTTTGAGTCAGCATCTCTCACTGTCCCTGGTTTCTCACTGATTCACTAACAGTAGCTAGCCAACAAGCCCAGAGGATTCTCCTATACCCACCCCTAACTCTTGGAATGCGGACACATGGGGGCTGGTGGTCTAACCTCTGGTCTTCATGTCTGCACAGCAAGCACTCTAGTGTCTGAGCTAGCTCCCTGAGCCCTGGGACCAGAAACTTTTCACCTAGCTGTTATAATTTGAATGAGAATGTTCCCATTTGGGCTTGGGTATTTGAACACTTAGTCCACAGTAAATGATGCTGTTTGGAATGGTTTAGGAAATGCAACCTTGTGGAGAAAGTATGTCACAAAAAAGGGGGGCGAGGGGTAGGGAGGCTTTGAGAGTTCCCCTTTTTGTGCTTTGCACTTGAGAATAAAGGTGTGAACTCTAAGCTCTTTGCTCCTGCCTGCTCCTTGCTGCCATGCCTCCCTGCCATGATGGACTCTTATCCCTCTGGAACTTCTGGCAGTGGCCAAAAGTGAGTGGCAGGCGTCTTTATCAGCTGCTCTCTTATTTTTGAGGCAGCATCTCTCACTGTCCCTGGTTCCTCGCTGTTCTCCCATGAGTTGTTTGTGGCCTTGGTGGCTTGTTTTTTTTTTTCTTTTCTTTCTATTTTTTCTTTTCTTCTTTAATCACAGCAACCAGCAACGGAAAAGTAACTAATGTATCAGTGAATCAATATGAGAATGATATTCAATATTCATAATGATGACAACATGGGAGGTAAGTAGAAAATATATGAAGAGTCCCTGGGCTGTTATCCTAATTAGACCACCGGATAGAGGTCCTCAAAACATTCACTGGACACCATTGCTTAGAAAAAGGCCTACAAGAATCTCATTCACATAGTTTTTTTTTTAATCTCTAAAAGGTTCTCTATTGGCATTATGTGATTACAGACATCTTGGAGACAACACCAGACCGTTACAGACAATGCAAATGCAATCAGACTTTATGAAGTCAGAATCACTCATGACAATCAAAATCTGAGACATGCATGTAAAGGCCGCAAAACAACCTCAGGTGTTATCTTCTCAGGAGCCATCTACCTTGGTTTTTGAGACAGGGCTTCTCTCTGATTGAAAAATCACCAAGTAAGCTAAGCGGCTGTCCAGCCAGCCTTCAGGGATCCACCTTTTTACCTTCCTGACTTTGGGATTACAAATGTGTGCCATCATACCCAGTTTATTTGCATCCATTCTGGAGATCAAACTCAGGCATTCATACTTGCACGGCAAAGACTTTACCAACTAAGCTATATCCCTAGCTCATCCTAGGTACTACTTCATCTCTTCCTTGTAGGTAGAATAACTGGGGCACCATATTTACAAGCTTGTACAAATAACAAATAGCAAGTAGTTCTAACCTCTTTGTCCCTTTAAAACACAGAACGTGTACTGTGTAAAGATGGCTGGGCTGTGCATTACATCATCTCCGCAACATTCACCCTTCTCTAAGGACATCAGAGAGCTCCTCTCTCAAAGACACCCTTCCTGTCCAGTGAGCCCCCACTGCACTTGACACCATGGTCTCCTCCCTCCCAGTATAGCACTGGCTGTCTCAGCTGCAGTTCCTTTTCTCCCTCCACTGCACTGGCTGGTCCTCTTCCTATCCATCTGCATTGGCTCATCAGCATGTGTCTCCCTCTCTGCTTTCTGCTGCAGTCAATTAGCCTAAAGCCCATGGTTGCAGGGTTATCAAGGCACATAAAGATCACCATGCCCAGGATTTGCCTTGCTCCCCAAGCCTCTGTATATCTGCTTTTGCTTCCTTCCACCCACCCCCACTACCAGCTTATGTTTCTCAATACAGCAACCAGCAAGTCCTCCATTGCTGGCACCCATCTAATCCATGAATCCTGCTGTCTCTGTTTGCAGAGCTCATCCTTAACCAAACCCTATCTCTCCTTTCCTGCCCTGGCTTCAGCTTCTTCTCTGGCCTAGGCTGGTCTTCCAGCCATTCTGTCTTTCCTGCAAAGATTGCGGTCCTTTTGCAAACCAACACTTCTCCCAGGTCTTTTATTCTCACCGCCAGAGACTTCAATGGCTGCACGCATCTCCCCTGCTTCTGCTGCCATCCTGACTCTACTCCCCCACCCCAGGCTTTCTTGATATTTCTGTGCCTTCAAGTTTAGGACCCTTTCTCTAGCCAGAACAGGCTGCCCTCACATGTCTGTTTGCTGAGCCCCTCCTCCTCTGCTTGCAAAACTTTGCTCAAACACCATCTATTTAATGCTGCAACAGTGCCCATATTACTCCACCCCTCCTCTCCAGCACACACCACCCTCCAACATGCCAAATAATGTACTTTGATACATATGCATCAGGTTATTTCTGTTTTATACCTAACATAATGCCAGCTTTTGAGGAGTATGACTCTCTGTCTTTTGGCCCTGAATGTAAAACACTATCTGGCATACAGTAGGCATTTCATAATTACTTGAGACAGATAAATGAACCCTCCAGAATTTCTGTGATTCACATGGCCACGCTTAAGCTATTCCTTGTGCCCAGTGGGATGGGATATCTATTTGTCCAGATCTGGAACTCCAGGACACCAACACCTTGACTAAACCTCATGGGAGGAGTATAAGTTCCTCTCCTTATCAGCTAAGGGTTGAGACAGCCAGTATGTATGAACCTCCCCCCCAAACTTTTGTGCCCTAGAATCTTGGTCTGCAGGGTCAGGTGCTGAGACGGCAGAACCAATCAATAGGGAGCGAAATCTTCCAGAAGGTGGTTAGGTCACAGGGAGCTTCCCTTCCATCAGAAGGGATTAATGCAGTTTTTAGAGGATTCTAGTTTGTTTCCACATTGTTAAGCTGCTTTAAAAACAGAGAGATGGACCACAGTCCCTCGTGCCATGTGAGTGAGTGCTCTCTTACACCTGCTTCCACCATGATGACACCTGTCACCTTATAATATAGTCAGAAGGTCCTTATCAGAGCCTACTGAGCTCTGGTAACTTGCTTTTGAATTCCCACAATTGTGAGCTAGTTAAACCTTTCTTCTTCTTAAAGTACACAGTCTTGAGTATTTCATCATGCTAACAGAAAATAGAATAAGGCTGGCTGGGTGTGAATGAATGGAATCACATAGTAAACAAAATGCATGAAATTCAAAGTTCAAATGTGTTCACACAAGTGGAAGGCTTTAGATAAAGGCCAAGATAAAATATGGAAGGATCCAGACTAGACACTCACAGAATCTCCCTCTAGGATGGGAAAGTGAGAGGAAAAAATTACAAACGTCTTCATACATTTTTGGCTCTGTCTATAATAAACATGAGCCATACTTAACATAACCTTTATATTTAAGGTGTGTTCTGGGGAGGAGAGCCGTGCCAGTGGATCTGAACCCAAACCACTCCTTTCCCTCTTAAGGGGAGGGGAAGGTGTTAGGAAGCTGTGATCTTAGGCAGGTCTCTTGTCACACACACACACACACACACACACACACACACACACACACACACACACACACATCACCACCAATGCCAGGATGTTTTCAGTCCAGCCTGGTGAAGGAATTGGTCTTTCTAGAGCTGAAAAGACAAAGTCAGGGACTTGGAACTTTGGGGGAACTTCAGAGAAAGCTAACCAGAGGCAACATCTACAGGGGCCCTGACCATGCCCAGAGCCCCTTCCAACCAAGCACCTGCAGACAGCCTTTCACAGCGGCTGCAAGCCTCTTAATTCCCAGCTCACTTCTTCATTCTGAAAGAAATCGTATTTGCTAATCTCATAAACATGTATTACAATCTTGGGGGTTTATCAAACGTGTATACAAAGTAATTATAGGAAGAATGGTGGGCTATTTGCATATCTAGTGTTTAAAGGGTTACTTATGTAATTATTGAATGTAACTTGGAATAAGCTGTTCAGCTGCCTTTCATCGTGAGCCAAACATTGGGTTTTGAAAGGAATGCCTTTAAACTTCATAATCTAAAGGCACGGGGTAATGCTAACTTACAACTCCGGCTTAAGTGAGTCAGACATGAAAGTATTTCTGACTGGTGTTCTCTGGGTTGGTTGACTTCAGACACTTCTGAGGTATCCATCACCCTTGGTAACAGTGAAGACATTATCAGCAATTGCAATCTCCTCACTTCTAGGGGACAGTCCTTCCTAACTTTTGAGCTCCCAGCGCAAGCCTTGCTGTGTCCTTACAACCTCAAACAGCTCCCCAGCCCTTCATTGAGAAGAGATGAAGGGTCAGGGCAGAAGAGGGAAGGAGGTGGTCAGAGACTCAGCCCCGAGGCTGAAAAGCACCTCCCAGGAAAGAGGAGGACGTGTGTACTGCTGTCCCTGATGCAAAAGTGGGCTGATTCTGGCTTTTTCAGACAGGAGCCTGAGTAAGACATGTGTGTCCTGTCAAAAAGTACTTCCCTGCCTGTGAAGATGGCTCAGCCAGTAAAATGAGTGCTATCCAGGCATGAGGACCTAAGTTTACACCATAGAATCTATGTTAAAACTAAAAATCATGCTTGTTGATGTAATCCCAGCCCTGAGGGGATGAGAGGGGAACCCTGAGGCTGTCTTCCTTGGTGAGGTCGGTCATTGAAGGATCCTGTCTCATCCTTGGAAATGACAAGGATGACCAGGGCCTGCAAATGGTACATGTATGTGAGTGCATCTGCACATATAATGTACCTCCCACACTTATGCCTGTGTGTGCTCACCCCCATGCACAGTCACATGTGTGTGTGCACACATACACACACAAACACGTCTGCTCTAAACAAAGGTCCTTCAACAAGAACTTAAACCTAAGCACTAAGGAGACAGTGTAAGGTTGAAAAGGATTCAAGTCTAACTTTGATGTAAACATCCCAGATTTCTTGGAGAACAGCCATATCTTTGATCCTACACAAACTGTTAAGAATCAAGTGTCTTGAATCCTGATCAGTTGAAGTATAACGAATTTTACAGTTATTTCCAGTTCAAGGTAGCTTGCAGGCGATTCGTAGTGGGATGACATGACAAGAGGTACCGCCTTAAGAATTCCTCACGCTAACAAAGACATTTAAATAAATTAAATTAGTCTCAGTATGTTGAAAAACCTAAAGCTGTGTTCCTGACATTCATTTGACATCTGGAAATAGCTTTTAATATTTTCAAAGTATTTTTCTTCCTTTTCAGATATGCCAGGGAGCGTTTCTGCCCTTGGCTGTATTGCTGTGTTTTGGTTAGCTTCCTTTTCGACATGTAAGAAATCAGGTGTTATAAAAAGAAGTCAGCTTCCTGGCATTGTAGACTTAAACTGTATGGCTTTGGCAAGTTACTGTATATATACTGAAAGGGTGAAAATTGGACGGGTCTCTGATTCCTTGTACATCAGATATTTTAAAATTCTTTTCTCCTCAACATGCTAAGCCTGGTCACCACTGTAGATCCTATCTAGGCTGCACTAAGCCCCACACAAGCTTGCAAAACCCTGGTGTGTGAACTGCCAGAACTATTCCCAGTGAGTCCCTAGCTCTGAAATCTGTTCATGTGATTCTTAGGCAGAATCAAGACTGCAAATCCTGGCTTGGCAGGTAAGGGACAATCATGTTAGAGTGATAGATTTGGCAAAACTGAAGCTTCTTTATCTTGATGACTGTCCGGGTGGCTGTCTGTTCAGGAGTTCCTCAGAGAGGCTGATGTAGGGACAAACAGAGGTTGTGGTCTGACACCATTGGAGTATCTAGGGTCTCTTCTGTGTGTCAATAGCGTCTCCCCTGCTTTTTCTGATCCTTGATAGTGCTAAGAAGCAGAAGGGAATCCTGGAAGGGTTGATGGTATGGCTAGGCATGGGTATGGTATCTGGAAGGAAGCTTGAGACAGATTTATGGTTGGCATCATTGGGGGGATTATTGCATGTAACTTGATGAGTCTTAGAGACCTGTGGGCTGGAGAGATGAGTCCGTTGAAAAGTGTCTGTAACCCAAGCATTAGGACTTGAATTAAGATCCCCAGCACACAAGTAAAACCCAAAAGTTGTAGTGTATATCTATAACCCCAGTAGAGTAGGAGTTGGAAGTAGGTAGATCATTGGCACTCAATGGCCAGCCAGCCTAGCTGAACTGGTGTGCTCTAGGTTAAGGGAGAGATCCTGTCTCAAAAAAATGTGCAAAGTGATCAAGAAAAACATCCAGCATAGACCACTGAACTCAAAATATGAGAATACACACAAACACACACAAACACCCCCACATCCTTATCCATCCATCCATGGGCACACACACACCATATACATACACTGAGAGAGAGATGAGTAAACATTAAAAAAAACTGTCCAAGTCTGGCCATGGTTTCCCATAACAAAACACCTATCGGAGGACCAAGCCAGTGTGGGTGGAGAATGAACCACAGATGGCACTTGGGATAAAACCTTGTATTTGTGTTCCCAGACCAGGTACACCTGTAGCCATCTTCGCTCTCCTGACTGGTGTGAAAGGTGACTCACGTTCAATGGGAGGACTAACAAGAGAGGCTCTGTAAGGAAGTCCTCTTACCTGTGTGAAGTGGCAGAATGAGGAAAAAGTCTGCACAGGGTTCTCTGTTAGGAAAGGAGTCAGGGGTCTGCTCCACAAGCATTCACGAAATGCTTGCCAACACATTCATGCTGAGTGTGAGAAGGTCCAAGACTTGGACTGAGGGGATGGCTTAGTTTGTAAACTGCTTCTCTAGTAATCATGAGGACCTGTGCCCAAAAGGCACAGAAGTACACACCCCTAATCCCAGTGATAGCGACCGAAGGAAGAGACAGTTCTCTCAAAGCTCACTGAGCAGCTACCTTAGCCTGCTTGGCAAAGTTCCGGGCCAATGAGAGACCCTGTCTCAAGCAACAGGAGAAAGATGCTGAGGAATGGCATCCAAGGCTGTTCTCTGATGTCTACATGCACACAGACACAGATGCACAAACACACTTCCTCACAGGAACATGCACACATATCACACACACACACACACACACACACAAATAAACTGGAGTTGCATAGTCTATTTTCTAGGCAAACATAGTCTCTGTTTTGGAAAGTAAGACTGCACCAAGCAAGTAGGAAAAACTGGCCCAGAGCTGAGGGAACTGGTTGTCTCTGCCTGCACAGACAAACCTTCTCTACCTGGTATGCTTACAGGAGCCTGAGTGCAAATCAGACATGCAGCTCTCGGACACCACCCCAGACCTATCCAAACTGGATTTTCATTTCAACAGAACTCCCCAGCGATGCCTATGTGCGGTGAAGTCTGAGGAGCTCTGTGTCACAAAATCCATATGGCCAGATGACTTGCCCAGAGAATTACGAGCACGCTCAGCAAAACCCTATTAGCATCAATTCCAAGGGGCAAAGAAATAATCCGTCTCAAAGTGGGGAAAATAGCACAGGATGTCAGTCCTGAAACTGGGTCACCGTCGTGGGGACTTTGGGATTTGAGTTCTGTGAGCGGGGGATCCAGGAGGCAGATGCGGTGGAAGGTGGTCGGCGTTACCGGTGTGAGTGTGGAGGTAAGCGCTAAAGTTGCATGGATGTGCTTGGAGGCCACTGCACACACATGTGGGCAGCACCAGCTGAATGGAAAGCTGCTGTGTGAGGACATCTAGAAGCCACAAAATAGCATGACAAGCACTGGCTACTTGGGTTGTGCTTAAGCCTGGGAAACACTGCCCACAGAGGGCATCAAAAATGTCCACCTTGAACTCATAGCCCTCTGGATCCAGCCTACCGCATGCTGCAGGGTGATGCAAGGTACTCCATCATCCTACAACGCACTTCACTTCCACACCTCTCCCAGCAGGAATAAACGAGTCAACGCTCTGGTGGCAGGACCTGAAACAGAAGCCCTGCTCCTCACACTTCCCTCTCCTCAAACTTTCAGCTCTCATTGTAAAAGAGACATCTGGAGGGGATGCTGTGGTCGAGAGTCCTGTGAGGCCGTGGGTACACGCTGAGAAGGTGACACCAGGAAAGGCAGTTTAAAGGAGGAGTCGGGCAGGACCAGCACAGGGAAATACAGACGTGGAACGGTGATGTCCTGGGCCCATGGTTATCCTGTTGAGCTAGAGGCAAGGCTTGAACATCTCCTTAGCCCTAGGGACATCCCCCACCCAGCAGTCAGCCACAGCTTAAGACAGGCTAGACCACAGCTCTGCCACAACCTGTTAGCTTCACTTACAGGCCTCTGTGTGCCTCCATTTCATCATGCACAATGCGGAAAAGCTAGCACGATGTTCTTGGCAGTGGCCACAGCCATGCTGAGTGTCACTGAGGTAAAAGATGGGCTGGTCATTTGGGTGCTGAAAAGGCCTGCAAAGAGGAGTCCAGTGAGGAACCTGGAGGACTGACAGGATTAGGAGGCCTCAAGAGGGGAATTGAGGCCTGCTCCCTCAGAGATGTCAGCAGATGGGCATGAGACTCCACCTGGCAAGTTGACCTAGGCCTGCTTCTAGCTCTAACATCCTCTGTGGTCTCTGATCCTCATGAGACTACCTTTTCACACCTTGGACTTCAAACAGCCAATCAAACCTGAGAGGCCACTCCCCCTCTAAGGCACATGGTCAGTAGCATACACTGACTGGGTCTAAGGTGCTGGTAGGAAAGTGGCCAGGCTCATGAGTAGCTTGTTTGGACCTTCAGCAAGGCCTTGGGAGAACAGAGCTAACTTTAGCAGGGTTGATAAGCAAAGAAAGCATGACTAGCTTGAACTGTTGATCTGGCTTCAGCTCCACCAAGCACAAACTGAATTCATTCAAAAGAAAACCATTGCCAGGAATGTGAGCTACCCCATGCCCGATTCACTAGGCACTATATCAATTAGCATGGGAAACAGAAATGCCGAGATGGTCTGTGTAAGGAGGTTTGGTTCTCGAGAAACCCCAGTGATGCTTAGGCCTAATTAGGTGTGTGAGTCCCCCAGTAGGTGTTCTTATCTGGGATGTGTTTGGCAGTGTTAAATAAAGCCCGGTTATGTCGGGCATGGATTTTAAATAAGAAATCTTCATCACAAGCATACAGTCCCTTTATTCTGTTGCAGGGTCACAGAGGGAATGTAATGGAATCAATGCAAGAATCGAGACCATTGGTACAACTAATGCAGCCAAGGATCACCTCAGGTTAAGAACATGCTCTGAAAAACATGGTATTTGGTGATTCGGTTATTACATGAACAGCACAGAATGAACGTATAAACCAAAGGCAACAATGATGTCATGAACTGGCCAATCCCAGACCAAAACTGTCAGGGTTTCATGACTGCACCTGGAAAGGTGGACTTGGCTCTGGGAGTGTGTCGTGGGTAGAGGCTGGAGGAGCTTAGGGCAGCCAGCTGGCAGCTGTTATGGAGAAGGAAATGGAGAATCTGTAGGAACTCCTTGGAGATCACCTAGGACTTAGGGGTTCACAATGTATATCCTGGTAATGAGGGCTGTTCAGAGCCTTTGGATGGGAAAGAGGGAGACGGTGCTGGGAGCTAAAGTGTGGCCATTTTGTTTAAATGAAAGAGCTTGGTTGTGTGTGTCCACACTGAATGATGAAGAGTTCGTGACCTTGGGCATCAGGTGGGAGAACTGCCTTAAAAGCAAAGCGACTGAAGTTGGTGTGACTTCTTCCCACCTGGTGTGGTGAAATAACAGGTGGGAGAGGAAGAAAGCCCAAACTGCAACCTTCAGGCTGTCTATACATCTTTAAAAGACCCAGGGCTGGAGTTAGGTCCTTGGGGACACATCTCTAAGGGTACTGGGACATCGCCGTCTCTTCTCTCTCTGCTTTTCTTCCTGCCACCATGAGGTGAGCAGATTCACTCTTTCTTCCTCACAAACCTTACCTCATCACTGGCCCAAAACCATGAGGTTAAGCAGCCTTGGCTGGAAACCATGGTTGAGCCAAAATTAGCCTTTCCTCCTTGTAAATTGATCATTCTGGGTATCTTGTCACAGTGCTGGAAAGCTGGTGCGCATGCCATGCAAGGCAGAAGAGTAGAGCACACTGGGCATGTAGCCAAGCTAGAGAAGCCAGTACAGGGAGCCTGGGTGCCAGCTACCTGCACAGCAAGAAGACCCTAGAGCTGCTTCCAAGGCTTTGAGGCAACCTGTCCTGAAGGCCAGTCTTGCAGAGAGGTGCCTGTGGGATCTCAGGATTCTCTTGGTCCTGCAGCCTAGAGCAGTCCTCCAAGCTGTCCCAGCCATGGTTCAAGAGGTCTGTGTGCAGCCCAGGCCCTGGCTCAGACACACACAGAGCAGGGGCAGCACTCACATGGTCCTGATTCTGTCAGTGCACTGAGGTCAGGACCTGTGGGGTGGCCTCACCCAGGTCCCAAAGAGTATGACAGACATCCTGGGGTCTTGGAAGATGCCAGCCAAAGGGACTCTGCTGCTGCAGATCCTTACAGGGGAGGACCTTGGGGAATCACAGAAGTGACAGTGAGAGCTGTGGAGCCACCATATGCTGACCCAGCCAGATACTAACGGGGCTGGCTTGAGCACTGGGGTCTACACATGTCCAATAGGCAGCATGTGAGTGAAATGTCACTCTGGAATCTAAAGTGTTTGTACCATCCGTCCTTGTGAATAGACAGATGCTGTCCTCAAAGAAGCAGACTGTTGATGGTAAGAGTGAGTTTGTTATGAAAGTGAGTCCTGACACACACCCCAACCTACGCTTACCTGTCTTTCTGCTTTCCACCAGGAGGTGATTCAGCAAGACCTCCTCCAGATGCGGCTACTCAACCACTCAACCTTGGACTTCTTAACTATAAGAAATAACTCATTTTCTATGACTTATCTAATTTGTACCCTTTTGTCATAGCACCAGCAAATATACAGACATGAGGACACAGACGGTGTGGCCACACTGAAGACCTTCAGGTCCCCTACTCCTAGAGACTCTCTAGAGCATGGCTCTGAGATGGGGAGGAGTCATGATATTGTAGACTCTACAAACACAGTGTTCATCCAGCTTCAAACCACTGGGGGCGGGTTATACAAGTCATGTTTCCATATCTAAAATGTTTTTTACTTAAAGTCACCATATATCCCCATTTGCTGATGTGCACAGCCATTCATGGAGAAGATCCTTGGAAGTACACAACAGAGAATGGATAAGGTCCTGAGATGGTCACTGACTTGATTAGCGGGATAAGTGCCAGCAGAGGGAAGTGTGGGACACACAGCCAGCTAGAGACATGGCTAACTAGGCAGAAAGGCCACAATGCCTGGCACCCAGTGCCCCCCAGCCTCTCCTCCCGTCTGACACTCTTGCCCATGAAGACAAAAGTTCTAGTCCTTCCTGGCTTAGCAGGTTCAGACCCAAGCAATAAGGAGACACTCTAACAGTCTCATATCCATGGAAACCTAGGTAAATGCAAAGCCTGTTTCCTTACTTATAAAATGCTGCTAAGCTTACTCACCTGACACAAAATAAACTACTGTCGGTGCTGGTTCTTATGTGAACTCAGACACAGAAACTGAGTTGATATAGAAGCAGTTCTTCCATTTATGGGCTCAGCCTGTTTACCCACACTGCAACACAATGCCCAGGAATCTTGGGGCCTCAGACCCAGGAGCTGACAACAAGTCACATGTTCAGTGCTTTGCTGAAACAATAGCCAGGTGCCCAGCTTTAAAGGATGCCTTCTGAGTCATTATCACCCACCTGCAAGAGGAAGCCTTGGCTTAATTAATATTTACATGGAACTGACAAACCCGCCCGCAGGCAGGAAGAAAATAACCTTGGAGCCAGAGCCTGTGCTGGCACAGTGAGTAGATGGATGTGAGCTACCAAAGCCTTGATTAGAGGAAGTTTAGCTGGTGTGGGCAAGCTGGTCATACAGGAAAACCCTAAGAGAGCCTACAGGGCTTTCTTGCAAACCCAAGAGAGGCAGATGCAGTACTGCTGCAGCCAAGGGTATGGATGTTCAGAGTGGGCGCAAGGACAGTGAGATCAATGTCACACACATTTCCAGAAACCAGCTTTTAAAGGAACTGGGGACTGCACTCAGCCAAGAGGCCACCTCTGCTCACTGCCGCACATCGGCAGAGCTTTGGAGAAGCTGCTTCTAGTCCAAGGGCAAAGGGAGCTAGGCTTCATGCTGCCGTGTGTAGGCTGAAGGAGTATGAGGTTGGTAGTGAAGCCCTGGGTGCTCAGGGCTGCCGAGAAGGATGCTCCCCTGCACCAACACCATGCAGACCCCAGCTGGAGGACTCTGCACACTGTCCCAAGAGCCTTGTGTTGAGAGGGCTCTTCTGTGGTGGGGGCCTGTAGGAAAGGGTAATCTGGGGACCAGGCAGGGTAGGCTGCCTTTCTGACTCCTGCACTCCCAATCTGAAGGTGTGGCTCCAACTGCTAGGGGTGCGTCGGCTATCCTCACATCTTGGGAACATCATTTCAAATCTGCCCCTTGCTCCTTATCCAGCTTGGAGATATCAGCATAGGGTACCATGCAAGAGTAGGATTTTGAGAGAATCTCTACTCAGCCCAGTAAAGCATGTAACAGGCTGATGTGGACATCAGCAATTCAGAACTGAGGCTTTGGGGTGTCATGCGTTATGCTTCTATTTCGTCTTGAATCAGTCCACAGAATAAAAATGATTTTCTAACTTTTTGCCAAGCATGGCAATGAACTTCTGTCACCTCAGCCCTTGGGACTCAGGAGAAGGAAGGTCAGGGGTTTAGGACCATCTTTTTCTACATAACAAGTTCATGGCCACCCTGAGCCACATGGGACTCTGTCACAGTATAACTCACCTACCAAAAATCCCTGTACTTCCTAAAGGGGCTCTATCCAGCCCAAGCATGACAGACATAGTTCTGGCAGGCCTTACTCTTCTCCCCTATTTCCTCTGCCTTACTAGAAATCGCTAGATTCCATTCCTAAAGTTAGCCCCCCAGTGTCTATTCCCTTATTTGGCTACTTTCTCCTCCTGAGGCTGACTGCAAAGGTCCAGCCATCAAAGTATTAAAGTCCAGCAATCAAAAGCCTCCTTTGGCTCACTTAATTAACATGTCCAATCAGAATTAAACACCTCATCCTAACACGGGGTTTCCCATTTTACCTTTATAAACCGTCATTTGCCTATGGGCCAATCTATGTCATCTCTCTCCAGAAGCGGTCCTTTGTCTGTCTCTCCAAGACAAATATCTCTGCTCTCTTTCCCTTGCTCTTCTCCCTTCTCCCTCCTCCTTTTTCTTCTGTCTTTGTCTCTTATTCACTGCCTTTTGTCCCTGTGGGACAAATAAATCTCCTTTTTGCTGAGAACTTGGTTTGGGGTGTCTTGTGCCCAATACCAATCTCACTTCCTCTTTATGAAGTCAGTGAAATTTCAGCTATCTCCTCATAATTGAAAGGAATGAAGAAACGAAAGCTGTGGGAATCCAGAATGGGTCCTTATAGTTGGAATCAGCTATGTCTCACCATGAGCTGGGGTTAGGAAGCAGCTGTGATTTAGTCTTAAAAACTAAGAAAGTATGATATTTGCTTATTGTTGAGAAAAACAATACCAATGTGCAGTGGTTGTGTGCTCTACGGTCTTGGTCCCAGAACCTGACAACAAGGAGAAAAAAATTCTTCCTTCCTTTGTCTTTTAAAAAATAAAAATATGCCAGGAAGTGGTGGTACACACCTTTAATCTCAGCACTGGGCAGAAGGAGAGGGAGTCAGAGGCAGTCGGATCTCTGAGTTTGAGGCCAGCCTGGCCTACAGAGTTACAGGACAGCCAAGGCGACATAGAGAAATCCAGTCTTGAATATCTATCTTTATATATAGAGCGAGGGAATGCAGAGATGAAACGACTATAGTGGCTTCCTCCAGTCATACCAGCACAAAATGTGTTGAATGTATGAATGAGTGACAGATGAACAAAGGAAGGAATAGATGGACAACATACTCCACATCTCATTGAAGCTATACTCTACATTTTAAGAATTAGTTGGGCACATATGGATAGTTCATTTCTAGGAACTTTGAAAAGATTGATGTCCACATTGATGCTGCCACATGCTCCCAGCCTACTGGGCATGTGCAGGAAGCAGCACAGTGTGGCCTGAGGTGATTGTGAGCAAATGGTTCTCCATCCATGCTCATCCTTGTTCCACAAAGTTTCCTCTAGCACTTTCTGCTTTATACGTTCTATTTGTTTTCTTATAAAAGTGCTGGTCATGACCTACCACATTGATTTCAAAACCCACTAATGGTTTGCAACCCACAGATTTAAAAGCTGTGCTGTGGACGATGTGGGAAAGGAAGGCACTGACTGTGCAAACGAAGAAGCACCGCAGAACGGATCATCCTGTCCCAAGAAGGGCAGAGAGACTCAGGCTGCCCAGGGAATTGTGGACATCTCCACTGCCATGCTCACTGCCCATCCAGGTACCAATGACTGAAGTGTCTACTCCTGGCTCCAGGGACTCCTGGTGTTCCTGACAGTATGCAAGTCAGTATACAGCCCCACTGTCACTGGACTACCCCTTCTCTCAGGTGTACTGAAGGTATTGTCACCCTTCACAGGAAGAAATTGAAGCTGACACTAGGCATTTCTCTGCTCCAGATGGCCAACGCATGAGGCCACGCTGTCATGATCCCAGCTCCTGCAGTGCCGAGGCCTATGAAATGCAGCGGATTGGCTTCTGGAGAGACTGCATGTGAGATGGGGCTGGAAGGAAAGGGTGATGGGAGCAAAGGGTGATGGGACTGAATTCTGGGGAAACATTGAGCAAATCCTGGAACAGGGCTGTAGAAGGTGTGTGAAGACAGAAATTCAACAGAGCCGCTGCCCAGAGCCTGCTTCAGCAAGGGTATCCAGCAAAGCTTTTGAATGCAAGGCTGAAGGGCTGCGTGCATGGAGGAGCTTCTACTGGCTCCAGGAAGTGAGGACCAGCAGGCCATGGGAAAGGGTGAGGCTAGATGCCCCCATGTTCCTCTGTGGTTCCCTGATCTCAGGGGGAAAGTTCTGGGAGCCCATCCTTTGCTCCCCACCTGCCACTACTAACCATCTCATGTGCTGCAGCTCAATCTGCACCCCTTTGAAGGCAGGGAGCCTGCAGGCCCAGTGGGGCTCCCACTTCAAAGGACTTGGCATGCTGGGATTCCCCAGCATGAGTGAGGCCCCGGGGCAGGGAGTGCTGAAGGGGAAACTCCAGCTGGGATGAGGCAACAGGCACTGAGAGGTGGGAGTTCCTGGGCAAGGGGCAGCTTTTTGGGCTGCCAATGGGCCCACACATAAGAGGGATTCTGCGGGCTCCACAGACAGAGGGTACAAAGGCTTCCAGAGAGAAGCTGCTCAGCACAGCACTGAGTGCGGGGACTGGGAAGGCCAGCTCTCTTCTGCCTTCATTCACTTCCTAGGCTCGCCATAGCCATCCAGCAACCTGCCGAACACTTACCTACCTAACCACTCACACATTTAGCCACCTGCCCATTCATCCATCAAGCAATCTATGCACCTTATCTACCCACCCACCCATCCACCTAACCAGCCACCCACCCACCAACACACCCATGCATCTCTCTCTCCAGCCTTCCACCCACACATCTGTCCCTCTACTCACACACCAATGCGTCTATCCAGCCATTTGCACACCCGAGTCTGCCCACACTCACCTATCCACTCACCCCGCTGCTCATCCATGCACCTATTCACTGAGATTCTTCCCTCTGAACCTCTTCCTGCCTGCTGACCCTCCAGCAGATTTCCCTTCTCAGGGACTTGTGGTCCCTCACCTTCAGGATGCACGAAAGGCACAAGTCTCCAGAACAGCCAATGAGTTTGGGGTTTGTGTTTGTGTGTTTCTGAGAAGTAACTGTGTGCTAAGTGAGATACAAGAGAGATAACACAATAGCATGGGAGTATGATCACATGTGCAAATGAGCACACTCTTGTAAGAAATGCTGAAGGCCAAAATGCTTTTCTCAGCTTTAGAGTGCAGTGTGATTTTACCTCTTTTCTGATGGTTTTTATTTTCATTTAAAGTTAATGTTCTAATTTCTCCAAAGAAAGACTTACTATAAAAATGTGTTTTGGGTAGTCTTTCAATGGCCCTCTGTGGTAGGCTCCTATCCTGTTCCCTGTTTTCTCCCTCTTCTGATATCCATCTCCATATGCCTTTCTGAGTGAGGATTGCGCATCTTACCCAGGGTCCTCCTTCTTGTCCAGCTTCTTTAGGTGTACAGATTTTAGTATGTTTATCCTATATCATATGTCTAATATCCACTTGTGAGTGAGTATATACCATGAGTGTCTTTCTGCTTCTGGGATACCTCACTCAGGATGATCTTTTCTAGTTCCCACCATTTGCTTACAAATTTCCTGATTTCCTTGTTTTTAATTGCTGAGTAGTATTCCATTGTGTAAATGTACCATAAATTCTGTATCCATTCCTCAGTTGAGGGACATCTGGGTTGTTTCCAGATTCTGGCTATTACAAATAAAGCTGCCATGAACATGGTTAAACAAATGTCTTTGTATATTTGAGCATGTTTTAGATATATGCCTAGGAGTGCTATAGTTGTATCTTGAGAAAAGACTCTACCCAGCAAGGTATCAAAGCAGATGCTGAGACTCATAGCTAAACTTTGGGAAGAGTGCAGGAAATCTTATGAAAGAAGGGGGAGATCAGAAGACCTGGAGAGGACAGAAGCTCCACAAGGAGAGCAATAGAACCAAAAAATCTGGATACAGGGGTCTTTTCTGAGACTGATACTCCAACCAAGGACCATGCATGGAGATAACCTACAACCCCTGCACAGCTGTAGCCCATGGCAGCTCAATGTCCAAGTGGGTTCCTAGTAAGGAGAACAGGGGCTGTCTCTGACATGAACTCAGTGTCTGGCTCTTTGATCACCTTCCCCTAAGGAGAAGCAGCCTTACCAAGCCACAGAGGAGGATAATGTAGCCAGTCCTGATGATACCTGATAAGATAGGGTCAGATGGAAGGGGAGGAGGCCTTCCCATCTCAGTAGACTTAGAGAGGGGCGGGGAAGAGATGAGGGAGGGAGGGTGGGATTGAGGGAGGGGGCTACAGAGGGGATACAAAGTGAATAAACTGTAATTTATAAAAAATAAACAAATTTTTAGAAATGTGTTTTGCACTGAACATACAAAATCATAAAAGTGCTTTTAATGACACAAGGGAAAACTTCTGCCAGATACATAGAGCCAAACACGGGGAAAAAAAGCAAAACACGATAGAATGTACCATGTAAAACAGTGTAAGTGTGTGTGTGTGTGTGTATGTGTGTGTGTGTGTGTGTATGTGTGTGTAATAGAGACAGTGTGTGAGAGGACAGTGTGTGTATGTATGTCTTACATTCTTTAATACAGAGTGATTACACTACATTATATCAAATTTGTCTTCAGTTCTGGGATTAGGTGTTACTCTTTCTTTTTTGTCCTTCTCTAGTTTGTAAGATTCCTGCAGTGGACATTTGATGTTTTAAAATCAAGCAGCCATTGCTTTTTCTTTTCTTTTAAACGTAACTTTCTCTGGCATTGAGGATGGAGCTGAGGGCCTTGAACATGCCAGCTGAGCCCCATCCCCAGTACCAGCCTTTTGTAAATGTATGCCTGCGAGGTGAGACTAAGTGCATTGTGTGCTCAGGAGCTGTTACTACTGTCCTTCTCAAACTGTAGTTCTGTCTCCTGAGGTAAGAACACACATACACATGTGCACAGCCTTCCCAGCCCAGCTTCTGACCGTTCAGCACTCCATACCTATGCATTTGAATATTCTAGGTGTCCTTTACAAGCTGGAAATCATGGTGCATGCCCGTAATGTTGGCACTTGGGGGTGGTAAGAAATTCCAGAGTTCATGGTATTCTCAAGAACGTCATGCGTTCAAAGCTAGCCTGGGATGCAAGAGATCCTGTTTCAAAAAGAAAGAAAATAAAATGAGAGAGAGAGAGAGAGAGAGAGAGAGAGAGAGAAAGGAAGAAAGAAAGAAAGAAAGAAACAGACAGACAGACAGACAGACAAAGAAACTGATCCCAAAAGGTGAAATCCTACATCTTTGTGGCTGACTTGTTTTCTTCTGCAGTGTCCTCAGAGTTTGTCAATGATACAGCATAGTCATATTTTCTTTCCATTATTAAGTTGTAGTCATGCAGAGAATATTTTCACCTCCCTCACTTACTGACTGGTCCCAGGTTGCTTTCACCTTTTGGCTGTTATGAATCTTGCTATGATATCACATGGCTATGCCAGAAGACCTTGTTTTATCTTCTGGGAATACACCATGAAGAGCAAATATCGGACCATAGTTGTTCTAGGTTTAATTTGGGGGGAACTAGGGTCCACTTTCTAGTTTCTCCCATGTATGTCAATTGTCGCTATCTTCAGATTTTTTGATTATAACCATCTTATTAGGAGTGAGGCACCTCATTGTAGTTTCAATTTGAATTGTTAGAATCATTTAGTGCTTTGGGTCATTGAATGAAAATCTCACTGCCATGCATAGGTGACTCCCCTACTAATTAATTATTGGTCATGGAGGCTCCAGAGGCACCCAAAACAATACAAGTTGTTGTTCCTATTGCTCTTGGATTTCTACTATGATAAGACCCTTGTGCTGAAGATACCACATACTTTCTACAAGACATAGAGAAATCAGTCTTGGACTGACCTGGAAGTTGTCTCCCTGCTAGCTAGCTTTTACGGTGCTAGAAGTTGCTATGTAGGCTTCTGGAGAAGAAAAGGCATCACTGATCTTACCCCAGGATGGATCCTGTATGCTGTAATACCCATCTTCCCTATAAGGTGTGCCTACCAGTGAAACAGTAGCAAGACTGTTTATGGGGTAATCACCCACCATTGTGATTAGATTTGATGCCTGCTCTATAGGAAGGATTCATGCCTGATCTTGTAAATATGGCCAAAACCCATGGCTCAGGATTTCATAGACCCTAGGAAGAACCTGCTGATGCTGTTTTGCTAAGTGGTCATGTGGTCAAGCTGCACTTATATTTCTATCCAGAGATCTATGCTGTCCTCAACTTCGGTTGAGAAAACTTCTTGTTGCAATGTGTAGTGATTAGAACAGAGACTCATTACTGCTCAGAGTGCTGATAATAATCAATAAATAGGTTTACAGATGAGAAATCTATATCATCTATATCACCCTCCCCTCAAGGTCCAGGAAACAAGGAAGAAAGAATGTAAGTGCTAGAGGATGAAGAGGCATGCTAGGAAGTGCTGAACTCTAGCCACGACATAGCTATTGCACTCATGAACTCACAGCAGCTGTGGTTAGCCACAACAAACATACATAAGATCAAAAGAGACAGCTGGACACGGTGGCATATGCCTGTAAGAGACAGGTGGAGGTCTGGGAGTTCGAGGCCAGCCTGGTCTACAAAGCAAGTCCAGTACAGCAAAGGCTAAACAGAGACCCCCTGTCCTGGAAACAAAACAAAACAAAAGATCAAAAGAGCTTAAAATTCTGGCATAGAAAGAGCAGGAACTCTTGATACCCCACCCTTAGCTGAGGAGATATTAGCAGTTGATAGTTTCCGAGGTCACTTTTTTTGGAGGTTGTGTCCATCGGAAGATTTCTCACGCCCAGTGGATGACCCATACATATGGATAGCACCAATCAGACTCAGTGGTTTATAAAAACAAAAATAAAAAGAATATATGAAGCCAGAAGGGATAAGTGTTGGAGGGACCATGGATTGGAAGAAGGGTAATATATAGATATGACTAAGATGTATTGTATCCATGTATGAAATTTCCAAAGATTAAAGAAGTAAAATCTCTCTTCAGTTTCTCTCTGTACTTTCTTTTCTGTCTCACAAATATTCAAAAGAATACGTGGGCTAACCAACCTATGCCTTTTGGCCTCCAGACAAGGAAGCAAAGCGTGGCTGAGGCTGGGTTAGCTGAAGTCATAAAATGTCAGATACAGATGGGATCTTGATCCCTCCACCCAACCTTCACACACCCACAGCCTTGCTGTCTCCATTTCTGACCACCAGCAGTGCTTCCCAACAGTTAGACAAGATCTTCATTCTAAGATTTCTCGCCTCCCACACTGCCGCCTCAGTGCCTCTCAGCAAAGCTCTGTTCTAGACATACCACACAAAGGAGGAATAAGAGCAATGCTAGTCAGGATAGCTGTGCTGCAAAGATGTTTGCTTACCCTACTGGAAGCCCTGGTTTGATTCCCAGCCATGTGAGACAAAATGCTAATCAAAATATCAAACCACTATTAATGCATTTTCTTTCTGATTTGTATAACTTAGCCAAGAAAATGCAAATTCCTGTTAGAGGTCCCATGACATTGAGTTCTAATTTGGTAAGCAGAGTGGCAGGCAAATGAAAGAGAGAAAGTTCATCAGAGGATACATGCAGCTAATATTTCCTGCCTCATGTCAGAAACCCTGAGAATTAACAGCAGAAACATTCCACCACTCTCGACATGAATACAAACAATTCTTCACTTTTACCTCATATGTCACATAGCAGTATCTGTGATAGGTCCACCCTTTCACCCTTCCACTCATCCACTCACCCCTCGACCCGCCATCCATCCATCCACCCACCCATATCTTTATCCAATTCCTCTGACTCCCCGTTTTCATCCACCCATCTACTCACGCATTCTCCCTCCTTTCTGTTCATCCACCCCCTCACCCAGCCAACCAGCTACCCTTACATCCACCTATCCCTCAACCACCCATTCTTATGTAAATCAACCCATGCCTCTCTACTCTTCTATGCACTCATCTGTCCATCCCTCCTACCTCCCTTCTATATGACTACCTACTTACCTATCCATCCATCCATTCACTCAGCCATCTATCCATCCTCCTATCCAATCACACATCCACTTGTCTACTCATTCACGTAGGCACCCAGCCACCCATCTATCTATCCGCACAACCATAGGCTTACTCATCTGTGAAATAGATATTTATCACATACTTACTGTGGACAAAATATTAAGAGAATTGAAACCATTCATAAAGAAAGACAATATATCAAAAATAAGACAAATGACATAATCCGGATAGTGATATAAAATGCTCTGAGACAATGAAACAGGGTGCATTAGAGAGCGGTGGGGGAGGAAGAGAGGTGAGGCCATCAAAGAATGCATCTAAAATGAGTCCTGAATGGGGAGAGTGAAATCCGCCATTGAGACCTCTGCACTGGGAGCAATACAGGTGAGAAGAAAAAGGATACACAGTCTGAGACACACAGCCTCCCACTCTGAAGACCATAGACCTGGAGAGAGTCGAGGTGCCATCAAAAGCACACTTCTTCTATTGAATGTGTCATTGTGGGAGGTGCTTGTGTCCACTGGCCATCTGGCAGGTGAAGAGCAGTGGTACATGGCACACGTGGCCAGGTGTCTAAGTATATGCAATTCTCTCTGAGCTGTTTGTCTTCGTCTGCAGACTGCACTGTGAGCCTCTACGGAACCTCAGAAATTAAGAAGACGAGCTATCATCCCTGGACCCCACAGGAAGCCCAGGGACACAGCCTTACAAGTTTACATAGGCAACGAGTAATTTCTCTGAGTCAAGACACTGGCGTTTGAGTGTCGTGCTCCTCGCAATGTCTGTTTTGTGTTGTGCTAAACAATAATGTTGATCAGTGGACCAAAGTATTAGTCAGAGGACTGTACCTGTCCATAAGAGTCGAGGAAACAGACATGGGCTCTAAACTGCCCCAATCAGACTGAAGGCCCCACTTTGAGGCACCATTGTGAACAAGAAGATGGGATGACATGCCCAACCCCAGCTGGCTGGAGGAGGAGCTAAAGGTAATAACTAGCAGATCTATTAGGATCTGGAAATGGGAAGGTGATGGGATAAATCAGGTGCTAGTCACCAGAAGCCAGAGGAGTGGTGCCTTCCCAGGATGCAGCCCTGCTTGGCCGGGTGTCTTTGCAGCTACTCAATCATACCTTCGGGTCTCGATCCCCCACATGCTATTATCTTCATTACTGGGAGAGGAGTTGGAGCTCCTTGAAATATAGATTAGTGGGGCCCATCTAATTAGTAAATGCAAGAACAGTTCAACCATTTTCTCAAAACTGTTAATAGTCAGAGGAAGAAAGTGCTGCCAGTTCTTATTAATTCTGACTTCATTTTTCAATTGAAGCCAAGTACCTAAGCTAGGAGGACATGGTCAACTCCAAATAGCTCAAAGAAGTCACTGAGCCTGGTTCTAAACATCTTACATGATGACTGAATAACCTCTATTTAGAAGATAGACTTTTATTAATAAGAAAGAAAATTAAGAATTGTAGGTAGCATTTATAGAGGGCCCACTAAGCATAAGGTGCCAGGCTAAGCACTTCATTTCATCCTCAGCAATACAAGAGCTGGGTTTCACTGTCCATGTTTTATGGACAAGAAGCCTGACACCTCCAGAACTGACAGGCTTGCGCAAACCACACAGCAGAAGCAAGATCCCAAGGGCTGTGGTGACTCAGGGCTTTGTTTTACCACTGTACTCTGGGGAACAACTGTGGCCCAGTGACAGTTCAGCAGATACCCCTTTGAAACACAGGGGCGTATGAGTTAAACACTCATCGGATGGATTGCTCTCAGGAAGCACAGAGCCTTCACCTTGCACATTAGTAGTCTGAGTCTTCTGGGTGGACGTACAGTTGCCTTACGTGTGCTAAGCTAAAGCTCAGCGTCTTTCCTCGGCAGCCTGTGGAGAAGAAGTAGAGAGAGGGGCGAGTCTGCAGCATGACTCAGAGGTCAGCATCCTTATTGTGGAGTCTCCAATCTCAGGGAGAACCTCAGGCTGGTCTGGTGTGGACAGACCTGGCTCCTCATTGCTGGGTACACATTCCAGGGAGTTGGAAGCAAGGTACTGTGAAGGCCTGAACCTGTTTGCAAGTAAGGTGACAAAGAGCAGTTAATCGACCTTCTTTGCCTCTATTTCCATATCTGGGAAACATGATCACCCACAGTGCCCCCTTCTTGGGGGGGGTTGCATGCGTGGGTGTGGGATGAGATTGTTGAATCACAGACTCATTTCCACTGTACTGTCAGGAGCATCAGGTCACCTGTTTCTGCTCTCCATTTTTCCTTCCTCTTCCTCTTAGTGTGTTTATTTTTGGCCCAGAGCCATGGGCTTGAAAAATACTATGCTATGTGCCACACTAAGGAAGGATCAGACTTAATGCTATGTGCTTTGGAGAACTTTGAAGTGGTTGTGATGCCCACACATGGCACCTCCACAGTGGATTTGCACAGTGAGCACAGTATTTGCTTACCATCCTCTTGGCTCCCATGTCTGTGGCTCCCCAAACCTGCTCATTCTGAATCAGAAACCCAAGAGGCCTCACTGGATTCAGGCCCACCTCAATGTGCAAATCAACTGGTTTTTACCAAGAATAAAGCTGTTGGTGCCCTCAGGACACCACTGGCCCTAGTAGGTGGGATATTTAAGGCCACTCTTGCTCTTTATCCTGGCTGGACCAGAAGAAAGACAAGACAGCCAAGCAGCTGGGGAACCTAGAAAGGTCTTCACATGCTTCAGGGGAGGGGAGAGAAAGAGCCATAGAGAATCAGCATCCAGAAAAGCAAGATCCTCATCCATTCCCATGACTTTCTGCCCCCAGAGCTCTGTGACTAGAGGGTGTGTACAGTCTCAAGAGCCAGATACCCTTGTGCTGGGATGGCTGTAGGGACAGTGCCAAGTCAGGATGTAACCATGAGGCAACTCTGCTTCCCACAGGTGGTTTTCACCAGCCCCACACCCCATTCCATGAGGAATAAATTAGCATCCATGAAAGAACAGGTCTCATGGATAAATGCTGAGGGCTTGGTTCTACAGGGCCCTAAACTCCCTGTTGGGAGCTCTCTGTTACCATCTGTACTCAGTGTTCACACTCCTCTGTCATAAATCACAACAAAATGCAGCATCATTGACCACCTTCTAGAAATGCCAAAGGACATCCTATCCAGATGCAGTGCTACTGCTTGTGATTAATACTCAGTCTGTCCTGGGACTCTGATCCCACCTCTGTCTTTGCTGAGACTGTGGTTAGCCATCTCAGCATGAGCTCTCTAAGCCCTGGATTTCTCCACGACATCTGTGTTCCCGCGGACGAGCCGCTTTGTCTAACTTCCAGCTCACCCTACTGTCTCCAGCTCTGTCCCAGCCCTCACAGCAAGAAAGGAGCCCAACAGAATATAGAATGTTTTCCAGAGGAAGAGTTTCAAAATGAACTGCAAATGTCTAACTCACCCAGGATCAGTTGCCTCACCAGATATTCCCACACTGGTCCCAGTGCTCAAAAAGAAAAAAAAAAAAATGGTCTAGCACTATTCCCAGATGCTCCCTATTCCAAAGCCATTTTGGACTCAGGCAAAAGAGTCCTCCTGTCCTTTGTCAGAGGCTCAGAAATGGTGGGTCTACCCAACTTGCTGTGCTCTGACAGCTGAAGTATGCACCCTGGGGGCCACACCCAGCCTGCTGGAGGCACTTCTGGTTCTCTGACTTGCCCTCGCTTCCCACTGGTGCAAGGGAAAGGAACCCATTGCACAGTAAACCACAAGAACAGGCCACAGATCACTGCACCCGAAGGCAGGCACCTTGGTCTT
Organism: Pachyuromys duprasi; assembly: GCA_028658305.1. NCBI lineage: Eukaryota > Metazoa > Chordata > Mammalia > Rodentia > Muridae > Pachyuromys > Pachyuromys duprasi. Next base: position 61,835,779 of record CM053763.1, on the reverse strand, counting down.
GGCGTGGAAAGGCTTTGCTTGGCCTCCGGTGCTCATCCATTATTCACAACAGTGGCAATGATAACTTCTACCAGCTTTTCATCTCCAAACCACAGCACGCATACTGACTGTTTACCTTCAAGCTGAGTTTCCTTTTTTTTTTTCCCTCAAGTTTACTCCACCTCCACTGAGTCCTCCATTATGTGGAATCCTGAGCTGTGTACACACAGGGCTCCTACAGGAGACTAGTTCCAGCCTCAACTGGCAGCTGAGTAATGGCTCCCAAATGCAAGAAGGAGAAGCTTTGTTCTCCGCATTCTCTCCTTATTTTCCTGGCAAGAAACACAGTTTGTTTAGATAACTGAAAAAGCAAGATTCATTCTCCCTGTCTTAAAAGCAAGCAAGGAAGCAAGCAAAAACAAAACAAAACATGACTGTCTATGAAGTCTACGAAGATGATGTACATAGAATTCAAAAGTACGTGGTATACAAGCAGCCTTATACAAACTTAATTCTCCCAGAACCCATTGTTCTCCATTCCAAATACATCCTGCGAATAGCCACCTCCTCACATCTCAACGACTCTAGTCTACACATCCAACTGGAGCAGCCTTGGCTCAGGCTCGGAGCCTTTCATCCACAGTTGCCTTTCCAACTTTCCAACTCAGAGTAGAAACACAGACAGACAGCATTCCAGGCCAGGAAGAAGGCAGGCTAGGATGCAGGCGGGAAGGTGGGGAGGGTTGGAAGGTGGGGAGGGTTGGAAGGTGGGGAGGGTTGGTAGGGCAGGTGGGACACAGGTGGGATGGGGAGGGTGTAGCACAAGTGGAATTGAGGGGAGGATGAGAGGGAGGAGTGGGTGGGACGGGTGGGAAAGAGGATGGAGGAGAGGGTGGGGAGCAGAAGGGATGGTGGAAAGCATGAGATGCAGAGAGATAATCCAAAACCTTGGAAGCCAGCAGTAGGTAGGCCCTGGGGCAGTTAGTGGCTTAGAAACTGAGTCAAGTGTTATGCCCAGTTCACAAAGCCCCAAAGACCAGGAATAAATAGACTCTGCTGTAAATACATGAGGTTTTTGTTTATTATAAGTTACAAGCTGCAGCTTGGGCTAACATTCCCCACTGCCAAAGCGGTGAGAGTGGAAAGCCCTGTGCTCAGGTTAGTTGGGTAATTTAAGGATTCCGGTCCTCCCTGGCACGCCCAAGGCAGGGGGGATTCCTGCCTGGCAAGCAAATCCTGCAATTTGAATTGATTGGCTATAGGAAGGTCCCCAAACCTATCGATGAACTGGTGTCCCTCCCTAAGGGCATGGCCAGTTTCCCAGCAACCGTATCTCTAGTGAGTGGGAAAAGAATGGGGTGAGGTGAGTCCTTTCCCTCAGGGCATTTCTGGACTTCCACCCATCTAGTTTAGGCCTTAGACTTCAATAACCACTGATTTTTAATCTTTTGGTCTCTCACAAGAGAAGGGCATCTCTCTCCTTTCCTATTCTTCCCTGGGAGAGAAGGTATAGCTGAGGAAGAGGGAGGGCTGCTGGCTCTTTACCTGTCCAGCCCAAGGGAAGTTGGCAGTGGCTGCTGGGTGGCCGGCTCAGTGCTCTCAGTGCTGGGAAACTGCTCTTGATGGATGACATCCCGACATAAGGGGTTCTGAAAAACTATGAACTATTCATGATGCTTCCATCCTGCTTTAGAGGATTATACCTCTCTGTCTCACCCAGCGAGGGTGCAAGCTAACTAGTGACAGGAATTCGTCCTGCTCCTTGGAGCAGGAAGGGGGTACGTGTGTCCAAATAACCTACTGGTACTATAGGCCTCTACCCTGCTTGGAGGGCAGAGGCTTCGTCAGTTGTCACTTCGCCAGGCCTGCTTGCTACCCTCCCTTGAGACTCCACTTAGGCAGAGCTCCCTGGCTGACTGAGCCTGGGAGAGAAAGAGGCACTCCTGAAGGTCAAACATCACCTTAGACACCAATGGCCATTACCAAACTGCTCTTCCTTCCTCTCCTCTGGCCCTGGGGGCTTCCAGTGTGTCTTCCCAGGCTGGTGATCTGGTTTTCCTGCCTCTTTCCTCCTCCTTATCACCTTTTGGCCCTCCTAGTGTCTCCTTTGTCTTCCAGATGGTTTTACTTTTTCTTTCTCCTAGACTTTACAGATGTATAAAAGCCTGTGCATGTGTGCATGTGTATCTGGTGTATGTATGTGTATGGTATGGTGTGTGTGTGTACATGTGCATGTGTGTGCACACGTGTGTGTTTGTGTATGCATTTGTGTGTGTGTGTTGATGACATGAACATAGAAGCTCTGCCTGGTGATGAGCCACCTTAATTGCACCTGTAACGACCTACTTCCTGATAAGGCCACATGATTAAGTAGAAAGCTAAGGCTGGGACGTGTTTTGAGGGAGACACAATTCAGCCCTAGCAGGAACCGAACAATATTCCAGTCTCCCCAATAGATCCTGGGGCCCATCACAAAGATTAGAGGCAAAAATGCCAGGTGGCCATCCCTAGGAATGAGGAAAATATTTAGTCTGCTAAGCATTGCAGTAAAAGACAGGAACCAGAATCTGGTGGACGAGGGGGGATGAGAATGAAGATGAGGTAGAATCAGCTGAAATTGGTAATTTTTCCTGCAAGGGAAGGAAACTGCAAGGCCATTGCACAGGATTGGTTATTGGAAATAAGAGCCACCATGTGCCCAGTAAGAATGAAACATTCACCCAATTACGTGGAAGCAAATGCTGCTATGGGTACAGAATGGACTGTTCTGTGCTTGTGAAAGCCACGCAGAAATATGGCCTGCAGGGAAGGCAGGTGGTAAGGCTGTATGATCGCTGCAGCTGAGGCTGTGTGCATCATTGTCATTTGACCTATAAACAGTCTCAGAGACTGAGGTAAACAGCACACTTTAAAGGGATTGCTCTAAGACCAACAGGGATTCCCCTGCATTGGTCTTCCATATTGATGAATATTTTTCATGACCAGGTCCTCAGATGTGATAACTGCACAATAGCAGGCCCCTTCCTGTTTCATCCTTAATGTGACCAACTTGGCCACACTGGAAATGAAAGAAGTCCTGACTAGGGAGTTGTTGTTTCTCCTTCTATGCCATGGAGAAATCACTGGGCAGTTGTCCTTAATAACTGAAAGAACACAAGTGAGGCTCCAAAAAGACCCACAGGAAAGCTTAAAAGCTTGAATTTCTGAAATGTTCATTTAAGAGAGAAAAAAACATTGTGGCTGATTGTTTCTGCCAAGTCCAGGATGTCCAGGTCAATATGGTGCCTGCCTCCTGCCCAAGGAGGACCCAAGAAGGAGACCACTTCACCCTCCCGTTCACAGGGATGGACAAGTCTACTACCACTACCCGCACCCCAGTCACCTATGCCAAGACCTCCAAGCTGAAGCAGCAGTTTGACTCCATCCTGAGTTTGTGCCTGGGAGTGTTAAGTGTGTGCCCTGTGTGTAGGCTGGTATCTGCAGGGGCACTGCACCATCTCTAAAGAACTGGCTGATCTTCTCCTCGCTGACAGTTCAGGTGCCTCTGTTGTGGTTCAAACATTATCAGAAATGTTGTTTAATGTGAAATTAGGCACATCTTTATCTTCAGATTTATGTAAAGAAACATTTGTTATACACAACAATCTGAACTCATGGTGTGGAGTCTGAATGATACTTTAATAGGCATCCAAGTCTAAGAATCTAGAGTTAGGACAAATTTAACAGAGACAATCGTAGTGATGATGAATGGTGTCATTCTAAGGTGTAGCAGGCATGGGGCATTGCCTCTATAGTCCAGGGAAGAACTCTGTAATGATGGGGGGTGGACAAGGGACCCTTGGAAAAGGCCACATGCAAGTGTAGCCACAGTGCAGCACAGTCAGTATAGGCAATCTGTGTTATGCCCCTCTGAGGCTGTGATTGTTGCTGAACTGTCAAGGAAAAAACCCTGTGGCAGCACTCTGTATTGCACACTTTTGGGGAGGGCAAACCTGTTCATATTAAGACACTGGAACTTAACAAATCTGGGCCCATGGGGTCCTACAGAGACTGATGCACCAACCAAGGACCATGCATGGAGAGGACCTAGGTCCCCTGCTCAGATGTAGCCCATAGGCAGCTCAGTCTCCATGTGGGTTCCCTAGTAAGGGGAGCAGGGGATGTCTCTGACATGGACTCTGTTGTCCACTCTTTGATCACTTCCCCCTGGTGGGGTGACACAGAGGAAGAAGATACAGGCAGCCCTAATGAGACTTGATAGGCTGGGGTCAGATGGTATGGAGGAGGGCTTTCCTTTTATAAATAGGGAAGGGGGATGGGGGAGGAGGGAGGAAGGTGAGACTGGGAGGAGATGAGGGATGGGGCTACAATTTGGATGCAAAGTGAATAAATTATAAAAATAAGTTTAACTTTAAAAAAAGACACGTGACCTATCTGTGAGTAATTCAACTCCCCGATGAAAGCTCTTCTTCTACGGGCTGTAGAAGGCACTGGTTGGGGTCCCTGTAAGCCTGAAGCCAGTCCAAGCCTGCTTTTCCACCAAGTTTTGCCCCTGGAATCAGTGGATTTTATATTAATGCACACAGAGAAAAAAAAATCCTGAGTAAGGAGATGGCAAGTTTTGGAGGGGACACAGAGAAAAAGATAAAGAAGGAGAAAGGAGGAAAAATTTAGGAGGAGATGGTGATTATTAGAATATCCCACACTTAACTAAGGGTCATCTAAAATGTTTTATTCACTTATGTGGTAGAATTACAGATTTTTCATATGCTATATTACTTTTGCTCGTGACATCTTCATTCTTGCATACAACTTATCTTGATTGCCCTCCCTCACGCCCTTCCAGTCCTGCTGACCCCTCTTCTCCATAACTGTCCCCCTCTGCTCCCACACTTCTCTGTGTGTGCAGGTCTGACGCAGCTGTGTGCTCATAATCGTGGAAACCCGGTTATGTCCAGAACATGTTTCACAGTACATCCTTCCCATCCAGTTCTTCCACCTCCTCTCCCACAGCGCTCCCCAAGCTTTGGAGGGAATGATGGGCATGTCCCATTTAGGACCGAGCACTCAACAATCACTTATTGTCATCACCTTGACCAGTAGTGAGTTAGTGCACTGTTCATCTTTTAAAACAAATAATGAGCATGCAGTAAGTGTAACTTTGAAAAATCGTTAACATTTTTGCCAATTAGTCATCCAGTTAATGAGGATGCAACTCGGAAGTTAAAATGTTCTCCATTAACTAAGCCATGAAAACTACAGATGTGAAAACAGATACACTCAAGTTCTGCTAAAGAGACCAAAGATCAGTGGTCATCCAGTGACAGACCCCTCCCTGCCACTCTCTGTTTTGGACAGAGGCCACGGGCCACTCCAGTCCCAAGCTCAGCACGTGACTCTTTAGTCATGATCTTGCTGCTTAGATAGGGTTTTCCCAGGAAAGGAAGTGTGTCTATCATCAGCTGTGTGTGCAAGTTCTATAAACATGCCCCTTTCCTCCGAATTAATACATCACAGGAGAGTTCTATGAAGCTTCTGTCTACCACTGTACGTGAACAAACTCAGCAAGTTCAGCCTGGTACCTGTAGGTACCTCCTTCAGAGACCTTCTTACTTGATCCCCTCTCACTCCCGTGATTCCATAGACACATCATGTGTCACTGTTCAGATCTGCCAGAGTACTGCTGAAACAAAAAACAGCACCCCATGGTTCTGCCTGAGGAAAGGGCTTGGTAGGTAAAGTGCTTGCCGTGTAAGTGAAAACATTTGAGTTTGGATTCTCAACACTTACATAAGGGGCCAGATGTGCCCACATCTGTAACCGCAGCAGTGGGAGATGGAGAACGGTAATCCAGCTTGCCAGCCTCCCAGTGTAGATGGAATGGCACACTCTAGGTTCAGTGAGTGTGATGGGTCATCTCAGTTGTCAATTTGATAAACTCTAGAATCACCTGAGAGATGCCTCTGTTTTGATTAGGTTAATGGACGTAAAAAGACATGCTCACTGTTCGCTACAAAAAGAATGATCTGGTACCAGTATTCATCGTGTATACACTGTCATCATTAGCAACCATCTGGTTTTAGTGACATCTGGATCACTCCCCTCATGACATTTTCAAGATAAACTTTTATCTGATGGCATAAGCCATTGTTTCCTATCTGTTAATCTATATCCTATCATGCCAATTACTAGATTTACACACTTATCTGTCTGTTGACAGGCAACTATTCTATTTCCCATTTGTTATGAATACAGCCCTTGTGACATACCCACATGGGTGTCTCTGCAGCTTCTCTTCCTCCTGGGTGAGGTTGTAGGGTATGTAGCGAGCAAATGTTTTAACCTTTAAAGCTCTACCACATGCCTTCCGGAGCCTCCACATCAGAACCACACGTGTCCCAGTTATTTCTAGGCAAGCTAACCCTAGGCAGTCCTCACACAGCTACCAAGACATGCCCGAGTTTTACAGATGGGCTGTGGATTGCTGTCTGGCACCCTGACAGAGGCTGCTATACAAGGATCGTGTCTCGCATGCTGGCCCACTGTCTTCCTTGGAGTGTGGGAGGAACAGTGTTGAACAAGTTAAACTTAAAGCTTCACAGTGTGTCAGAAACTGCTACCCTCCCTTATTTCTTGCTCATTTCTGTCTTTTTGTTTCTAGGACTGACTCTGACAATGAACTCTCTAGAAATAATCTTAGAAGGGCATCTGTGTAGGGGCCAAAGTGTGCATCTCACTCCCAGGGCTCAGGTGTGTGAGAGACACGTTCCATTTATTTGTTTGTACAATTCTATGCTGCTTTCTATTTTTGGCTCGAAGTCTTTCAAGGTAGGTGAAACTCAATTTGAGTCAGCTTGACCTTCCCTTGGACCTCAGGTCACATCTTAGGGATTGACTAGATACAGGAAGCAGAGCTATGGATCCTGACAGCCTTCCCCCCATAAAGGCATCCATTCCTGCTGCTTCTCTGACTCTGAACATTGGACATCACTGTCAAGTGGCTGGATGCTTTCATGAGTCCTGTCCTCTCCAGCCCTTTACATCCACACAGAACGCCCCTAAGCTTTAGGTTCTCAGTATCTAAGGCCTCTTTCTTGGATCCTAAACACCTGCTCTCACAGACGAGCTGGGCTCTGTCCATGCCAGGGATGTGGCACAAGGAGGCAGCCCCTCACTTATTCTCCAGGGCCTAGCAGCACTAAACTTCTAAAAACCTGGCTCCAACTCTTCCTGGCCTCTCTTTGACCCTACTCCTGTAGGGATCCATCCTTGAGGACTATACATGGAAAACTCAAAATCCGATGAAGATTTCACACCTGTGCATGCAGGCAGATAGACTGACAGATAGTTAGACACACACATACACACACCTGCTCACATACTAACCTATAGGACAACTTCAGCAAACAACACCCCAAATGCATATTGGCTACTTCCCTGAAAGCTTTCATGCACATTTACACATTGCCTCCACCAGCTGCTGCACAAAGGGTCGTTAGCAGGCATGCTGCAGGCCATGTGTTTGTGGGCTAAATGGTTGAGAAAACAAAATATTCTTGCCATAACAGTTTCCTTTGACATAGAAAGGAAACAGGAACCTTGGGCTCCACACTTTCCCACTCATGTGATCTGAGGAAGGGAAAGTATTCCCCACAGATTGCAAATTCAGAAAACCACTTCCTCAGGGGAGGGCCTATAATGACTTCAATGGAAGGTGGGCATTGATTTTAATTAGTTGGTTATTTGATCTTGAGACATCAGTGATCAACGATCTCAAAGAGGAATTAACTGTGCTTAAGTCTGAGGCTCCTCAGAACCTGGTAGTGTGCAATCTCATTAGCATGAGACTTCCAGCCAACTAAATACACACAGAAAGTATCATGGGGAGGTACAGTTAATGCAGCCCATAGTCCAGGTGTGGGGCCAAGATTCCATGGACCCTGAGAGGAAAATAAATCTCACTGGAACACCCACTCAGATGAGAGTTAGTCCCATGTGTGGTTGGTCACATACATGCTTCTAGATTTGAGAGTTTTGCCAGTTACATGAGTAAATGCTTGGCAAAGTTGCTGATTTGTGGATTTCTAAGGCAGCTACTGTCAAGACACATGACTTCTTCATCCTGAGTGAGGCAACACAGACCCCAAAAGACAGATATTGCATGTGTTCTCCTATATTTGGATGTTGCCTTTTAAGCGTTTGATATATGTGTGGTTTTATATATAACCACAGACGTTAGGTGCCTAATACTGGCAGGGGCGGGATAAGGTTTCCCCAAATAAGGAAAATAAAACATATTGATATGGGGAGACAAAAGGGAAATGAGATAAGGATTGAATGGGGAGGAAAATGAGAGAGAAGGACAAAGGAGGAAATATGGGGAGGAAAAACTAACACTAAAGGACTTTTTTAAAATGTATGAAAACCTACTACCATAGAAGCTTCCTAAAATATATAGATATTTGAAAGAAATTTATATTGAGACATCATATAACAGGGGAGACAATGTCCCAAGTAAATATTTTGTGCCACCAAATAAAACCTCTAGTGCCAGGAATAGGTTAGATCTTGAGTTACTGCCAAAAGAGTCCTGTGGACTCTCCACGCACGCACAAACATCCCTAAAACAACATAGGCTATTGGTTGTTTTCCACAATCTGATAGTAAGTTACTATTGCTACTGAGTACAAGACTGACTTATGTCATCAAGCACAGAGAAGTCCAGCTGGCGCCCAACTACAAGTTTCACCCCCACTGACTAGCAGTTATGATGCTAGCAGCTACTCTGCATGCTTCCAGAGGAGAAAGGTAGTCAGCAGTATCACCCAGCTATAAACCCTGAAACCTAAAACAACCTGCCTACAAGATGCACTGATGCAATATCTTGTGGTAGTAACCAACCACTTTTCAGATTTTGATGTAAGACTTAAGACGCACTCCTCAAGATGTAACCCATATCTGACACTGCTAAAGTGAATGAGGATGCAGAAAGAGTAAAAGAGGTAGTGGATGAGTCCAAGGACACAGCATCTTCCAGAAATAAGAGAACGGAGGCATTTATGAGCTCACAGAGACATGTACAAGACCCGTACAGGATCAAGCCAGACAGCATCCTCCCGTTGAGAGGGGGAAATAGACAAAGTTCCACCCCTTGCTAAGAAGCTATTTACAATTAATATTTTCTGGGAAGGGGACAATCAGTTTTCTTCAATGGAGTGTCACTGAGTGTATCAACCACATTCTAGAGTGAGCCCCATGCCCAGGAATAGTTGCTCAACACAGAAGAGATTCCTTTGGGTTTTTATTTGGGGGAGGGTTGTTTTGACATTTTTTTTACTTACTAGGTTTTTTTTGTGCTTGTTTCTATTTTTTAAGATTTTGTGGGTTTTTAAGAGAGAGAGAAGTAACAAAGTTGGTTGATTAGGGAGGTGGCTAGAATCTGAGAGGTAGAAGAAGGGAAAAACATAATCAAAATGTATTATATGAAAAACATTTTTGAATAAAAAAGAAAAAAGACATCTAACTAAATTCATCTACCATCAAAATTAACTTTTTGATAAAATATTTTAGATAGGAAAAAGACAGGTGACTTACCTACTCTATCATTTGAGTTCAATAGTGTTGTTTTTGTTTTCTGTCTTTATTTGGGCAAATGAAAGGCTAGTTAAGCACCTCATAATTCATACTGGAAACAAATGTCCAACATGCATGGCTCGGTGAGACTTGAGTCTCTTCTCTAATACCCACCATGTCGCAGCTCACCGTTGAAGAGACAAGTGTGCAGTGCAGAAAATCCTTCCAATAGGCAGGCTTCGCCTTAAGCATAGATTTAAAGAAGATTGAAGTGGTAGACTGTCAGCTCCAAAGCAATAAGGCAACTGGCCAATTTTAGTTCACAAATTGCCCCTAATTGTCACCACTGGGGAGTTGTTAATGTGCCCTTTATCCTTGGAAGAATGTAACGGGGAGGGAAAAGTGGCAAAAAGCAGAAAGTCAAACAAGGAAGTCCGAATGTTTGGCATTCCCAAGCATCACTATCTCTGGAGTGGACAAAGCCTTTGATTGTCTTTGAACAATCATGGAAAACACAACCATAAGCTCAAACCTTGCAAAAGGGCTGCAGTGGCCACACATTCCTCTGCCACTCACTTGAAAATTTAAAGGCTTCACTGGCCATCCAAAAGGACGCTGTTGTAAATATCCAGAAGGAAAGAGAGGATTGAGATTTAGTTTTTTAAGTATTACCTATTTGTGATTGTTTTTTTTAACTATTCTTGGTGTTTCCCTCCATTTGGAGTGAGGTGGATGACACACTTGCCTCTCAGAGAAGGCAAGGTCAAGCCCATGAGAAATGATAAGCAAATCCAAGTTTCTCTACCACCCTTCATTTGGCATCTGTCTCTTAATTCTTTCCAGTGTGTGCTCCCGGGAGTTCCCTGGAGCCTGCTTGTGGAAGATAAAGTGTTGTGTGTGGTTCTACCTGCCAGGGACTTTAGTAAATGCTGTGTGCCCAAAGTTGTGCTAAGAAAATCTCTGTTATCAGTGAGGAACATGACATATGCCTAGTGTTGTCACAGGGAAGGAAGACTCTAAGACAGTTCAGACTGCAAGTACATGTGGGAGCTAGGACCAAAAGCCAAGGCTCTTTATAACACCACACCTGTCTCTCAACAATGCTGGACATTTGTCCTGGGTCACAAGCTATTTTGTAAAAGGTTGATTGCAACCGCAATAAGCATTCTGCTTCATGACTTCAGATAGAAAGATGATTTAAATTTATAGGTATTTTTAAATCCCTGTGTGTTTTAGGTGTGCTCGTGGGAGGCTAGCAACACCAGGCCTGATTCTCATCTTCTGTGATTGCTGGGGACTGAGCTACTGAAGGATAGAGGAGTGTACATTTATTTGGCCCAATAACTTGTGCTGACCTTGAGAAGACAAAGTATACATGGTGAGCAAACAGCTGCCAAGGAGGGCTTTCTTAGGAAAATGCCCAGGGCCCCTGGGTAGTCAGAGCACACTGCCTACCAGATGGGCATGTTTTCCCAGCACCTGTACTGTGTGTGCCTCAAGGACCCTCCAATTCAATCATGAGGACCTCAAGCCTGGGAGAACCCCATCCCTGGCCAACTGTCCCTGACTAATCTTTGTTGGATATAATCTCCTTCATCTCTGAGATCCATTTTCCTTTTTTTCTAACCTTCCTTAGAAAATCACTTTGATTTCCCCCAAATCCTAGATTATCAGGGTCAAGGACAAACATTTTAACAGACCCACTAAGGATATTCGTTAATTCAACTCAAACGCCAGTTGACTTCAAGGCTGCCAGATGAAAACAGCAGCTACCGTTGTCTGTGCATCCCCTGCAATGTTTGGGACATGCTGGAAAATGTGTCTACTGTTTCTCTGAAATTTGCACTCAAGTGGAAGGCTTGAGATTTTCTTTGCTAACTCTGGCAACCTTACCTGGGCTGAATCCAGCCTGCTGCCTGTTTTTGTAAATAAAGTTTTATTGGCACACGGCCACACACATTCATTTACATATCATCTAAAATTGTTTTCACACCAGGACAGTTGAGTGGCTGTGACAGAGACCATCTGGCCCACAGAGCCTAAAATATTTACTATCTGGTCCTCAGAGCAGGAGTGAAAGGCTCCAAATCCTGGTTTAGATGGCATGTACCAAGTTCATAACTCCTTGCCCTTGCCGTTAATGATATACACTAGGCTTGTATGCAGGTCTTTTGTGGAATGTGGTGTGATGTGTCTTGGTTTCCCCACAATAGACAGTAGGTGCGTTGACACTTTGCATCTGTAGTCCTCAAAGTCCCTACCAGGCACATACTATAATAGGTGCTTGATATAAACTGGTGGACTTGGTTACTGAAAAATATACAGTTTCCCCAAGGCCTGTTGTAAAGTAAGAATGAATGACAGAAGGAGACAGTGAAACTCTGCCTGAGGGCTGGCTGGCCCTGGGCTTTGGCAGATTCTGTTCTGTCTAGAGGAGTTAAAATGGTAACCTGTTGGTCAGGAATGCTATGTAGGACATCATGCTAAAGACAGTTCTCTTTCTGTGTAACTGAACAAGCCCTCAAGAAAGACTTAGCAAGCAGATTCCCAGAAAGCATGGCCCAGTTGGCAATTCTTGAGTTTCTTGGTTTGTTTGTTCCTTTGCTTATTTTGAGACAGAGTCCTAGTTGGCCTTGAACTTGCTCCAGAGCTGGAGATGACTTTGAACTGCTGACTCTACTTCCTCTACGTCCCAAATGCTGGAATTACAAACATGTTCCATAATAATGAAAAATATGCCATGCTTAGAGTAAAACCTGCAAGCTAGGCAGGCACTCTGCCAACCAAGGCACAACCCCAGGGTCAGCTGGCCATTCTGTTCATCTTCATAGGCAAGAGCTGGTGTCCCATGTCCCTGATACAACAGGAATGTCTGCTGGCTGTCTAATGGCAATGACAAAACCTTGAACCTAACATTGTTCAAGGCACTCTGGCTGCACTCTGAGCCCAATAAAAGAGTTCTCTGGGGCTTTGAAAGAGGTCACTGAAATCTTGCAGAGAATCCTCAGGATGGACCTCTCACATCTCACAGTGGAGGCCAAAGCAGCCATCTCCTACTCCCAGCACAGCTGCTGGGTTGAATAGAGATTGTAAGATGAGCTTCACCAAGAGGAGAGTCAAGAAAGGGCAGGCCACACTGCAGCCCAAGCCCAATGTGGCAGCCCTTTCCACAAAAGGGAGGACAAGTTACCACCCTAGCAGGACCAGATAGCTCTGACAACAGTTATCAGCACCCAGAGGTTCATAGGGGCTGATCTCTTCAAAAGCAAGTTTTGAATCATCCTATAATTTAAGTCTAGAGTAACCCAATGGTAGAGGGCTGCTCAATATGGAGATCCTGGTGCTGCTGTTTCAACAGCTGCCACCTAAGTTCCTCAGGGCCTCTTTCTGTGGCCTGCCACAGGCTCCCCAACAGCATTGGCTTCTGTCCCAGTTCTCTTCAGTTCACAATCCTAGCTCAGCCCCAGTTCACAGGTCACCTTCACAGAGAACTGTGGGTGACAGGCGTTTACAATAGCGCTCTGTGAAAGGGCAATCACTCCCAAGACACTTGAAAATGGAGTGACTTTTCCTCACAGTCTTCAAGAACAAGGCTGTGAATGAACTAATATCCCTCCTGTCACTCTGCTATGTCACACTCAAGTGAGGAAGTTTGCTCTACTGACAGTGGCCTCCTCAGGAGCCTTTGAGCTAAAATGTTATATTTATTTTCCTTGGGTGGCCCATGGAATGGACCATAAGGCTCTGTTCTTTGTTGGATGTACCAATAAAGGGCTTGTTTGGAGGCTCTAATAACATACTCTGCTTGTTTCCTCTGAGCTGGATAGAATGGTAAAAACATAGTAAAGGAGTCAACAAACTGGGCTCTGACCTTGGGTTTGACCTTTGGCATCACTTCCTCCACCAGTCTCCATTTACTTGATTCTAGGATGAGAAGTTTGAATTCTGTTCAGGGTGTAGTGATTTAACTGCAGAGTCATGGGTGCCCGGTGACACAGTTCATGCTAACTGCTGGAAGAAACACCTGTGTGGTCATCCTGTGTGCTGATATTTAGCTCTTAAGAGCCCATGGACATAGCATCCAGGTAGTCCACTCCAAAGACTGCATTGCTGCACTTAGGTACCTGACCTTAAGATTGTCAGACCAGTTTTGTGCAGCTGTGGCCTTGCTGACATGAAGCCTGGTGAGCCTGGTGGGGATCCAAGGTCTGCATTTCTGGGAAGCTCCCAGGTGAGGTGGATGCTGCAGGGCCATGGAACACACTGAGTAATGGGTGTCCAAATCCCAAGCAATACCAGGGTCCACTGCAACCAAGGCAATTAGTCTTGACCACTGTGTTTTTTGCTACAAGTAACTGCAGCAGCGAGGCTAGTGCCTTGGAGTCTTTCAATTCATCTGCCCTACAAACATCTCTCTACCTGTCCCCTGAAGATTTCCACCATCCTTGAGAGGCCAGGCAGAGTGCAAGAGTGCCCAACTGTTCCTACAGTCGTCACAGCACCATAATGTACTTCTGGACATGCAGCTTGCGCCAGGAACAGGACCCACCTATGCCACACCCAGGGCGTATTGGTGACCACACTTATGGGGAACTTCTTGGTAATTAATCACAGAATATGAGAATCTAGTTTCACTCACAATTCTCCATGGTGTTCTTATCAGATGGCTTCTGCTCTGCCAAGATGTCCACAAGGTGATATAACTTCATGGCAGGATTTGGTCATAATTTGTCATCATAATTCATATTCCTCTTTCTGTGTCTCTCTGTGTGTCTGTCTCTCTCTGTCTCTGTCTGTCTGTCTCTGTGTGTGTCTGTGAGAGAGAAAGAGAGAGAAAGCAAATGTTGGGTGTTATTCTTCAGGCATAAGTCCAATTTTTTTTAAAATTTGAGACAAAGTCTCTCATTGACTTTGAAGTCACCATGTTCTAAGGACTCACCGAGGCTGGCAGGATGCCCAGCAAATCCAGCACCTACCTGTTTTAGCATTCCCAGTGCTGGGGTGACAAGCATGTTCACCATGTCCGGCATTTTTTCTAATGTAGATTCTCGGGATCAACCTTATGTTCTTGCTCTTGCAAAGCAACACTCTATCAACTTCGTGGTCTTCCCGGCCCCTAGTTTGCATGTTCTGAGAGATCTGATCCTCTTGAATGAGCTCATTTCAGCCATCATCTTGGCTCTCCAGTTGCTCCTGAAAATATACTGTGCTGCTGGAATCCTTCTCAGGTAAGGGGGCCTCTGACAGAGATCGCACTTGAGATTTGACTTGAAACTTTAGAAAACCTAGCCCTTTTGCACTGTGGTTATGGTACATGATGTATTTGTGTGATTAAAGCATCCCCTGGGGGCAAAGTCAGCAGGACATTATGGGAAAAACTAGGAGAAGCAAACAATGCCTCAAATGGTATTGACCATCCAGGCAAAGAATAGATCCATCCTGTGGACTCAGGCTTGAGCCCAGGGGTGCAGAAATGCACAGGTTTGAAGCTACCAAGGAGACCCCGGAGGGAGGCAGAGGCGAGGGTGGTTCAAGGAATATATTAACTCTTATATTTATGGTTGTGAGCCTAGCCTTTAAAGGCTAAGACATCTCTCCAGCAAGGCTCGTGTTGGTTGTAAAGAACGAAGCAGTTTGAGGGACAAGCAGCCATGCTGACCAGGAAATGGAGCCGCATCCCAGCATTTAGTAATTATCTCGGGCCTTGTCATGTGCTTCTGTCATGTGATCAGACTGTCCTTCCCTGCATCTTATGTCACAGGGATGCTTCACCTTTGCTCCCTCTGTTCACCGAAGGTCCCAGGTACCTTAGGCTATAAGGATGTCCAAAAACCATTGAGAGAAGTGCTCTGTTCCTAGGGCTGTGAGAATATAAGACACATTTCCAATAAAGACGTTCTTTTCTAATATTTCCCACATAGTGCAATAGGACTAACAGGAGAAAAAAAGGATTCACTCTGAAATCCAGACTTAAAGGAGTTATCTTGGGCTTTTCTACTCCAAATCTAGTCAGCCTCCCCAGGACTATGATACAGTTGACATTTAGTCTAAACCCAGAACTCATTGAGGTGGGATGAGAAGCCACAAACCAAGGTCAAGTTTCCCCAAAGAGAAAACATCAGAAAGGCAAGATTTGACTGGAAACTTCTGTTTGGCATTTACACATATGCCTCTGTTTGGAAGTTCTAAGAAAACCTTAAAGTGTAAATATCTTTATTTAAATTGCTTGCTTCTTAGACAGTGACAAAAAGCAATTATCTAAAAGTAGAAACAAAAATGTTTTTCCTGAAATAGAAAATACTATACACTCTCTAGATCCAAAAGTAAATGGAAATTTTTGAACCATTTGCCACCCAACACATTCCCCCCCAACTGAGGAAGGACCTGTACCCACCAGACTCCCAGGGCAACGCCAGAGTGTGGTCTGACTGGCTTTCCACTTGCTGGGGACCAGGACATGCCTCTTTCTCACAGCTCTCAGAGTCGCCCCTGCTTAACTCATGGTCCCTGGGTATCAGCCTGAACCCTGTGACAGTCCCTACCAACCTCCATTTGGTCTCTATGCAATCCTTCTGTCACTCTATGTCCTTCCAAAGCCAGACCCATCCCAAATCTTCACACATATCCTTCAGTTTCTCTGTGTCTGGGCATGAAAAGCCTTCACAGTTCTCGAAGTGAGTCATAGTCTTTCAAGCCTCTGTGTCCTCTACCCAGACTTTCCTGACCTTCAGCCACCACCCGCTGCCTCATCTCAGCCCAAATAAATTATAGAAGTCCCTTGAGGTCCCAGTGAGTCCTCAGTCACCCTAGCTGGGTTTCCAGTGACTCCCTAAACATACCCAGCCACAACCCTAAACACAACACAGTTAGATGGCTCCAGTTCATGTCTCTTCCTCAGGTGAAGCAGCTTCACTAATGTCCTGCTACAGCTACGCAAAAGGTGTCAAGCCCAGGATGGTCTTTGTCAAGCACCTTGAAAGACAGATAAAAAGTAATGACTGAGGTTTAAAATAAATTTGTGGTGATTTATAATGCAACCCTGGGCAAGATGAGTACACACTCACACTCATATCCATAGTTCCCACAAGAAAATCATCAGACTCATTTTGATAATGCCTCCTGGGCAACTCATTCCTCCTTTCCTCCAAAAATCTTTTTAAACACTAACCCTGAATTGCTCCAAGTGGTTTGCCTGTCTCCCAAATCCAAATATATTTTTAAAATATCAAGACTATCAAGACTACCAAAGTCAAGACTTTAGAGTGTTCTTGGTTTTGCCTGTATGCATAGCCTGGTTAGAGCATGTGACTTCCCAAAGAAACCTCTGTAAGGGATAGCACCCTTCTGAGGGGTATTGCTACATGTGGTGGTCAAACGAGAACTGTCCCGGTAGATGAACACTTCGTGGCAATGTTTGGAGGTGGGCTGGGGCCTTTAAGAGGTGGAGTCTAGAGGAAGCACAGCCCCAGGGACAGGAAAAGTTATAGCCCTTCCTACTTCTAGTCTGTGAATCCATTCTCTTTGTGTGGCTGAAGATGTCATCTCTCAGTTTCCTGCACCAGCTGCCTACTACCATGCCATCTGGGCTACTTGGACTCTAACCCTCTGGAACCATAAACCAAAATAAACTTTTTCCTTAATAAATGGCTTTGGTTATGATGTTTTATCACAGCAACATAAAGTAGCTGATACTGTGCTTTATTGGTCGGTCCGCAGTGTTATTTTTGGCCCGTTTTCCTAGAGAAGGAAATAGCATAACCTTCTGAGTTCTTGATGTGCTTTGGGAGACAAGGCTCCCTCGTCACCCCGGCCATGTGCTCATGGCATCCTGCTCTAACTAGGATTATCTTCTGACTGGAAATCTCTTATATACTTCAGCACTGTGGACTCTAAAAACATGCCTCCAAAATGCAGGTGCAAAGTCCACAGAAAAGATAAATATAGGATGGCAAAAATGTGGACTGTATGCTATTGAGCATCGAGGCTTACCCTACAGTCTCAAGGAGAGTCAGAACTCCCTGCCATGCACTGACTACCCGCAAATGCCTAGGGGACCTGGGTGACAGAAAACCATTGAAGTCAAGAACGATTGACTTGGTTCTTTATGCACTGTGTCCTAAGAGCTGTGAATTCTGCCCAAAGTTTTGCTGTTAACACATAGCTAAGTCAAAACTGGTAAAAAAAAAAAAAAATATATATATATATATATATATATATATATATATATATATATAATGAAATAAAAGCTAAGAGGCTTCATTATAATCCCATGAGTAAATCTGCTATGTTCTAAAGACACAACACAAAATATCCCAGGAACAAGGTAACAGTTTTGAAGGAATTTGACAAAAGATGGTTAAGTCTTAAGAGGCTTTTAAAATTATTTTACCTTATGTATATGCTCATGTATGTCTGCATGTATATGTGTGCCTGCATGTGAGTGCCTGTGGAGAGTAGAAAAGGGTGTTAGATCCCTGGAGCTGAAGTTACAGGTGCTCATGAGCCACCAGACATGGATGCTGAAAACCAAACCTGTGTCCTATATAAGAGCAGCAAGGGCACTTAATTGAACCCTGAGCCCTCTCTCCAGATCCTGGAGTTTGTCACTGTGTGTGTTTTTCTTAATATGTTTTCTGTTACCTTAACAAAATATCTTGGACTAGGTCATTTGTAAAGAGTACATGTTTATTTGGTTCATAGCTCTGGTGGCTGGAAGTCTGGAAACATGATACCAGCGTCTGGGAGGACCCGGTGTCTAATCATCATATGGCATGGGCAGGGCATGGGTGTCAGATCTCATGTTCATCTTATAAAGCCACCAGATTTATTATGGCTTCCATGTGGCTTATCTAACCTTAATTATGTCCCCAAATCCCTGTGTTTTAGTCTCAGTAGGGTATGGATTTGGGGGTTAAGCTTCCAGCGGGAAGTTTCAAAGTAGGGCAGGGGGAGGAGAATGGGGCTCTTGGGAAATGAGTTGCTTCATTGAAATTTAGAGGCAGATTGAGGGTCTGGGAGATTTCAGAGATGTGCTGGACCACTCTGCAAGGAGATTCTAAAGGATTCACAGGAGTCTAAAGAAAAAAGACAGCTTACCCATCTTACAAAGGCTCCAGGGTCATCCTTAACCAGGGTTTTGCTATCTTAACTGGTGCCAGAACTGGAAGCTCTCGGATCAAAGACGCACGCACCAGGATAGTTATTCCCTAGAGGACCTTCCCACATGCACTGTTGGGAGTGGAGGGTAGTTAATGACTGCCCAGCGTCCAAGCCAGCACTTCTCAATGTTCAGATTCTGGAATGAGCAAGGCTGACAGTTGTGCTGCAATATGGCATCCCTGTGTCTCTTCAGCCTTGGATACTGGTACAACCTAATCCCTAGAACCTGCTGTTGCCTTCCCTGGAATCCTTCCACCCAGAGATGAGCATGCAAGGTACTCACTCAGCCTAAAATTCCTTCCACTCATCCTAAAATTCTTTCCAGGTACTGGACAGTTGAGAAGGAGCCTCTGCATCCATGCTGAGAAATGAGCAACAAATGATAACTTAACAGCTGCTAGAGACAACTGTAAGCATCTCCTCCATGGAAATGTGGTCCTGAGTGGGTACCTGGCAGGTCACACGGGAAAGAAGGTCCATTTTGTTCCACTCTGACCACCACTGGCTCCTCTCCTGCGTCCCATCACCTTCAAGGCTTTCCCTTAGCTTGCAGGGCCTGAGGGGACAGCCCTGTCTTATGTTCAGCTCTGTCCTTCCTGGACCTAGGAAATAGGGGTTGTAATGCATATAACACCTCCTTTATGGTCAAAGGTGGCAGCTGCAGATTTCCCTGACAGAAGAAATTATACAAATTTTCATTTACTTCCCTCAAATTTTTAAGGACACACGAAAAAATAAAACTACTTCTGTTTTCAATTACAAACATGTAGATTTATTTTTTTAAAAAAAGTTGTAGAGGTAGCAAAGACAGCACTCCTTACCCAGTGACTCCATGACTAATGTTTCCATCACACAAGAGTTGAAGTAAACATCCATCATGGGCACAGCCTTAGAGAGGTCCTTATTGAGACTCCAGACACTACATGCTGATCACTGACATCCTCTTTCCCCTCCAGGATCTCCAGAGCCATTCATTATATTTTGCATTCTTTTTAAAAAATTTTAATTATTATAATTTATTCAATATGTATCATGGCTGTGTCCCTTCTTAATTCATATGTGAGAGGGTACAAATATACTACATGTGTACATATGTGTAGAAGCCAGAGAACAATGGTGGCATCTTCCTCAGTTACTCTGCACCTTATATTTGATGCAGGATCTCATTTTGAACCTGAGACTCACCAATTCATCTAGGCTAGCTTGATGGCTAGAAATTCCCAGGGATTCTCCCATTTTGCCTCCGCAGTGCTAAGATTACAGGAATGCCCTTCTCTGTTCTACTTGTATACGAGTGGTGGGGGTTTGAACTTAGATCCTCATACTTGTGTGGCAAACACTTTTCCAACTGAGCCATCTCTACAGCTGACTTAGCTTTTTAAAATCAACAAAGAGACCAAAGACCTCCTCCACCCATTGTCTAGGTAAGAGTGACTGGCTCACTCATGAGGTTCCATGACACCGATCTCCATGATCACATGTCACAGGAACACTGTACTTTGCACTGGCATCTGTTGCCCAGAGCTGAACCTGTCTTCTACAGATTCTGCTCATACATTATAGACAATTGTTCGTGCTCTGTACAGTGACACTTTCAACCAAGGCAAAGGACTTTGCAACAGGACCATGGACAGAGCTCTGGGTCTTCAATGTTTGGTGGGGAGAGAAATTGAGAGGGCAAGCCTCTTGGCCTGGGAATACAAACCCTCTGAGGAGCCTCTATAGCCCACCTCGCCCTATGTCCACGGTACCTGAGGTACAACAACAGATGAGCAGCCCATATTCTTTTGGACCCAGGGCCAAAGGGCTAGATATGAAGTCTGAGACAAAAAGAAATAAAGTGCAAATTTAAATAGAACTCTCTGTTGTACTAAATCCAAGACAGAGAAACTTTTCTTGAACACAAAGAGTTAGTCCCAGCAGTAACAGGCTGTGTAAACAACAACAGAAGTTACTTCTGAAGCATTATGCAAGGTGATGAGTGAGTGTAGAATTCCAGTGCTCCATGGGGGTTGTGGTGAGCAAAGGCCCAGCTAGCTGCTTCTCCCATAGCTGCTACCAGATGCTGCAGTTCACTCCTCTCTGAAGAGTCTGTCTTAAGATGAAGACAGATAGGGTTGGAGTCATAGCTCAGTAGCACAGTGTGGAGTGAGGCCCTGGGTTCTGTCCTCAGCCCTGAAAAATGTCTGCAGGCCAACAACCATGGAGGAGGAGGGTGTAGGTCAGAGTGAAATGCTTGGGGTGTAGTATATCAGAACAGCTGATGTATACAGTTAGTGTGGGCAGTAGTCCATTCACAAGGGTATCATGAGGTCCCCTTGGAGGCGTCTCTGGTTGGGGCAGTCAGAGTGTCATAGTACACGAGCATCATTTGAAGTGGGCGAATGTTAGATGGCTACCCAAATTCCATGTGGTCCCATTAGAAAACCCTGAGTCTCCTTGAGGGCAGGCAGTCAAAGAAGATAACATTTCTCTGCGGTGCCCCCCACCTGGGGAGCAAGCTAACCTGACATACAGCCCCTGCTCAGAGGAACCCACTGATCACTGGGGCTTTAAGTCATAAAGCCTTGTCTTCCAAAGGGACTGCACAGAGCTCACCCTCTCAGCTTATATCTCACTCTACAGGGGGAGGATCATTCTACGAACAGTGATCCCAAGCACTCCTCATCTTGTCCACTCCTCTCATCTCCTAAGCAAATGTTCATTAAGCATCTACAACACTACTGTTCAGAACATTTGCCAGCTGCCATTTAGCTAGCTGTTGGATCTGTATGGGGGGTTGAACTAAGCGTTGATGGAGAACAAAATCACTCTGCAAATTAAGCTTATGTAGTACATACAAACATTAATGAAGTAATTCTACAAACAAACTGAAAGTCAGGCCAGATGCTATATTTAATATCAACAGTGTCCTGTAGTCCCTAGGATCAATGAAATGTTTGAGCAAACATCTGAAAGGTGGAAAGTAGGTACCTAGTCAGAGGTAAAGGGGTGTCTTGGTAAAAGTGTTCCAGGCAAACAGAACAGCATGTTCAAAAGTCCTGATGTACACATACATTAAACAAATACATACAAGGGCCTGTAACACATTGAAAGAGAGAAGATGGTGTCAAGTCTGCCGGGTTATAAGCAACAAGAGGCAGGACTGGATTCTTAAGTGGGAATGAGCTCTCCACTTGCAATGTGAGTGCTGGCTGGTAGACTGAGGTGCAAGGAGATGAGTGAGACCCAACAATTGCCTATGTAGGAGATGACAACATCCCGAACGTAGGGGTAAAATTGAAAACAGGATGGAGATAGTGGAACCTGGAGATAGTGGAACCCCCAAACTAATTTTGAAATAAGATCATAAAAATGTTTTTCATTGCATATGAGAAGCAGGAGAAGAGGGAAACGTGAAGAATACATCTTAGCTCCTGCACTTGCCGATGAGTGGACACCAGAAGACCAGGTGCCCAGGTCTGAGAGTCCCACACTCATTCTTGTATTGTGCTGAACCTCTAAGGTGTCTGAATGAAGATGTTCTGTGCCACAGAACACTGGCAAGTAATAACTCAACAGCTGCTTCCTCCTAACAGTGTTTGAGAAAATTCCACACGTCTCCTCCATGGAATTGTGGCCCTCAGCTGGTGGCTGGAGAGGTCATATGGAAGAGGTTTCTTTTGTTCCACTCCTACAACTACTGAGTCCTCGCCTGCTTCACATCACACTTTCATGCCCTGCCAGGCTCACAGCACTGGACAATGTGCAGCTTAGAGTAGGAGACAGTGTTTGAAGAGCCAAGGGTCAAGAGAAAGGAAATAAGGAGCCTAGGACAGAACTGAAACACACAGATGTGCAATGTGAAGGAGCCTGGGATTTGCACAACTACAGCTATCAAGATATTGCTGAAATGTCATTTTCTCCTGGATCAAAGTCCTTCACAGGTGCACAGTGGGGTTTTCCAGGCTTTGTGATGGCTCCTGTTCCCAGAAGCTTGAACACAGAGTATGCATTGGTTACCTTTTGATTGTGATAAAATCACAGGATATCTGTGATAAAACACTATGACCAAAAGCAACTTATTAAAACCAGTTTGTTCTGGCTTATGGTTTCAGAGAGATAAGTCTATCATGGTGGCAAAGGATGGCAGAGGCAGGCATGGAAGTCAGAGCAAATACAAAGCAGAGAGAGAGTCCAGGAAGGAGGGGAAGGAGGGAAAAAGGGAGGGAGAGGTGGAGTCAGGCTTCAAATTCTCAAAGCCTATTCTGAATGATGAACTTTCTCCAAAAAGGCTGTACCTCTGCGTAACCTCTCCAAACAGTGCCACAACTGGGGACCAAGTGTTCAATGTGTGAGCCCATGGGGAACATTTATCACTGAAATCACTACAGAAAGGTACATACTTCTGTGAGTTCTTGACCCAGAAAACAGCTTTGACAGGTTCTTGATTTAAAAGTTAGTCTGTGGATAATGTCCAAAGAGCATTTAGCAAATATAAGAGTCTAGCAGAGGCAATCCTGTAAGGCTCATGAGAAACAGTGGAAGGGGGGTGTTGTCTGAGCTGTGGCTCTTCCCTACACACCCAGCTGCTGTGATGAAAGCTCTGCTCGTGACATGTACAGCCAGGCATGCAGGGCTCCCTTAACCTCTGTGGCTAGGACCACAGAGGAGCAGGCCAAGAATGTGCTCCTTCCAGGCAGGGTCAGTGAGAGGCCTGGAGCTCCCTCCTTCCACTCAGGGAATTCAAGCTTGGTGCCACATCCAGTGGTATGGGCCTTCTCCCCAGTGTTCCTTGTCAGAAGAGGCAAGCCAGGAAGATGGGGCCAACACCCTCACCCAAACTCTTATATGCAAAGCATGGGTGTCACTCAAGGGAAACAGCCTAGTGCTCAGAGGCACGGAGGCTGCCCTGGAAGCTATGAATAGGCTCTAAGAACAAAGAGCTCCTCGCTGCCCTCCTAGAAAGGACTTTGTCTAGAACAGAGTGAGAGGAAGTTCATGCCTCAGGGTGCTGTCAAAACAGTGGAGGTTTCACTGGTAAAGAACTCAAAAAGGTTTTGAGCTCTCTGAGCACCATACACTTGCTTAGCCGTAGACCAGCTGGTAGTTCACCAAAATGAGCCAAGGAAATAGGCAGCTAGAGTCTCTCTCAGGTTGGAACAGAACTCATAGGCAAGCCCCCAAAGAGTAGTCCTGTAAACAGGCATGAATTTAATTGAAACTGACTGTGGAGCAATTTATGCCCGGGGGCCTTGTCAAAAATAATAGAGCAATGGACCAGCATCAGTGGAGGCTAACAGCTGAGTGTGATACCAGCAGAAGAAGATGCAGACAGCTAGGGGAAGAGACAGTCACGGGCAGCCTAAGAAAGCCACTGTCACTGCAAGGTGGCTGTGCATGCCCAGGGGCTGTGGTCTCTCCCGGGTGACATCACAGGCTGCACACTTCAAAGGTGACAGACTTGAGTGAAATAGCCTGACCAAATCACTAAACAAATAAACAAACAAACAGCAAGCCCTGGGGAAAGCCAAATCAAGTCTAGGAATCACTTCGAAGTATTCTCTCAAGAGTCCAGTTTTCAACAACAACAACAAAATTATGAGATCTAAAAGGAAAAACGACCCATATGTAGAGGGAAAGCAGATAACAAAACTGCTCTCAAAAGGATTCACAGGTCAGAACGAACAGGCAAAGAGTTCAAAACAACTGTTGTGTGTTTCAAGGACCACATAAAGCCATGGATAAAGAAGTAAAGAAGTCAGGACATCTTACCAAACAGAAAATATCAATAAAGAAATGGAAACTATTTTTAAGAATAAATAGAATTCACAATTGGAAATAAGTAGAATAGAATTCACAATAGGTTTTTAAATTTTTTTTAAATTTTATATAAATGTGTGTGCGTGTGTGCGTGTGTGTGCGTCTGTGTGCGTGTGTGCGTGTGTGTGTATGGGTGTGCCAGAGACACATGCCCATGTGTGTGCATGCACATGCCCACAGAGCCGTCTCTCTAACTTCTCAGCTATAGATTTTAACTGACATATGAATAAGAGAATGTAGATAGATGCTGGTAGAGAAAGGCCATGTGATCTAAATAGGAAATAAGGAAGAATGATGGCTACAGCCTTGGAGAACTGAAGGACACAAAGCACAGCAACATCTTAATAAAAACACAAGGGGAAGAGACAGGAAAATGAAGAAAAAACAGAAAACTTTACCATTTTGATTTTAGAATAATAGTTGACACAGTTGGCTCATTCGTTATCAAGTATAAGTGCTTGCAGAGATACAGATATACATTAAAAATGTTGAGAGAGAAATAAACTTAGAACTATAAAGAGAAAACTAGCCAATAAGATAAGTAGCTAATTTATCATCAGAAACAATGGAGACAGAAGATAGTATATGATATATCCAAAGTGCTAAGAACAAAAGAGCAAAGGATCCAACACAAATACTTTTTTAATGTAAAAGATGATGTTTTAATTGCCAGGTATGCTTTCCTTACTGTATTCATCACAGTTTTTTCTCTTTTAAAAATGGTTTATTAATTTCCTGAGAATTTCATACTATATATCTTAGTCATATTCACTCCTCAACCCTCCCCCTAACTCCTCCCAAATCTGCTTCCATCTCTGTGACCCTAACCCCACCTCTGTATCTTTTTCATATAAATCACCAACTCCAATTTGTGCTACCACAGAAGAAAGAAGAACAGATCTACATGGAAGAAACATTTCAATAGTTCCCCAAATTATTACTATAACTCTAAATTGAAACATATATTAAACCCTAGACCAAAGAAAACAGCTTTAAAATACATTGGTGAAAGTGTTGGGAGTGTGGTATGGAAAAGCAGTTGCCTAGTGTGCACAAGATGCTAAGTTTGACCCCTGGCACTGCAGGAGTCAATTAATAAATGCAATAAAAATATGGGGAAAATATTACAAAATTAGAGAGCTATACTACAAAACAGTTACTTAATGCAAAGAACCAAGGGAAAAAGAGCAAGAAGTCCTGGGCATAGCAAATAAAATGCAAAATTATCAATCCATGTCTAATCCTATCAGTACTAGCAAGACAAGTGAATACATGAAATACAGTATTAATTGCTAATAATCCCAGTATGCTGACTTTTAAAATCTAACTACTTTGCCTATATGGGCTTTATATTTGATCCAAAGCACACAGGCTGATGCTTGACAGAAAACAAATGGAGTACCATGCAAACAGTGTCCCAAAAGGGGAAGAGTGGTGTCACCAACATAGGAACAAAAGGGATTTAAAATAAAATGACACCTCCAAATAGAACTACAAAATACATTTTGTAATGACTTAATGGTCAACCTTTCAGGAAGATGTAAGAGCTGTTAGCTTCCATCCGCCACAGTGGGGCCCAGAAATACCAAATTAAAGCTAGAAACAGACAGTGCCGTGAGCTATTGGGAACCTTAAAGAGACTAACTGCAATAAAAATGCAAGGGGGAAGCCAGCAGGCCAGGAGAAGACCTCTGCAGCACCACAGCTGACCCCTGTAGAACACTGCACATAAGGACACCAACATCCATGTTCAAGTACACATGTTATATTCTTCAAGGCAGATAGCAGATGAGACCATAAAGCACCTAATAGGTGTTAAAGGATACAAATCATGGAAAGCAATTCTCCATCACTGATAGAATCAGAAATCAAAGGCAGATATAAGTTAGGTACATTTAAAACATACAATTTACATGATATTCTCATAAATAATGAGTAAATGAAGAAACTCCAATGATCATTAGAAACCACCTTCAGATGAGTGGAAATAAAAGCTCAAAAGCACCCACTCAACAAAAGGGAAACTGTGCCTGTTACTGGGAACCTAGCCAACAGCTAAGTACTTGTGAAGTTGTGATTATTGGAGGAGAATCTACAACCACTACTTTGCTAAACCAGCATAGTCCCAACAATAATCTATAAACATTTGCCCTTATACTCACAGATAGCTGTAGTCCTCACCCCTCATCAACAAAACTTCTCTTTGCAACAGACAGAGACCATTATAGAAAACTACAACCAACCAAAGTGTGAAGCTGTGGCACCCAGTCCCAATGGATACATTTACAACACACTCCTGCACCTAAAGCTTAAGAACGGAAGAAGGGGTGGAAAGACTGTGAGAGCTAGAGACAGCCTTTGCACATAACTGGTAGGAATATAAAATGTAAAATGTGCAACCACTTTGTGAAGCAGCTTGCCAACAATTCAAAGGCTGAAAACAGAGTTCTCATGCGACTCATTGGTGCTCCTCCTAAGGACACAATAGAAGTAAAAACAGGACTACACAAAAATCTTATAGTGGAATCTTAGTGACAGCATTATTCATAAGAGCTGGAGGGCGGGGAAACCCAAAGCCTATCAACAGAATGAATGAACAAAATGTGGTCTGTTTATACAATGTTACATTATTCAGAAAAAAAAAAGTACAGAAGATGAACCTTGCACACAGTGCTCTATGGGAAAGAAACCAGATGCAGATGGCTACAAATTGTGAACTTTGATTCACACAAAAATTCCAAAATGGAGGAGACTCTGGAGGCAGAAGGTATATGGTAGCTACCCTTGGTTCATTAGTTACGAAAGAGGCCGTGGTTGATGGCCGGCATGCAGAGTAAACAGAAGGCAGGCCTTTGGAGATACTGAAAGTGTTCTAAAGTTGATGCGGTGGCCAGAAGACAGTAAAAACCAGTTGGTTGTCCAATATAAACTGGAGAATTGTACAGAATACAAGAGACAAAGACATGTGTACAGGAAAGAAAAAATACATTTTAGAGAAAATGTGAGAATCTAGCTCCCTTATTTTAAGCCAGATGTTGAACATGCTTGTGAAAATTGAACTCATGCCATTCTTCTGAGGGCCACATTTTGTTTCGGAAAACAGATAACTCCTCATATATAAACAAAAGTTCCTGGGATCCCCATTTATTGCTAAGAATGTCAAACACTGGTTTCAATGTTTGAAACCAAGCTTGAAAGCCGGTGAGTCAAAGGAAGTCCACCCGCAAAGGACGCAGAAGTGGATAGGGAGTAGGTGGGATGAGAACTAGTGTGTGTAGAGACACTGTGTTCTGTGAGCACTGCAGGGCACATGACCCTCCAGAAAGATGGACACCTGACCAACAGGGCTGTCCGCATGGGGAGGGCTCCTAGCAGTGTAGGGGGTCCCCAGTGCTGGTGCACGGTTGTTCTCAGTGGAGACCGCTATGTGGTAGAGAGAGGAGGCAGGAGGAAGGTGGGCACACCAGGTAACAGAGCTGTTCCATAACCACAGCTGTGTCCCCACTGTGCGTGGCCTATGAGAGGGGGAGGGACCACAGAGGTCCAGGGAGATGGGAGAATGACTGGAACAGGGCCGCCATGGATTCTGAGAGCAATGATGACAGCCCAGCTGATAGCTGATCGCCTCAACTTCCAGGGATGTGCACAGATGCTGCAGTCAGCCTCATCTATCCCCCGTCTCCCTCCCAGATGGCAGTCCTCCTTCTGCAGGAATTCCTGATGTGACACAGAGCAAGCAAACACTGCCTCCGGGGAGTGCAAACACCACAAAGACTGCAGCCCACAGCCTTTCAGGATTTCTGCTCCAAGTGCTGAAAACAAGCCCGCTATCAACGGACAGAGGGCATGAGACAACTGAGCCATGACAGACGGAGGGTGGGGGTGGCTGAGTGCCACGTGTGAACCACCTTAGAAGCTACAGTTGGCCCTGAGGGGGTTCCCGAAGCTGCTCTCCCTTGTCAGCCAAGGGCCATTCCAGCACTAGCCTCACCAGGAAGCTCTGACTGAGTCACTGAAAAGGACGGCGTTGCTCTTCCCTCACTGGGAGTTGGTCAAGGTAAATGAGCTGGTTGCAGAACCCTTCCCAGCACTGGTGTCTGTGGGACTCAGGGCTGGCCTGGAGCCTCCAAAAGCACATTTCCATCCCCGCACTCCTGTATGGTTGAATTGCCAGACTCACCATCCCCTCCTGGCTGCTCTACCCCTCTACAGGGCTAGGACCAGCCCACCCCTCTGCTAGGGTCAAAGGTCGCCTGCACAAGCTCTCCCTGCAAACACTGTGGTGCTGAAGTTTGGCTGTTCTCAAAATTACTGTGAAAGAACCTAAAATCCAAAGCATGAATGGGCAGTATAAAGGAGCCCTGACTCCCCTGACTAGATACACCCCCTGGAACACATTGCACACAGTCCAGTCCAGACAGTCGACGCTTTCTGTGAGCTTTTCTTCACTAAGCTGCATCCGCAGCACACTGGAACCCTTCCAGAAGCACTGCACAGCCTGCCTGACTCCAGTCCCTGCCAGAGCCTCATCTCTGAGGCTCACAGTGGCAAAGATCCAGGTCCCTGCAGAGTGGCCTGGGAGCCACTCCCAGATCCATCCCAGCCTCCCTTCCCAGCTAGCAGTCCTGGGGGAACAATGCTCTCTGCAGAGCCACTATGCCCAGGTCACCTGAGGCTCCAACAGCCACTCTGCAGCTCAGAGCTGCAGCTGAGACTCACCCTTCCCTCTGGGGGCTTCTCTATCAGCCCTTGCTTTTCCCTCCAATGAGGCCGGCAGGGCTGAGAGCTGAGGTCTCAGAAGGCTTTTGCTTGTTAATCATTTTCCCCCTTGTTTGGCACATGTGCCCTTGGGGGCTGGCAGAGGCGTGTTTCTTGTAAATCTGAGCCATACGTTTAGGTCTGAATGAGCCATAAGTGCCCTGACTTGGCAGAAGGTATCTTTACTTTAGGAAGAAGGAAATGATCCAGTTTATGAAGGTAAAGTTACGTGGGAGGTACCTTTTGATAAGGACACCCATAAAATGAGTAGAGACAGGTTTTATAGGAGCTGCTGCCTTTACCAGGAGGTCATACACCGGAAAGGCTGCAGCGGGGAGGGGCCTGTGTTGTGGGAACAGCCAGCAAGCAGGAAGTGCCTGGAGCAGGCAGGAGGCACATTTCCCATACAGTGCAGCCTGAGAAGCATCTTGGATGACCATAACATCCATCCTGTTAGCTGCCACATAAGAAAAGCCAACCAAGGCCAAGACAGTGTTAGTGTCACCTACAGGAGTTCAAGAAACCTCAGAAAACAATCTGCATGGTGTGTGTCATCTCCACTGTATGAAGGAGAAAGTCAAGGCTCACAAAGAGGACAGGCAGAGCTGGGGCTGCCTCCAGGTACCAGAGCCTAAGGTCTTCAGCAAGGGCTCATTGCAATGATCTTGATTCTTCAAAGACTGCATTTGGCTTTCCTGCATCTCTCTCTCTCTCTCTCTCTCTCTCTCTCTCTCTCTCTCTCTCTCTCTCTCTCTCTCTCTCTGTGTGTGTGTGTGTGTGTGTGTGTGTGTGTGTGTGTGTGTATGTGTGTGTGTCTAGATCTGGTATCTTTCTTAGTCACTTTGACAACTTGTTTTATGAGAAACGGTCTCACCCTGAACCTGGAGTTAGTGGATTAGACTAGCTGTCTAGCAAGCCTCAGGATCACCTTGTCTCCGCATCCTCAGCCATGGGATTGCAGACACAGTGGCTACCCTTGCCCAGCTTTTTACATGAGTACCGGGATCCTGAACTCAGGATTTGTGGAGTAAGCAGTTTACCTGCTGAGTCATCATCCTGGCTGAGCTGCTGGGGATGGAAGCCAGAATCTTGCGTACACTGGCTACACACTGTCGCTGAGGTATACTCAACCTCACCTCACTTTTTTTCTCTTTAAACTCCACAGTTGTGGTTGATAGTAAAATCTGGACAACATTCATGGAAGATTTATTCATATCTGCCCAGAACTGGAAACAGCCATTGTATCCTTCCATGGCTGTGGTAAGCAAACCAAGGTCATCTACCCAACAGCTGAAGGACCCACCGGCTACTGGTGGGTCTCAAGGGTTACGTAAGTGAAGAGGCTGAGCTCACAGGGCTGTGTTTTGAACCATTTTGTCCAAATGCACTGCAGGTAAGAAGTCAGGGTAGAAGGAGACGCAGCACCGGGAGGTAAGGGGGAGACAAGGAGACTTAGTGAAGAGACAAATGTTCATGTCCCAGTCGTGGTTCTGGACACAGAGCCCTTCCCACATGTTAACATGTGTATACACAAGTTCTGGGTGCAAGCAACAGTTAAACACGATGAGCAAATGCATCTATTGGCACGCTGCGGCCACTGCCACATAGTGGAATGGTACAGAACTGGGACTCCGACCTCATACCTCTCCTGAGAAGACACAGTGCAGGGACAGAGGGGGTGTGTCTAAGTCAGGGTCTGTCATCCTGGGTCCAGCAAGGTATGTGGCAGTTTCTTCTTAACTGAAGCATTCCCTCCAAGGAGGCAGGGAAAATCAAACAGATTCAGAAAGTAAAACGCTTTTGGACATCTGGGAAAACCCAAGGTTCACTAGGGTTCTCCCCAAGGACTGAAGCAGTAACTTCTGGAGAGGTCAGATAGCCAGGGGTCTGAGAGGCCTGCCAAGCTTACTGCAAGGTATGTAGGGGGCTCAGGGGTTGCACCTTCTGAATGTTACCGCCTGTTGGGGTTTGTTGTTCAGTGCTGCAACTGCGTTTGAGATGCCCTGTGCCTCTAAGCCATCAAGTCAGACTTTGGTGTAAGTGCTACTCTGGTCTTCCATGAGTTCCCTATCAGAAGTGTGCAAATTCATGAATCCCCAGGATGAGTCCTACACAAGATATAGGATAGTATCTGTTCAAGCTCCTCTCAGCTGAGTCTGGAGTTGGCTCCACACATCCCCAGGCACCAAGCCTGAAAGCAAAGCCCGGGAACTGGCCCTTCCTGAGCTGTGACATGAGCAGCCTCATCCCAATTTGCTGAGTAGACAAGGATGGCACTACTTACAGCCTGTTGGTACAGCTGCTCCATCTCATGCCGAGGATACAACTGGGGGAAGAAAGTGAGAGCCAGGACTGGGAGAGCTGTTACAAGACTTGTCACTCCTTCACTCCTCCCCACGAGATGCCCCATATCCTTCGATGCCCCTTTCTCTTGAATAGCATGTGGACTATGTCCTCCATGAACCTTCACAGACGACTGTCACCGTATAAGGAAGAGCTAGGAGTTTCTGGGCCAGCACTCCAGGGTAGTCTTGGACATACTAAGTTAACCCCCTCACCATTGGTGAGGCCAGGGTTCTGGGTACAGTCCAGGATGCCTAGTAACATTGGCCTTGGCTTTGCAGTGATCCCCATGGGCTGTTGTTCATATTGTCATAGCCATGTGTCTGGGTGCAATGCCCCTCCCTGCTTCTTTCGGGTCCAGACCAGCCTGTAGGATGTGAGCTAAAAGATTCCAGGAAGTACAACATCACTCCTCATGCTGGCTGTGCTTCTGAATGGGCCCCACCGCCACACATAGCATGCATGCACGCACACGAACACCATGAAAGCTGACGCCCTGGCTTTGCTATGAGACTAGATCTTTGTGAATCCATGGAGGTTCTTCCAGCCTGTCACCCCCAGAGAGCCATGCACAGGTAGTGTCACTTACAAGCAAATACCAGGAGCCCAGGTGAGAGCAAAGCCTGGCAAAAGTCATGGTATAATTTAGGCACCCCCCCAAAAGATTTTAATGAATGATTGTATAAGAGTAAAGAGAGCGCCCTTAATTCCATCATCACAGCTTCGGGAGCCCGCTGGCAGCCCTGCACCTCATCCGGGAACCACACAGACAAACAAGGGGGTAAAGCCACAAAGAATCTGATAAAAGACAGAGACATGGGGAGGCAGGCAGCGGGGACAATTATGCTTGACCCATGGGAAATGGCAAGTGCCATTCGATTCCTTGGGACGCCACAGGGTGACAGATTGTCTCCAGCTGGAGGAGGGAAAAACAGACCAAGATCAAGGGCAAAGAGAAGGCAACGGTGGGGAGCTACAAGGCCCCCACTAAGGCCCACGGTGGAAAGGACCCTCCCAAGCCTCCGGTCTCCCTGTGAGCCAGGAGAATGAAAAGGACACACCCAGCTGTGGATCCAGCTCTCTTCAGGCTCAGTTAAGACTGATAGGAACAGTCCCTCCCAGTGCACTTTTGCTAGGCTTTGCCCACTGCAAATCATTCTCTTCAAAAGAGAGTCCTTCCCAAACCTAGGAGAGCCAGTGACGGTCCAGATATGAGTTAGCATGTCCCAGAATGCCACAGTACACAAGTGATAAGAACAGCAAGTTAGGTTGTGATAAGAACCAGGGCCCTGAAGAGCAGCCCAACTCCAGGACTGGTTGTCTCCCAGGACCGTGCGCACTCTCATAAACGGTGCCATGGTTCTCAGCAGCCCAGCATCATTCCATTTGAGGATGCCTGCTTGGAGATGTCAGCCAACCAATCTCAGGCATATCCGGTCCTCTTCCCACTGACTGTAGTTCAGACCTTGGATCTCATTCACCCATCCAGTGACATGACCTCAGCCTTGGGAGACTCAGATATCCCTCCACAGACCTGGATCTCAGACCTTAGGGATCTCAGATGTCAAGGACCTTGTGTTTGACCTTCACCTCTGGGTGCCTATGGCTGTTCACTGTAACTTTATATGTGACAGTGAGCCAGAAAGAAATTTACATTCATGGAGCAGGTGAGAAAGAGGAGGAGGATAAGTCGTAAAAGATGATCCCTTCCTCAGTCCCCTAGAAGACCTCAGTCCCCTAGAAGAATCTAGGCTATCATAGTGAGCCCAAAGACAATGGAGAAAGCAGGACCAGAAAGCACTGTATAAGGCACGTCCTGCCCAGTTTTGAAGCCAACAAGACAGGAAGAATGAAAGTCCAATGTCTGATTGACTCCAAGATCAAATATTTCAATTTGGCAAGTGGCGATGATAGAAGCTGAGGAGAAACTGAAGAGGCCTGATAAGTATGAGACAATTGAGCCCCAATTTGTTCTGATATGGGGTTCCTGCACCTGTGGCACAGGTGTCTGTCTGATGGATGCAGGTGCCCCTTACATGATGATGAGGTTATGGTCAACGGATCTACCACAAACTCAAATGCTACCAAGTCAGAAAAACACTGAACACACCTACTCAACATGATGGCTTAGCACAGCTTACCTTATATTAGCCCACAATTAGGCAAAGTCACCTAAGACAGAACCTATTTATAGTAACACATGAATAGCACCTCTGATGAATTGAATGATGTACAAAAAGTGACAATCAGAATGATTGTGGGGACACACTGTCATGCCATTATAAAACATGTCTTCTAGACTAAAACCTGATGATCAGGAAAGAGCAGGAGCAGTACCTACCCTCCACATAGGTATGCAGAACCCTGGTTGGAACCAAACCTGGAGTGAACGTTGCAGTGAGGAGGGGAAAGAGACCCCAGCCCAGCAAGCATGGCTGATAGAGGAACAGGACCAGCAAGAGGTTAGGAAGGAGTGGGAATGTACCAAGACCAGCTCCACAAAGGAGCAGCCCCATGAAGGAGGTCCCTCAGCCTTAGGGCCCTGAGAAACTCCCTACCCAGAGCTTCCCCGGCACAACATCTAGGGAAAGCTCCACACTGGTGAAATGGTGCAGACGGCAGATCTGGCAGGGTAGTGTTAATTTGGCTCTTCTTAGGCCACTGTATCAATGACAGCAAAGTGTCCACAGTATGTTAAAAGTCTACAAATGAAGCTTAGTCCAGGTTCAAAGCCAAGCTCTCCTCTAGTCAGATAAGAACTCATTATCAAATCACAATGCTGCTTCCCATTCTCTCTCTATGTCGAAGTCTCAGGGACCAAAGTCTGGAGAAAGGTAGAAAAGACAAAATCTTGTCAAACCCACTTAGCCATGCTACAGGATGCAGGGTTACAGGCACTTTGCCACACTGTGGGCCCAGAACTGTGGCCTACACCCAATGACTTGCTACATGCCCTCTCCTGATACCACCCAACACCATTTCCCCAGCCTCAAAACATCATGCTTGCTTCAAACTCTGCTTCAAGTGGCTCTGTGTTCCCTCCTGAACTGGCTTGCTCAGTTCACTTGGTCCTGTGACAAAGAGCCTGTCACCTGACCTGAGACAGACCTGGGTTTGAGTGACACAGAACAGTCAGACCCTTCTCCCTGGCACTCGACAAAGACCCCAAGGATGGAGGCTCCTTGTGATGAGGGCAAGGTGTCAGGAGGAAGAGGCAGGAAGGAGCCCAAGATAAGACATTGCCCCAGAGAGTGAGTGTAGTCTGGGGCAGCATGAGACACTCAACTTGACCAGACATGGAAACTGATGTAAAGACAACTCTTCCTGTACCTAACGCAAAGCACAGAAAATGCCACCTGCACAGAAAGAGATGGAATCTGTTTGGCCTCTGGAGGGGAGATTACTGATCTCCAGAGAGCTGCCCAGAGCACTGCTGGGCACAGATGGGGACTTGGCTGAGAGCTGTACCCCAGCAAGACATTTTCTAGTGAGATCTTTCCAGACGTGCTTGGTTTCACCCTTTCCTGTCAGTAGCACCGATGGTCACATGCAGATGCCTACAGAACCGTCTCAGAGGACCACATTCCCCTCGTGGGGCTTAAGAAGAGGCTGAGCATGGAGATGATTTTCCGTGCCCTCAGGAAGCACATGGGGTGTGGGAAAGGCCCTGAAGAGGCTGACTCTCAGAACCTCCCACCCCATGGCGCCACAGCCAGCCCCTGGGGCCAGGACCCATCTGTCCTCCGCAGAGGTCTCCTGCCAGCCCCCACCCTCCGCACAGTCAAGTTCAAACCTAGCTCCTCTTCCGAAGCCTCTTTCATGTGGTTTCTGTCTAATCTGAAAACACCTCCCTTCCCCACTGTCTTTGTCTCTGTGAGTTGTTCCTTAAGTCGCCTTTTAAAACTCTGGGTGCCTGAAAAGCACACATCCTATATGTGCACAGTTCTTGATGTCTATGGGGACTCCTCAGTGTCTACAGGGACTCCCTTCTTTCCCCTGAGGATCAAGGGGAACAATGAGTTGGAGACATGTATGGTGCCAGGCACTGCCTCACATTGTCCCTTCATTTACGGGCAGAGCTTGGGTACAGACAATGCCTTCTTTCTGGCCTTCGGGTGTCAAAGCTAAGAGACAAAAGATGCTCTTTTGTTGGCAGGTCTCTTGTGTATGCAGTGGTACCTCACTGAGGCTCACATTATCACCGTAACCTTAACCCTAACCCTAAGGGCCTGATTGACTCTGGTTTAGGAAGTTGCAGTAGGTTCAAGGAGATTTAGGACCCCAGAATCAGCACAGGCACTCAGGGCTGGTCATTGCATTGTGCCATCTGGGGACCCTGACACCACTGCACTGTGAACCCCGCAGTACACGGTACAAGTCCACACATATCTCAGAGTGAAGGAACCAATGGGTCATTCAGAAGGTCAAAGCCTCAGAAGCTCATAGAAGCTCCAGTTTGTCGCCCAGTGCAGAACCCAGTATGTTCCACAGAGACTCTGAGCAAGTAGCAGGGTCTGGAAGAGCCCCACTCTGCTCTCAGGCCCTTGTCAGTTGAGTCTGCTTCTTCCTGCAGTGAGCAGCGAGCCCAGGGTGCCTCAGAACTTTCCCTCTGACAGATCTAAATGATATTTAGGTTTGACAAGTTACACTTGTGGTTTTCAAACGAGAGATCTTTTTTTTGTGAAGAACTGCCTTTCTTGGCATAAAATAATTGGAAAGTACCTCGGATATCTCAATAAAACACATCAAAAGTAACTCTCCCCAGCTTGTTTTGACACGTCCTCTTGTGGTTTCTGTCAACTTTAGCTAAACATCAGGTTTTCTCAGACAGAACAAACCATTAAAATATTCAACAGAGAAAGCAAATAAATATAACTCCTCTTGTGTTTGCCTATTCTAAATAAAAGGCAATACTGAAAGGAGAGGCCATCCCAGCTCAGAGCACATTTTTCTGCTTCATACATTGGCCATAATTATTTGCATAGGATTTACATGTCTAAACCCTGGACCCTGCCCTCTTTTAAAATGCTGCCTTGGAAAGTCAAAACACAATGAGCAGTTCTGTGTTTACAGAGGGTTGTCCAGTTCTGTCAGATAAACGCTGGGTTTACTTAGGTGGTTTTGAGATCAGAAAGAGCAAGGCATAAAACAAACATCTTTCTGGTAGAGAATAAGGGGACCCCAGAACTCCACCCCCACATTTTCTGATCTTCAAATCCCACCAAAGACCAAGAGACAGTTAAACCTCCAGAAAATGTGCCTGTCCTTGGATTCAGTAGTGTTTAGAGAGAAGATGGGAAGAAGGAGAGAAAAAAAGATTTTATTGAAAGTGCCTAAGGCTATGGGGGCTGGGAAGCAGAGGGCAGACACCTGCCCAAGTGAACTGGAGAGGGGAGGGCTGGGTGCAGCGCAGTCTCCTCCCCTCATCTGTCTAGAACCCTGTGTATCCAGGGGCTGAGCACCTTACCTGCTCCTACTCAGTCTCTGCACAGGAGTAAGACCACTCAGTCTGCCATGTCTTAGGAAGAAGTGAGGAAGTCACAGAAAGCTGGGTTCAGTCATGGTCACAGAACTTGGGGCTGTGGGATCCACAAGCAGCAATTCAGCTTCTCCCAGATGGACAAGGCTATGCTCTGCCTTTCTCCATCTCTGAAGAACCCCAAAGCTGTAGAAAACCAAAAGCAAACAACAACAAATAATGTAATTTCTCATTTCTGATTCTGGAAGATATAGCTCACTCTCTCGTAGGTGCCAAACAAAGAGGCCAGGAAAAGAAGCTAGAGAAGCCAGGTGTTCTTGTGTGATTTAAGAGGATGACTGAGACTCATCTTATACAAGCACACACACACAATATATAGCTCCTGCTCTGCTCAGAAACAGAGTTGGGAATTCAAGGCCGGTAGGGTCATTCTTCTCCTTAAGGAGTTACCAGACCACGAAGATGCTTATCAGTGGTGTTAGGAAACCAAGCTGAGGTCCAGCTCCAAGAAAGGGATATAATCAGGTCAGGGGCTGAGGAGGAGAGCTACAGCTGTAGGGATCTCAGAGCTGAGAAAGAACCACTCAGGAAGGTCTGCAGGCTGTCCCAGATCACCTCTGAAGGTCATGGAGGCTCAGGTGCAGGGGCCAGTGAAGGGGATAAACACTAGATTTAGCCAACTCCATCTAGATACAGGGCAGGAAGAAGAAAAGACAGGTCACACACCAGGGAGAGGGAATCAAAGGCCTGAGATGCTGCAGAAAAAAAAAAAGGAGTGGGCAGGACAAAGCCAAAGACTGAGGGCTAGATGTGGGGACAGAGAAAAAAGACAGGTTGGAAAGTGACAAAGAAAGGAGAGACAGAGTGGGGAAAGGAGGACAAAGACACACAAAGATCCTGAGATGGGAAAGGAGGACTAGAGAGAGGCCATGGATGGGAAGACATGGAGAAAAAGAGATAGATCAGAGAAAGTTCATGTTGACTTCTCAGGCTCAGGACCTATACTTGGAAAGATGATTTTGGTATGATGAGGGCACTAAGAACCTTTCTTTAGCGTGGCACGTTCTATCACACAGAAATAGGCAGAGGGGCAGTCATGTGAGGACATAGCAAGAATGCTGTCCAAATAACCAAGGCAGAGGCTTTGGTGGAGCCATCCCATCATCCCTTCAACCCTGGTGCCTCATGCAGCCCCAGGGTGTCACACAGAGCCAGCACTTTACAGCCCTGCTCTAGTGCTGCCACCCTGCAGTGGGACAGAGGCTCAAGTGCCACTCCTGGTGCTGCTAAGACTGTTCAGAGGCCAGAGCTCGATGAACACAGAAGAGTTACAGTGGTGGTCACTATGGAAACAGGCCTTAAAGGATAATTCTGACTCTCAGAGCTTCAGGGCAGACTCTGAAACACTCATCTGCTTGGGGCAGACCTCCATTTAAAGTGCGTACAGTTGGTACGATGCTTACGCAGCACGCATGAATGTCTGTGTTGGATACCCTGCCTAAACAGGATGGTGAGCACAACTGTAATCCCAGTACTTCAGAGGTGGAGAGAGGAGAGTCAGAAGCTCAAGGCCATTCTTAGCTACTTGGTAAGTTTGAAACAGGCCTTGAATATATGAGAGCCTATCTTTGGATGATAATAATAATCATATAAAAATAAGTAAAATGCTTAGTGCACAGCTTGTCCTTACCTGGAGGCCAACCTGAAGTGCACACATATGGAGTCAGTAAGTGGGGCTGGCTCTGTGCCTCCCTCTGTTTGCAACTGCAACAGCATATTTGCTGTGTTAGACATGGGACAGGTCTGCGTGCAGTAAGCCAAGGACAGACACCTCAGGAGATACCAGCCTGTGACACCTGAACCCCCAGCTCTTGAGATCCCTTCACAGCTGCCTCACCCCACCCAGAAGTCCTTGCAGACTGCACTCCTGTTGGTAAAAGTTGTAGTTTGCCTCAAGACCAATCCCAGACACATTTATTTCAACAGTAGTGCTCCAAAGCATCTTCCAGAGAACACTCATGATCACAGAATGTAACAGTGCAGCTTGGTTCCAGC
Organism: Pachyuromys duprasi; assembly: GCA_028658305.1. NCBI lineage: Eukaryota > Metazoa > Chordata > Mammalia > Rodentia > Muridae > Pachyuromys > Pachyuromys duprasi. The sequence goes on along the minus strand of CM053763.1, from coordinate 61,796,631 downwards.
ATTCTACAGACTGGATCAGTGCTGTTGCGATCCTTCATCTCTGCTATCATCCCCTGGCTAGCAGTGGTTTTTCAGGAGGCAGGCTGAACAACAGAAGGCTGCAAGACTGGTTCTTTGGTTGTGTTTGCATTGTGCGTAGGAATATAGAGGAGAGAACCCTGGGCCTTCAACATGCTAGGCAAACACTGCTTAGTCCATCTCAGGTGTCTAGGTTGGCCTTGAAGTCACTCTGTAGCCGAGGCAGAACTTGAACTCAGGAGCTTCTAGTCTATGCTTCCATGGAAGACTCTGTCACCAGTCCCTTTATCCAGAAGGAAAAACGAGAAAGAGAGAGAGATCATTTCTCCGGGAGAAGCCTCTACCTTGGCTGTCCTCCTCAGGATTCACTCAAAGCCCTTGCTGCAGACTGACGAAGCCTCCCTCTCTTTCCCACTTGGCGTTGGACCCTAGCCCTGCTGCAGAATCACAGGGAGATTTCTATTGGATGACAGCCTGCAGCCTGTATTACAAGTTTCACCTGAGCCCTCCAGACAGGCTTCTGGGTGGGATCAGGGGAGGGAGGACCTGAGGACCAGCCACCTTCCAGTAACAAACTGTTCCAGTTCCTCAGGCTAGATGGTAGGCCCTTGGGGGAGGGGTCTGCATTACCTGGAGGCTGGTCTCTTTGTTCCCAGTGTAATAGGACTGTTCTGAACAGAATGCTCTGTCAATGCATTATTTCAGTTTGGCCCTTCTGATCTGAGTTGTGTGTGGAATAGATGTGTTAACTTAGAATTTGTCACCATAACATACAAAGTGCTAGGAAAAGATGGGGGGATAACTAAACTGTAGCTAAGAATAGAAGCTAATTTATGCAACTTGATTATACTTGTAGCAAGAGTGATAATTGGAGATATTTAAAAAAAAAAAAAAGAACCTGAAAGTGAAGATAATTGGAAGGTTTATTTTGCCTCATTTATTAGATAGGGAAGAATAAGATCTTTAATTACATTAATAAGGAAATAATTATTGATAGTCGCAAATAATGTCTCTTTTCAATTCAGGGAAACACCTGACCCCACAGAACTATGGAATCATTTAAAACCTAGGGAGAATATTTTTTAATGACAAAGACAAACTCCGAAGTGAATAATCCAATCACTGTAAAATCAGAGGTGCTGGTGAAACCCCCCAGAAGAACATGCTGAGGCTAGGGCCTTGAGATGGTCTGGGTGTGTGGCCTCCCTTCTCAGAAACCAGACAACAGGCAGTACCCAGCAGGGGCCCCTCACGTGCAGAAATGGCCCCGAGCATGGCCCTGCTCTGGTCACTTCTGGACTTCCTCAGCATTAGGAGCACGGATCTTTGTGCCTAAGAATGTGCCTGCGAAATGTGTATTTCTCATTGCGCCTGCTGGGAGGGTTTGTAGCAGAGTAAGATGAAGCCAGGTAGCCCTGTCCCCTGCTTTCCAGCTCCAGGAGTCAACCTTCATTCAGGTCTAGCACTTCAGTCTAACCAATCATGTCCCAGCACTCTCCCTCCTCATTCCAGCCATCCTCCTACCCAGCGGCAGCCTCTTCTCAAGTGCTCCTCTGCAGTCAGCTCCTCCTGGGTCAATTTCTTTCCAAGGTCAGCCCTTGGGGAGTATCTGACATTGGAAGAGCAACTGAGTTTGGGGGAGTAGGTGGCATCGAAGGAGCAGCTGGCACTACGATGGAGCTGACTCTGAGGAAAAGGTGACCCTGGGAGAAACTGAATTTAATGGGAAACTGGTCTTAAGGAGAAGCTGACCCTAGAAGGGAGCTGACTCTGGGGAGGAGCTAACCCTGGATTGGGGCTGACCTTGGGGCGGAGCTGACTCTAAGGAAGGGCTGACCCTGGGGAACTGCTGCATCCTCCTTGTCCCCTTCCATTCTGGGTTCGCCTAAGAGACACTCACAGAGGGATGGTGGAGTTTTGTAGGAATAAATAAACTCATTTCTAGACAGTGCAAATATTTCTGCAAAAATCTTAGGGTCTTTAGCTGGGAGAGGTGGTGCATACCTGTGATCCTAAGAGGACAATCGCTTCACGTTCAAAGCCAGCCTGGGCTATAGAGTAAGAACTGTCTCCGATAAATGAAAAGAGCAGAAAGGCTCTCGTCCTCTTTAGAGTATGTATGTGGGCTACTATAAGAAAAGCTCCTCCAGGGGGACTGAAAGTCGGCCATCTGGGTCGCCTACCTAGGGCTCCCAAGACTTCACATGCTACACTGACCAGAAGCCCATTTTCCAGAATAAACATAAAATGAAACAAAATTTAAAATTGCAGCTGAGACTCAAGTCTCCAAATTTGCCATGCTCTTTCTGCAATCCCCTGACTGACCCAGGTCAGCTGTGTCAAAGGGTGTCTTACAGTTCACAGGTGCTTGCTCACTAGGCTACAAACATCAGAAGACAGCACTGATCATGAGGAAGCTCTAAGCACTGGCTCTCCCTTCAAAAGGGAGGAACACTTCTTTACATCTGGATCTTAGGATTTTAATACTTAAAAAAAAAGACATTTATAGGCACCAGGGTGACATTCCCAGCCAGGCTGTGGGTGCAGAAGGTGCTTTCCCACAGCACAGGCCCGAGCTGAGTTGCCTGGGCCAGCTGTCATGATGGAGCCACAGACATCGCAGACTGCGGGAGCTAAGTTCATTCAGGAGCAGCTCCTAAGGCTGCAAAACTAAGATGATCTCAGCAGGACACAGTGATTAGTCGACAGCACTTGGAGAGGCAAGCCAACCTTCCCTGAATGAACTCACATGTAGCGTATCTGGAGCCAGCTGCTACATGGCTCGGAGTGAAATGCCTCCAAAAGGCCAGGCTTGGCTTATCCCCATAGCCACTGTGAAGAGGGGGACAGTGAAATTCCAACAGTGGACAAAGTCAAGCTCAACGCAAAGGATGTGACCACAGGGATAAGGACTGGGGCCACTCATTGCCAACCTGACACTCTGCTCAGAACCTCTTCCCCACTGCCATTTGCCCAAACCTTCCCAATTCCATCCATCCTCCTGCTCCACCTACAGCATGTGGTATAAACTGTTCCCTTCTGACCTCTGCTCTGCACGAGGAGACCCCTTCATCCCACCCAACCCACAGTTGAAGCACACCCTTTAGTACCTGCCTGCCTCTGATCATTAGGAACTGAATGTCATACATGCTACGTGAGAGTCACAGGTCTGCCAATTAGGGTACACACCCCTGTGTGCTCTCAGGGTGTTTGCAGACCTGTGATGGGGCCAGAGTGAATGGAGAGCTGTCAGGTAGGAGAGAGGTCATTGCTGGCCCAGGCTGAAGCCTGCTCCCTCTGGGATCTGTGTACATGGGCACTAAGGAACAGTGTGAGGAGCTAGACCTCTGCCACCATAACCCTAGCCAGTACACAAGCAGGAGCTCCTAAGGGAGGGACGCATGCCCCCCCCCCCCCTGAGCTGTCGTTTTCCCCAATTTCGTCTCCCAAATTCTAGCTGTCTTTCAAGCTCGACTCAGGTCACAGGCAGCTCCTCCCTCCAGTGCACAAACGGGACCCAAGGTTCCTTCTATCTTTCCTCTAAAACAGGGCTGGCGCGACTCCGACTCCGACTGGCCATGGAGCTCAGGCTTTCAACAGAGTAGAGCTCAGTCTTTGTGTAAATAACAGGCACCTATTTAGCTGTTGTTTAAGTGGAAATCCCAACTTCCACTTTCTCCCAGGCAGTACCAGCAAGACTGCTCCCCTGGAGGGTGAAAAACACAGTAGCATTGCCTTTGGGAACCTTCGTGAATGTGCGGCCAATGGCCAGAGCAGCCAGATTTCCCAATTGCTCCAAGTCCTCTTGTCCCTGGGCGCAGACCATGGCATGCCTCCCTGATTCATGGCTTTGCAGTCTCACCTACACAATGCTAGACTCTCACAAGTGTCACCAGCTCCTTCCCTATCATGTCATATGACATTCTTGAGATTGTGCAGACAGAGAAGTAAGTCTGCTTTCATGTCCAAATAAGTTACAAAATGAAGTGGACCTATCTCCATCCCACAGAGTGTCTCAAGGACACAGAATCCACCTGCAGGCATTCTGCATCTTGGCCCCAAACCGCCCCTGTGTTCTGTTCAGAGCCCTCTGCCATAAAAGGATTCATTGTGTCAGTGCACAACTGTAATTTAACTTCTGTGTCCATAAATGAGGACTGTTCAGACAAGTACAGCCTCTTATCAATGACACATCCACTCTAAAATTGGGAAGAAATACCACAGGGCTGACATCCAGAATGGAGCTAGCTAGGTAGGCCCTCTACCTTCCTCGGAAGCGATGGCCTCTGAGGGCTTCACCCACATGTCTGTATCAATAAGTGGCGCTAGGCTAACACAGTGTAAGTGGAGAGCTTTCATTGTCTTCCACACAGCCTGTCCTCTGCCAGCAGGCCAGAGCAGGCTCCTGATGGTCCCAGGGTGTTAGCAGCTTTAAAAGATCAGACATCTGTCCAAGTGCTGAGTCTCTACCATCACTACCCCTTGGCTCAAGTAGACTGCACAAACTCACTGTGGGATGCCCAGGGGAAAGAACAGTGCCCACCACCCATATGCAAACCACCAAACACAGAACCTTTTTGTAACAGCTGACATAAGGCTTAGTGAGCACACACATGCACACATATGTACACACATGTTCACACAGGCACACATGCATAGGCACATATACATGCATACACATATACACACATGCATACATATGAGCACAGGCACATATGCTCAGACACACAAGCATACACACATAGCACATGCACACATAATTACACATGAACACAGATATACATAAATGAATGCACATGCTCATTCACACACACGTGCACCTGCACACATCCACACACAGGTATAGAAGTGCACAAACACATGTACACATGCACACATGAAGCTGGGTAAATGTCCCCATGCCTAGTAACAAGAAACAGTCATATATCGCTCCTGTGCTGCAGTGGATGGATCTTAAACCACCACAGCGTCTGGCACGTGGTCCTCCTCTGAAGTGGCTCAGAGAAGAGGCAGGTCAATTTAGCAATGTGGCTTCCTGCAAGCCTTCACATTCTCTAACATTCAGGTATCCACCAGATCTCCCAGCTGTGAGGCTTAGATGGCAGGTTCAAAATCAACTAACAATAAGAGAAGGTTCTTAACAGATTCCTTCTGAGGAAGGTAGTGGACCAGCCTCTGACCATGAGCTGTCTAGAGAAAGGTCTTATCTCCTGACTCTCATGATGACCACTTTGCCCTTGTCCTGCAATTCACCCTTGGTGTTTCATTGAATATACAAAATGTCTACCTTCCAACCAAATGGACAAAAAGTGCAGAAAGTGCTGCAGCAAAAACTATGACACGGGTGTACAGATTTTAGTATGAGTATTCTATATTACATGTCTAATATCCACTTATAAGTGAGTGTATTCCATGTGTGTCTTTCTGCTTCTGGGATACCTCACTCAGCATGATCTTTTCTAGTTCCTACCATTTGCCTGCAAATTTCATGATTTCCTTGTTTTTAATTGCTAAGTAGTATTCCATTGTGTAAATGTACCACAATTTCTGTATCCATTCCTCAACTGAGGGACATCTGGGTTGTTTCCAGATTCAGGCTATTATGAATAAAGCTGCTATGCACATGGTTGAGCAAATGTCTTTGTTGTATACTTGAGCATATTTTGGATATGTGCCTAACAGGGATCTTGACTAGCTGGATCTTGAGGAAGCGCTATTCCTAATTGTCTAAGAAAGTGCCTGATTGATTTCCGAAGTGGTTGTACAAGTTTACATTCCCACCAGCAATGGAGAAGGGTTCCCCTTTCTCCACTTCCTCTCTAGCATGTGTTGTCATTTGAGGTTTTTTTTTTTAATTTTAGCCATTCTAATGGGTGTGAGGTGAAATCTCAAAGTGGTTTTGATTTGCATTTCCCTGATGACTAAGGATGTTGAGCATTTCTTTAAGTGTTTCTCTGCTATTCGATATCCCTCAATTGAGAATTCTCTGTTTAACTCTGTACCTCATTTTTAATTGGATTACTTGACGTGTTGCTGTTTAACTTCTTTAGGTCTTTATATATTCTGGATATTAGCCCTCTGTCAGATATTGGGTTGGTGAAGATCCTTTCCCAGTCTGTAAGAGGCCCCTGGGCAAAATGTTCATCCTCATTCAGAAAGGCAAATGGGAAAGACATCAGAAGAGGGAGAAATCGGGGAACAGGACAGGAGCCTGCCACAGAGGGACTCTGAAAGAATCTATCTAGCAAGATTTTAAAGCAGATGCTAAGACTCATAGACAAACTTTGGGCAGAATGCAGGGACTCTTATGAAAGAAGGGGGAGATAGAAAGACCTGGAAGGAACAGGAATTCCACAAGGAGAGCAACAGAACCAAAATATCTGGGCCCAGGAGTCTTTTCTGAGACTGATATGCCAACCAAGGACCATGCACGGAGATAACCTAGAACCCCTGCACAGATGTAGCCCATGGCAGCTCACTGTCCAAGTGGGTTCTCTAGGAAGGGGAACAGGGGCTGTCCCTGACATGAATTCAGTGGCTGGTTCTTTGTTCACCTCCCCCTGAGTGGGGAGGACAGTTTTACCAGGCCACAGAGGAAGATGATGCAGCCAGTCCTCATGAGACCTGATAAGCTAGGGTCAGATGGAAGGGGAGGAGGACCTCTCCTATCAGTAGAATAAGAGAAAGGTATAGGAGGAGAAGAGGGAGAAGGGGGAATTGGGAGGGGAGGAGGAAGCGGGCTATAGCTAGGATACAAAGTGAATAAACTGTAATAAATAAAAATAAATAAATAAAAGTATTGTGAGCCAGAAAAGAATATAAACAATTTCACAAGAAGTAGACACGCTGGGCAAAAAGGAAGACCGCTCATGCTTGGTGATGTGTGAGCAGTTGTACGGGCACCTCTATGGACTGCAGAGAGCAAGTCAGACCCTGAAGGGCAATGAAGAGGTCAGGGGAGTGAGGCGAGGCTGGGCAGGAAAGGCCAGCCCTCTCCTGTGAGAGTATCAGTCTTTTATCATTGTGGGAAGCACCAGGCTGTAGTGGCTGCGGCATGAGCCACAGCAGTGGAGCTGGGGTGGTGGGTGGCAGCAACAACCAGGCAAGAAGAAATAGACTGTGGCCCATGGTGCTCCGGCACACAATGTTCTTTCTGTTGGGATAGCATCTCTCCTATAAGGACTGTGTCCCTCCTATGGGTACTGCGTCCCTCCTATGGGTACTATGTTTTCATGGATACTGTGCCCCTCTGTGGGGGCAGAACACCCTATTCTGTATGCTGTGAGCTTTTTGGGGTGCAGTCATCAGGCTGACAAGCTTCCCCTATTCCACTCCAAAAGGTGATGCCTCTACTTGGCCTCCATAAGCCAGGTGTCAGCTGAGCGTCTCACACAAGATGGGTTTTCTTCCATATGCTGTGTGCTCATCCTTGGGGATCCAGAGATGCACAGGGCTGATTCCATCTCCCAAAGGTGAAACTTTGATTGGCTGGTCCTTGCCAGCTCCAATCCTGCCTTCTGAGGACAGAGCCCTGCAGAGGAACCAAACACAAACAGAATTTTGTATGGGCTGCAAAGAAATGGAATCCTCTGTGATAGAAGAGACAAAGGGGCAGGGTGGAGACAGAGAGCCAGGGTGGGGAGAGGGAGGCAAAGTGTCCTCTCTCCATGCGCCTCAGGACAGGTTATCAGCAGTCCTTGAAGGCTCAGGCTTTGTCTAAGTGCCTGAGAGGACAAGTGGTCAGGACAAGATCACTGTGAAGCCCTCTTCTTTACCATCCAAAAAATGTTTGATGAAGCAATCAGTAGGAACTTAGCTCATTTTTCTGCAGTTCACTTTTACATCTGTGCACGAACACTCAACAGACACTCAGGGAAGGTAGGGAGAAGGACAGAGAAGAGACAAACACTACTTGCCCTTGCGTGGGCACAGCTCCAGAACCTCGTGTTCTCATTAAGTCACCTGTAAGTGTGTGTCTTGAAAAACAAAAGGACTGAGGACATACAGATTTTTAAGATAAGATTGCCTCTTAAAACAAAGCCAAATCCCACTCTTCCAAGACCCCTCACCACACATGCCCTCTCCCTTCTGGAGATGTCCCCATCACTCAAACAAAAACCAAGACTGCTGTGGCACATTCTGAGCTCACAGAAAACAGAAACCCCACATTGCAAGACCACCCCCTCCTTCCTGAGTGCCACAGATCACTTGGTCAGTTCACTGTATCTACCTTGTATCAGCAACAGAATGGGGCCTGATGCAAGTCTCTTCCTCCAACAACATGAAAAGTCCTCCTTAGGAATCCAGCTGGAAGAAATATGGACATAGATTGGGAGTGAAGCACACATCCTGTCTTCCTGGTTTTCTCCTATTGGCATCCTTATGGACAACACCTATGAAAGTGATGGCTGTTCTGCAAAATAAAGCCAGGCAAGATCCAAAAGAAAACCCGTTCTCATTGCTTCATAACCTGCCCTAGCTCTCCGGCTATCTTCCTCATCGTACTGAAATCCAGGTTTCCTCTAAGCAACTCTTCTACAAACAGCATAGCCAGAGGTTCTTGTCTCCAACAGTCCTGGCGGTTCTGTTTCCTTTACACAAGAGCTGCTGGTGAGTACAGCCACCAAAGATCCTGATCCAATGATGACGTGGTAGTGGGAAATGATGAGGTGGAATGAGGGGTCACAGGGTCATTCCTCACTCACAAACTCAACACATGCACAAGCAGGCAAGACAGTGGTGGACAACAGAAACACTGAAAAATAAATGTATGACATCAGCTCTCCCTAAGGGTTCTCATTTACAATTTGACTCCATCCAAAGATGACCAAGCAAAGAAGGCTTGCACTCCATTCCAGAAACTACAGTCTAGAACGGGGATTCATGGAACAAAGGCTGGCAGATCTGAGTTTTTGAGACAAGGTTTCCCCTTGAACTTCTTATGTAGTCAAGGACGATCCTTCTGCCTCTACCTCACAAGTACTGTTTTGATTTATGTATGTTACAGTTTGAACCCAGGGCTTCAGGCATGCTAGGTAAACACTCTACCCTTGAGCTATCCTGTGCCCCACAGCCAACTCCTTAAGTGGCACCAAGTAGCTGAGGCCACTTGTACAGAACAGAGTGAGACTTGGACCTCCCAAGCCCTCTCAGGATTGAACCTGAACCTGCATCCTCCCTTCAGGCCTGGTCTGCAGAGGGCCTCCGGGGAGGAAGCAAGGCACTAGGAGCCCTGCAACCTGCCCAGGCCATTCTACCAGGTCATCCTTGGCTCAGTCCCTCTCAATGTACCAGGTGTCCTCACATAAATGAGACATGTATGCGACCACTATTATCCTTGGAGACAAAAGCTCCTAGGTGTGTGAGCACATTAACCATAATGTTTCTTTGGATACACAGACACAGACAGGCCCAGAAGCAACCTGCCTTCTGGTCTAGGGAAGGTTCAAAGCCTGAAGAGCAAGATTACCAGTGAGCCAGAGAGCAGGTTATGAAGGGTGAAACAGGTTTTCTTATAGATCTGGCCTGGCTTTACTTTCAGACAGACCACACACACACACACACGCCATGGGGGTGGTCTCCCTTTTAACAAGCCATCCTAGGGATGAGGCATCCTATCTGTCCCTGAGTTCACATGTGTCCTAGGTCAACAACCAGCTCACAGAACCACAGGCATCCCAGGAAATGTCTGGGACCAAAATGTGTTCATCTGTGGACTTAACACTCTCTGCAAATGAGCCCTGTGCCAGGCTGGGTTGAGACAGCTCAGAGGTTCTGATAGGGGCCTGACTTTTGAGACAGGTTTGATCTTCTCATCAGGCAAAGACCTGCTGTCCTCCCTTTGTCTGCTCAAGGCTACACGGGCTATACTAAACACTATAAATAATCAGAGAGGGGGGTGCTGGAGATGGGGCGGAAATAGGGCAAGTCACAGAGGGACCCAAGTTCCCTCGGCAGTGGCCCCAGCCACCCTTGTCCATGGAAGAAAGACCTGTGAGCTTCCTGTCATCTACAGAAGCTCAGCAAGATCAAAACTGGGTCACCCCGGCAACAGTACTCCAAGGCTGACACTAGCTCTCTTCAGCATCCCTCAGAGCACAACATGCCTCGTTTCCAGCCTAGGGAATCAGTAGGGCTTCTTCTAATGGTGTAAATGCAGCAAAAAAAAGTTACTAGATTAAACAAGATTTCTTTAAGTTCTCAGAAAAATTTCACCACCACCAATCATAAAGTCATGTGGGGTGAGGAAGGTAAGAAAACTGGGTAAGGGGAGTTGGGAGACAGAGAGAAGAGATGAGACAGGACAAAGAGATGAGGGGGAGGAGGCTGGTAACTAAACAGACAAGACAGACAGACAGGAGAGAGGGGCTTTGCAAGGGTGATGATGACCATGTTCTGTGAATTAAGAAATGTGACCATGTCTCTATAAGCTTGATTCCAAAATCAGCTTCGAGTCCCTCATCCTCTCCAGAAGAAGAGAAGCAAGCGGATGTGTGCAAGCGCCAGCCAAGGGGAGAGGAGTCTTACATCCACAGGCTGGGGTTCTGTCCGGCCTTGCCTTCGGCTGTTATGTCCCACCCCATGGTCCTGCTGTGGCTCAGTCTCTTCCCCAGCCCCATTGTTGTCTGAACCTCACTCTCCTCTCCCTGCAGGAGGCGGCCACAGAGGCAACAGCACACAGCTGATGTCTATGCTCATGATCTCTCGCGGGAACCCCTTCCCAGGAATTCCTGCTCAGGATCCTCATTATCAGAGGGTCTGTACGTGTGGATTCTTCCATTTTGGGGACTCGTCCATCTGGGGGCTCTTTCACTTGGTGGCCTTCTCCAGTCCTGGGCTCCTCCATTGCAGGGAGGGTCATGATCCTGTCTGCACAGATCACCATGTTGACTGGGATGTCCAGGAAGATTCTGCTCACTTAGGCTTCTGGAGAGGTCCAGGTGCCAGACTCTACTGAAAAACTCTGCTCTTCAGGGTCACTAAGTGAGAAGCCCCAGGCCCCAGAAGTTGCTGACAAGACCCCGCAGGGTTGCTTTGCATCCCAAATAACAGTATCTGATGTACAACGTCAAATTACGGCTACTGAGACCTGCACCTTCCCATGGTTCACACCACATCTTCCATTCCTGTGTGATCATGACCAAAGGACTCTGAGGTTCACCTAGACATTTTCTGACTCCCATAGCAATCAGTGTTACCTGCAGGGTCACTGCCATGCTTTCCCACTACATAGAGGGGACAGACACATTCATCCTCCCCTTTCCATTACTAAGAGTATTAAAAAATGCCTTTGGAGTTATCTTATTTTCCGTTGTGTGTGCTCGTGCCTGTGCGTCGGAGGGTGGGTAAGTACACAAGAGTACAAGTTGTCCTCAGAGGCAACCCAGAACTGAGGCTACAGGCGGCTTGGAGCTGCCTAGTATGCATGCTGGGGACTGACCTCAGTAATTCTGCAAAAGCAGCAAGTACTCCTAACCACTGGTCCTTCTCTCCAATCCCATTTGCAAGTTTTAAGCCTGTGTTTCCCAGTTTACCTTGCAGCCAACACGGCCAGTGTGACATCCAAAGAGAAAGGAGCAGGAGTTAGCAGACTTTCCTAATCCAGGTACCTTCTCTGTTCTCCTTGCTCTTTTCCCCCTTTCCTCCTCTTCTTTGGGAGAAGAATAAACTCAGCTCCTGCTGGGTATCTATTTGAGACCGTGACATATTAACAAGGAAGAGCATGGGGGACAGATGGCTCTGGTCCTGCTGCTGCAGCCCGTGTTGCTCCTGGCTGCCCACATGCCTGAGTGGCTGAGTATCTGTCACTCACCTAGACACAGCTCTTAAGCTGTACAGAAAAGGCATTTTCCGTCTTGCTAGACCACACCTGCCTGTCTGAGAATAACTTGTCCTCATGTCAATAATGTTCAATAAGCACCTCACTTAGTACTTAGGACCTGCCAAACAAGACAGATTCTGAGAAAGGCCTTCTGCTCTGCTGGTGAGAAGCTCTTCATTGAAACCATCCAAGAGCAAGGCAATGGCAGTGTGTGGCAATGCTGTGGAAACAACCAGGACGCCAGAGTATTCAAAGCTTGAGAAATCCACAGGAAGGTCAATAGTGTTGGCTGGAATTACCCAGGAAAAGACATCTATTTTGTTTTATCTTATTTTCCTGTGTGTACATGTGTGTAATGTGTGTGTCCCCAAGTATGTGTGTGTATGTTTATGCATATCTATGAGTGCAAACATATGTCTCCAAGTGTGTATTTGTGTGCATATGTTTGTGCACGTCTCTGTGTGTGCATGTACATGTATGTGTGTCCCCAAATATGTGTGTTTATACATGTGTACATGTCCATGTGTGTGTGTTCTGCATTTGTGCAGGTGTGTGTGTCCATGTGTGTGTATGCTACATGTATGCAGGTATCTTTGGGGGTCAAAAAAGGGCACTGGATCTGCACGCTGAAGATGGGTTAGGCTTACAGGAGATTGTGACCACCCAGTATGGGTTCTGGAAACTGAATTTGAGTTCTCTAGGAAAGCAGGAAGTGTTCTTGGGGCGTCTCTCCAGCCCTCCAAGGTAACCTCTTTCATGAGACTTGTTTGTAAGTGACAAAGGCTGTATGAGTTCCATGGAGACTGGTCACACCATTGGCTGCTATAGTACATGGAGCTACAGCTTTGTCCCTGTCATTTTCTCCCTACAAAACACACACACACACTCAAACATACTATACACACTCACTCACACACACACTCACACTCACTCACACACACTCACACTCACTCACACACACACACACTCACACACACACACACACACACACACTCATGAGAGAGAGAGGAGACTTCAGAAGAAATACAGATCTCCACCTACTGCTGTAGCTCCACCCGCTGCTAATTTGTGTTTCTAGGATATCTTTGGAGAAATGGAAGATTCCTCCCCCAAAGACCTTATTATCCAAAGGGGTGATTAACTTCTAAATAGTTTGGACAAGAAGAGTAAGTTAGATTAATGTCGACTTACAGCCAAAGTGCCATATGAGAAAAGAATGAAAATGCCAGGAATTTAGTCAGTTACCTGTGCTTCTTATAAACTCATCTTCACAAGGTCTGCAGCTCCACAGAAACGTGCTGACTCAGTCTGTGTGTCCAGTGTTGTCCTACATGTCCTATGGTGTTCTGTGTGTCTGGTGGTGTCCTAAGTGTCCAGTGGTGCTCTGCTTGTTTGATGGCATTCTGTGTGTCTGATGGTGTTCTGTGTGCCCAGTGGTGTTCTGCATGTCTGATGGCGAAGTGCATTAGATGGTGTCCTAAGTGTCCAATGGTGTCCTAAGTGTCCAATGCTGTTGTTCCTTTTTCTCTTTCCTCCTGCTTCATTTCCCCTTTGCTTTCCTTATTTTTCTTCGCAATGTATAGACCTACTGACTCTGATCCTTCCTCCCTGACCCTTGAAAAATCACTCAATAGGAAGGAAATAAATAGGAAGGAAAACCAACAGAACCATGGGCTCTGGCAGATGATGGTTCTAACCTTTTGAGTCCAGTGTTCCCATCTCTCTGCTTGAACTTCACTGTAAGAACAACCCCGTTTAAATGAAAGAATAGGTGACTTTTAATTTTGATATTCTTGTAAGACATTCAAAACCGTTTGCAAAAATTGAGCTCAATTTTGAGCAAAGTTGAGCTCAGGTTGCTAGAACAGGAAATAAGCAAACTAGAGTAACTAGAGTAACAAAAGCTCATATCCTAATGCAGTGCTACTTGAATTAGGAGCACCCAATGAACCTCATGTAACAAATACAGCTGAATAACTCGGTCTAATATAATCCATCTCGACTGGAAATGGCATGCAATATAGCAGCAATATGGTATCACCAACATACTTCAGTGGCATTTTATGAAACAATACTCTTCAGAACCAAATAGATACCCAAAGGCTATTTTCCTCCATAAGCTCTGTATGGGAAAACACCAGTTCCAGGCTCAATTGTCAGCCATTGTTTTGTCAGGCGCCAGAATGCTCATGATCACCTGGGGTGTCAGGATGATGACCACGGGCCAGCGTATCAAGACAAAGTGACTCTCGGACATCAGGGTGGATGGGGCATGGGACATCTGCTGTCCCTATGTGAGTCCAGTGTTAGGTAATTAACCTCAGTACAATTCTTTTGCAACATCTTATTTTTGAAAATCTTGAAACCACACATCTGCTATAGCTATTTTAAGCAAAGTCCTTTTATTTATTTATTTTTCATGGATCCAAAATAACTAGCTTCTTCCCATTTTGCCAGACCTGATTGTCTTTGACACAAATGCCTGCCACACAGCCACAGAAATGAGACGGGGAGACGTCCTTCAGAAACCAGGGTGAGAGCTAAACCTCTTACATGATGGCTATGTTTATTTCATTTCTTTTTCTTTTCAGGGCTGGGATTGAACCTGGAGCCTGACATGTGCTAGGCAGGCATTGTGCCCCTGAGATTTATTCCTAGCCTTTCTTTTTTCCCTTTATTTTGAGACAGTGTCTCACTAAGTTGCCCAGGCTGGCACTGAACTTGTGGGCCGCCTGCCTTAGCTTTCTGAGTAGCGAGGATTCCAGACCTTTGCCTTTAGGCCAGTCATATTGTTCCTAATTAGTGAAGGCTTATCTCACGGAATTCTTCTAACAACCCAGAGCACTGTGTGATTGAGGCCACTATAAAAGATCATCGTTAACTTCTCAAAAAATATTTTCAAATTGTAATTTCTACTTGATCTAGCAACCACACTTCTGGGTATACAAATGAAGCAAGTGAACCTGGGATTGAAAGAAAAAAGTTGTACATGCGTGTCTATGAAGCGACTGTTCATGCCTGTCTGTGGAGCCACTGTTTAGGAAATATTACATTGTTATGAGGGTATGTGACAACGGTCTGCCTTTTTCTCAAAATATCTTCTTGTATTTTGACCCTTTCACTTGAAGTACTTTCGTGTTTGTTTTAGCATAGCTGAATTGCCAGAACCACTGCTCTTCCACTGCTCTTATGTTTGGTGAACATGCATTCCCCATCAAAATTCCAGCATAACTTTTTATAGAAATGGATCTGAGAGGAGATGGGGTGTTAGATCAGAAAACATTGTATGAAAATATTTTCAATAAAAAAAGAAAAAAATCTTAAACTTTACATGGAAAAACAAAAACTAAGGACATGTAAAACAAACCTTAATAATAACAGAACTGGGAGATCCAAGATGGCTGCCACGAGAGGACACTGTGTCTGAGGAGTAGGAGAGCAGAAACAACGCAGCGACCAGGAGACTGAACTCTGGGACCTAAAACGTCAGCATTGTGAGTGCCAGGTGAGCGGAACTCCTACGGTGAGAAAATCAAGTGGGAAAACCCTAGGGACACCCAGTTATTCCCCGGAAAAATCTCCCGGTGACCAGCACTGAACAGCTCTGATCTGGACGAGCAGCCGCGCTGGGCGCCCGCACCCGCCATTATAGACTGGATCACACAGTCTCGCGGGCAGTCTCGGGAGGAGCCGGGTGCCGTTTTCACTGAACTGCACCCTGCGAGCTCACACTGCACCCAGGATCTGCTTCAACCCGCGGGTGTGCTGCAGGCTCAGACCGATCACCGGAACCACCCCAGACTGAGTGGATTGGGGGACTGTTTTAACCAGTCTGCACACTGCAGGGGCGCGCGCCGAACGCTTCCGCCAGCAAAAACTCAGTCAGTGTGTGAGTCCGCCGGCGGGTCTGGGAGGAACCC
>CM053763.1:61751129-61780372 GCA_028658305.1 Pachyuromys duprasi | reverse complement strand
AACAGGGACTGTTTCAGTCATGATCTTGATGGCTGACTCTTTGACCCTCCGCCATACAAGCCTTGGAGTGACAGACTGGCTAGATCCCAGGGGAGGACATTGCAGCCAGCTCTGAGGAGACAGGACAAGCTGGGGTTGGATGGAAGGGAAGGAGGTCCTCCCCTGTTGGTGGACTTGGAGGGGGCGGGGAGGAGGGAGATGAGGGAGGGAGTGGGAGGGTAGGAGGGAATAAGGGAGGGGGCTACGCCTGGGATTCAAAGTACCTAACCTGTGATTGAGATAAAAATAAATAAATTTAAAAAAATAATAATAATAACAGAACTGCTGTAAATACCAGCATCCCAGATTTCAAGTCATACTACAGTAGTATACAGTATACTACAGGCATACTGTACAGTAGTACAGTAGCTATAGTCGTAAAGCAATACTGTATTGACAAAAAAAAAAAAGCAGGCATGTTGGTCAATGGAATTGGATTGAAGACCCAGAAATAGCTCCACATATATACAGACACCTGATTTAAGACAGCATCGTCAACAAATGATGACTGCATGTAGAATAGAAACAGACCCCTATTTACTAGCCAGTGCAAAACTCCAGAAAGAGCAAGGACTTCAACATAATATCTGATATCCTGAATGATAGAACAGAAAGTTTGGAATACACTTGATTTCACTGACACAGGAAAGGAGCTTCTCAACAGAAGCCACTAGTACAGGCATTTAAGATCAGTGATTAGTAAACAGGACTAAAGCTGAAAGTTTCAATATTGTTTTTTTTTTTCCATTTCTCTCTCTTCCTTCCTTCCTTTCTTTTATTTTTACCATTTATTCACTTTATATCCCTGTTGTAGCCCCCTTCTTCATCTTCCCCTGGTCCCTCCTTCCCTCTCTCTTCCCCCACATCTCCCTCCCTTAATTCACTGATAGAGGAGGTCCTCCTCCCCTGCTATCTGACCCTAGCCTATCAAGTCTCATGAGGACTGCCTGGAGTCTCTTCTGTGGCCTCGCAAGGTCGCCCCTCCAAGGGGAAGTGATCAAAGAGCACACAATCGAGTTTATGTCAGAGACAGTCCCTGCTCCCTGGGAGGGGCTACAATCAGGATATAGAGTAAATAAATTGTAATGAATGAATGAATGAATGAATAAATAAATAAATAAATAAATAAATAAATAAATAAATAAGAAAGAAAAAAAGGAAAAATATTAAACATTTAAAAAATGTTTTTCAGCCATCTGTATTGTATCTTTTGAAACATTTGTTTCCTTGATGTTCAGTTTCTTCAGGTTCTTTGTATGTTCTACATGCTAACCCTCTGTCAGATACATAATTGGTAAAGAAAAAACGAACTCCACCTTCTGTAGGTTGCCTCATTTCTCAAACAACGGTGTCCTTTGCTGTACAGAAGTTTTCAGCTAAGCTAAACAACAAGGAGGACCCTAGGAGGATGCTTAATTCTTATTCAGAAAGCAAACAGGATAGACACCAGAAGCGGCAGAAGAGAGGGAACAGGACGGGACCCTACCCACAGATGTCCTCTAAAAGACTCCACCCAGAAGGGTTTGAAGCAGATGCAGAGACGCACAGCCAAATTTTGGGCAAAGTGTAGGGAGTCTTATGAAAGAAGCAGGGGACTGAAGGACCCACAGGGGATAGGAGCTCCACAAGGAAACCAACAAAGCCAACAAATCTGGGGCCATGTAGATGTCTGTGGGTTATGCTGCCACCAGGAACCATGCTGATATGACTGACTTGTGCGCCCACCTGAGGCCATGTTGATGTTCTTGGCCCATTCTACCACTGAGGGCTATGATATGTGTCCATAGCCCTCATTGCCACAGAAGGCCATGTTGATGTCTATGGTCTGTCCTGGCACTGGAGATCATGCTGAGGTCTGTGGCAGAGACAATGTTGATGTTGGAGGTCTGTGCTATCACCAGAAACCATGTGGAAGTCCATACTCTATGCTCCCACTGACTGTAAAGGGCAAGGAAACTATTTTTGCAGTGGTATCAATGACTGCATACTCACAGCTGAGGAGAGACACAGAAAGCTTTTGTGAGAACTCCTATGCCCCCACCCCAAAGTAACAGCCTAAACAGAACACCATTGAAGAGAACTCTTAAAATTGAGATAAGAATGCTGAAGAGTAGCTCTCCACAGTTGATGGCTTCTGGCAGAGGCAGGTGGGGAAGGCCACCGACAGTTTGATCATGCTCCAGTGAGTATGTGGGCAACACAAATTGGACTCTTCTTCTTCCTCCTCCTCCTCCTCCTTCTCTTCATCCTCACCCTCCTCCTCCTTCTTCTTTGTCTTTGCCTTCTTTTTTTCTTTTATTTTCTTTTTGGGGGAGAGGGAGGCCACAAAGGGGAGGCAACAGACCTGGGAGGAGTAGGAAGTAAGTGTAATTGAGGTTCATGTGAAATTCCCAATAATCAAGAAAATATTATGAAAATTACAAAAGAAACTCACAACTGAACAATGTGCCGAATATGAGTGACTACAGAGCTCTCAGACCTAAGTGGGATGTTTTTAATCACACCCTTTACCTCAAGGACTGAGGGTCTCTGAAGAACAGAAGGCAGAAAGATTGTAAGAACCAGAGATGGTGAAGAACTCTAAGGAAGCATTCTTCAAATACTACAGGGATGGTGCACATATGATCTTGGAGAGATTGTGTCAAGATGTACAAGATCTACATGAGTTCAAATCAGGCAAAAATCCCAGCATGGAGAAGGGGAAATGAGCACAAAGCCCCACTCCTAGCCAAGAAGCTGCCTATAATTGATAGCTTCTGAGAGGTGGGCAAACAGTTTTCTTCAACAGAGTATCACTGGGCATGTAAACCACACTCCGAGGCAGGCCTCATGCTCAGGAGCAGCTGAACAACACAGAACGAACTCCATGGGGTTGCTGTTGTTGCCGCTGTTGTTCTTTTGGTGTTGTTTAGTTTTAACTTTTTCTAAAAGAGAGAAAGAACAAGAAGTTTGGTGGGTAGGGAGTGGGATCTGGGAGGAGTTGGGTAAGGGAGAATATGATCACAATATATTGTATGAGGCCAGGCATGGTGGCAAGAGTCTTTAATCCGAACACTCAGGAGACAGAAGTGGGTGTACCTCTGAGTTTAAGGCCAGCCTGGTCCACATAGTTCTGAGATAGCCAGGGCTATGTAGAGAGAGGCTGTCTCAAATAACACACACACACACACACACTAAATATGAACTTCCTTTTAAGTACTAACAAGTACTATGATGCTTCTACGGTAGATATGGTAACTGTGAGGGTGAGAAGCAGCTAGTGACTGGGTAGCACACACGGTGTGGATACAGTGGGTAAACAGATGACTCATGCCCAGTAGGACAGGGCAGGGGCTGGGAGGATTTCATCATGCTAAAAGGGTGTGCAATTTAAAACTTGTGAATTATTTATTTCTGGACTTTTCCATATAATATTATCAGACTGATGCCCACAGAATGCGAAGGGTGGAGAGAGACTCTTGTGCCAGGAGTTAACACTTCAACATCTGAATTAAGGACCACACTTCAATCCAGTGCCGTGTTCAATGGCCCCTCCTGGGGTGGCCTTATCCAAATAATTGCATTACTATTCTGCCAGGCACTTCTATCTATTTTTTTTTACCTTAAAGGAAAATCAGTCATTTGTTTTTTCAAAGAAATTATGCCCACTGCCTTGCCCTGATCAAGCAATGCTTTTAAATCTCACAGAGTACATGGAGTCAAAAGTGATAACTTTGATATTTGTGGTCCAGATTTGACATAACAAAAGCCAAGTTTAACCTGAAAAACACAAAGTAGAAAACTATTAAGTACCCAGGAAAACTGGCTTAACTTTCTGCTAAATATAGGCACAAAGATTATTATAGCTACAGCCTTGTCAGGGACAAATGGCCCTGGCTTTTATGATACAATGTATCCCAGCAAACCCTTGAGGTAATTGCTATAAGCCAGTGCTTCTGAATTCAGCTTCCAAAAACCACTTGGCACCATTAATGGACAGAAGTTGAAAGAAATAAAGAGGGCTCTTGCATATCCAGCTTTTTGCTAGACAGCTATCGAAGGCTGAGAGGTGGGCATGGGCCCCAGCTTCTGTGTAAATGCCCACCTGAGCCTTAGATTCCTCTCCTCCATGCACCATGAAGCAGATCATCCTATTGTTTCCCACTATGTGCTCAGGGCTTCCTGGGAGCCAAGAGGGTACCCTCACAGACATGCCCACAGGCCAAGTTGAAAGAGGCAATTCCTCCATTGAGGTTTCTTCTTCCCAAATAACAGTGGTTTGCATCAGGTTGACAAAAGCTAACCAGGACACGCCTTGTAAGAAGAATTGGGTTTTTTACCTCCAGCCTCAGAAAGCCAAGAATAGAGAAAAAATAGGTCTAAAAAACAAACAAAAATCCCCCTATGAAAGGTTGAGGAAAGAAAAAGAAAAGCCCAGAAATACCTCGGCTCAGTTTGGATGGTTTGCTTCAAAACTTGTCAATATGAAATCAATGCATTTCAATGACAGCAACGGCACTCCGCTGGCCCAAGAACCCCAAAGGGCCTAGGCCTGCCTTTGGCACTCAGATCACCTGTGGCTAATGAAACTCAGAGATAAACCCCACTTCAAAACACACCATAGACCAGCACCCCACAGCCCAAACTGGTTTGCCTTTGCAGAACCTGAGCTAATAGGCTTGTCTTGCTGACATTTGGGATCAGAACAGCACACAGTTGATAAGGGACTTGGAGACAGACAGGGCCGGAGAATAGGTTCATTTAAGATGAAGAACTCCCAAGCAGCTTCCCTCAGCACTTCCTGAATAGACACAGCTCTGCCCATGTCCCAGTGAAGTCCTTGGGGTGAAGTAAGGATACACCTATCCTGTCTGAGGTAGCAACAGCTGTGCAGTAATCCTGGAACACGCTTCACTGAGATGAGGCGTGCCGCCTTGAAGAACAAGACCAGCTAAGTGGCCATTCTCAGCCTGAGTCACCCACACCCCAGGAGCATCCCACGGCAGAGAGGAGAGCTGAAGTGGGACTCCCCAAAGATACACATGGCCTTGGGGTAACAGTTTCAGACTCATCTGAAAACAAAACACAAGAGCAGAGGTCAGAAGTTCTCAAGAAACCAATACAAGGGAAAGGAAATAAGCAAAAATGGAAAAATAAATAAACTGTATGGCCACTGGAAATCACAGTTTCTTTGCTTCCAGTCTTAGTTACTAACATT
Organism: Pachyuromys duprasi; assembly: GCA_028658305.1. Taxonomy (NCBI): domain Eukaryota; kingdom Metazoa; phylum Chordata; class Mammalia; order Rodentia; family Muridae; genus Pachyuromys; species Pachyuromys duprasi. Next base: position 61,775,136 of record CM053763.1, on the reverse strand, counting down.
AACTCCCAGATCTTCCATACACATCACACAGCAGTAGAGGCACACACAGTTACCAAGAGACTGAGAAAGAGTTCAGAGAGGCCATCCTGAGGTGAGTGCAGAGCTGGCATCGATAGAAGCAAAGTCTGTGGAGATGAGGGGGAAGGTTTCACAAGTGCAGGTACCAACCTGCTTAGATTGAGAGGTTAAAGGCAGGGCCAGGCGACAGCCCAGGCAAGGATGAGTTTGAAGTGGGCTGTGCCCATGGACGGAGGCTGAAGTCCTTCACTGCAGCAATCTTCTTAGAGAAGTTGAATGACTGATGGGTGCCTGTCACATCTCAGTGTTGGGGTTCCCCCTGTTTCATGGTTCCAAGTGAGTGACTTCTATCAGATGTGATCAACAAGCAAGATTCTGCATCTGCTGTTTCTCGTCTGGCTTATATATTCAGAGTAACCATTATTTTCTGGCAGAAATAAATGATCCGTTTGTGCCTCCTGGTGTGCTCCAGATGGTGGTTGTTTACTTGTATAAATAAGACATACAGTCAGTCTTTTTGGCGCTTAGACTTAAAATGGAGTAATACAGGTCAAGGCTATAGCTTTGTAAGATTTATAAGCCAGGCTCAGCCTGAAATCTGCTCTTATCTACACAGCACAATAACCCAGAGAGGCCTGGGCTGTTCTCGGTACTTCACAAGGCCGCACAGAAAGAGCCGAGTGCTACCTGTGTGCTATTTATAAGCTTCCTCACTTCACAGATATGGGCAGAAGGCCCAGCTTGAGGAATGTGTTTGCCCATTACCACAGACAGTGTTGATGAAAATGAGGGTGGCTGGGACAGAAAAAAAAAAATAGGTGAAGCATGGCCGGCTGCTGGAGCTCGCCATGGTTTGCCTCTATCTTCCTCAGTTGCTGCACACTTCATTTTCTGAGGCAAGATCTCAAGCTGAACCAGAACCTCGCTGATTCAGCTAGTCTGGCTAGCCAGCTTGCCCCAGGAATCCCCTGTCTCTGAGGCCCTGGATTACATGCAGCTATCATGGTTATCCTGCTTGTATGTGGGTTTTGAGGATCTCAACTCCAGTCTTCACACTTGGAAAGCAAGCACTTTATCTACTGAGTCTCCTCCCAAGATCATGTTTTTCAACTGTCAATGAAAGGGTTCTTTTCTGAGACTGATAATCCAACCAAGGACCATGCATGGAGATAACCTAGAACCCCTGCTCAGATGTAGCCCATGGCAGCAAAGTGTCCAAGTGAATTCTCTAGTAATGGGAGCAGGGTCTGTCTCTGACATGAACTCAGTGGCTGGCTCTTTGATCACCTTCCCCTGATTGAGGGGTGGGGGAGCAGCCTTACCAGGCCACAGAGGAAGACAATACAGCCAGTCCTGATGAGACCTAGGGTCCTGATAAGCTAGGATCAGATGGAAGGGGAGGAGGACCTCCCCTATCAGTGGACTTAGAGAGGGGCATGGGAGGAGGAGAGGGAGGGTGAGATTGGGAGGGGTTGAGAGAGGGGGCTACAGCTGGGATACAAAGTGAATAAACTGTTAATTAATAAAAAATTAATTAATTTTAAAAATTACTAAAACCAAAGAGAGAGAGAAATGCATCCAGGTTGCTAAACAGGAGCGACAGAAACAATGGCACACAGCACAGCAAGACTGGCTGACAGGCTTACGTTAGAAGAAAGAGTGGGGAGAGCCTTGACCTCTTCGGCACAGGAGACAACTTCCTGAACACAACACCAACAGCACAGGCTCTAAGAGCAACAATCAATAACTGGGACCTCATGAAACTAAAAGGCTTCTGTAAAGCAAAGAACACTGTCACCAGAACAAAATGACAGCCTACAGACTGGGAAAGGATCTTCACCAACCCTACTTCTGACAGAGAGCTAATATCCAGAATATATAAAGAACTCAAGAAGTTAAACAGCAACAAACCAAGTAACCCAATTAAAAAATGGGGTACAGAACTAAACAGAGAATTTTCAATTGAGGAATACCAAATGGCAAAGAAACACTTAAAGAAATGCTCACCATCCTTAGTCATCAGGGAAATGCAAATCAAAACCACCTTGAAATTTCACCTTACACACCCTCAGAATGGCTAAGATCAAAAACCCAAGTGACAACACATGCTGGAGAGGAAGTGCTGGTGGGAATGTAAACTTGTACAACCAATTTGGAAATCAATCAGGCGCCTTCTCAGAAAATTAGGAATAGTGCTACCTCAAGATCTAGCTATACCACTCCTGGGCATATATCCAAAACCTGCTCAAGTATACAACAAAGACATTTGCTCAACCATGTTCATAGCAGCTCTATTTATAATAGCCAGAATCTGGAAACAATCCAGATGTCCCTCAATTGAGGAATGGATACAGAAATTGTAGTACATGTATAAAATGAAATACTACTCAGCAATTAAAAACAAGGAAATAATGAAATTTGCAGCAGATGATGAGAACTAGAAAAGATAATCCTGAGTGAGGTATCCCAGAAGCAGATAGACACACATAGCATATACTCACTTATAAGAGGATATTAGACATATGATATAGGAAAATCATACTAAAATTTGAACATCTAAAGAAGGTAAGCAAGAAGGAGGGCCCTAGGTAAGATGCTCAATCCTCATTCAGAAAGGCAAACAGAACAGACATCTGAAGAAGGTGAAAGAAAACAGGGAACAGGACAGGAGCCTACCACAGAGGGCCTCTGAAAGACTCTACGAAGCAGGGTATCAAAGCAGATGCTGAGACTCATAGCCAAACTTTGGGCAGAGTGCAGGGAATCTTAGGAAAGAAATGGGAGATGGAAAAACCTGGAAAGGTCTGGAGCTCCAGGAGACCAACAGAACCAAAAAATCTGGGCCCAGGGGTCTTTTCTGAGACTGATACGCTAACCAAGGACCATGCATGGAGATAACCTAGAACCCCTTCACAGATGTAGCCTGTGGCAGGTCAGTCTCCAAATGGGCTCCCTGGTAAGGGGAACAGAGGCTGTCTCTGACATGAACTCAGTGGCTACCTCTTTGACCACCTCCCCCTGAGAGGGGGCAGCCTTACCAGGCCACAGAGGAAGACAGTGCAGCCAGTGCTGATGAGACCTAATAGACTAAGGTCAGAGGGAAGGGAGGAGGACCTCCCCTATCAGTGGACTGGGGTAGGGGCAGGGGAGGAGAAGAGGGAGGGAGGGCAGGATTGGGAGGGGACGAGGGAGGGGCTACAGCTGAGATACAAAGTAAATACATTGTAATAAATAAAAAATGTAAATACTGGGGAAAAACAAAAAAATTATATATTAAAAGTTTGGCAGATAAATAAATAAATAAATAAATAAATAAATAAATAAATAAATAAATAAATAAATGATTTTAAAAGATGGGCAGTGAAGCTCCAAGCTCTATACTGCAGTTAAGGTTCGAGAAATGGCAGCATAACTTGGGTTTTGGTGTAATCATAGAGAACAGTGTCCACACTCCGTTGAAATAAATTCTCTTTCCTCTGGTAATTATGTATCTGCAGGATGTTGGCTCATGTCCAAAGATCTCAGCAAAGCAATGGACTTAGCACAGAAACAGAGTCAGCTGCCTTCTAGTTTACCAGGCATAAGAGGTTTCCAGAACATGAAAAATGTAATGGTACTATCAACATCTCCTGCTTTTGTTATTGTTTTTATTTAGAACAGTGTGTCTGTTTTTCATTAAGGTATATTGTTCATGGGGTCTGAGTGATGGTTCAGTAGTGACGAGCACTAGCTGCTCTTCCAGAGAACCCAGGTTCCATTCCCAGCACCCACAAGGCAGCTCATAACTGCCTTTAACTCCAGTCTCAGAGGATCCTATGTCCTCTTAAGACATCTATGGGCAATACATACACCCAGGTACACAAATGTACACATAAAATGAGTATTTTTAAAGATATGTTGCTTATTTATTAACTTGAAGTAGGGTCTCACTCATCATAGTCTTCCTGCATCAGCCTCCCAAGCTCCAGGAGCACAAGCCTCTGTCACCAGGTGCCAGCCAATTTGTGTCATTCAAATTAAATGTTCAGGCATGGTCAACCTTATGACATCACACCATGATGTTGTTGCACTGGACGCTGACATCCAAAGTTCACACCGGAGGATGAAGAAGTAAAATTCACAAGAAGACCTCGGTATTTTAAATAAGGTTACAGTTTTATGTTTAGTCACATCCATAGCTATCCTCAGCCTCACAGAACTGTGTGGAGCCCACAAATCACAGAATGGACATGCCTGAAAGGGCCTTGTTAGTATTCCAAAATCGGTTAATTAGTTAATATTATTAAGTTTCTTAGTGCCTAACACAGTTAGTGTTCTAGGTTCACTCCTGTTGCTGTGATAAGATAAGCCAATGAAAAACAACATAGAGGAGAACGTTGGTATTTTGGTTTGGTTTTTTTTTTTTTCATCTTACAATTCCAGGTTACAGTCCACCACTGAGGGGAAGTCTAGGCGGGGATTTCATACATTTAGTCGTATTACATCCATAGTCAAATGCAGAGAGAAATGAATGTGTTCCCATTTGCTTGTTTGTGCTCAGCTTGGTTTTTCTAGTTTTATTCAGGAACTCCTGCCTAGGGAATGGCACTGCCCATAATGGACTGAGTCTTCCCTCATCATTGACAAAATAATTCTCCAGAGAATTATATCCATGGGCTAACCCACTGTAGACAGTCCCTCACCGACTCTCTCTTTCCAAGTGATTCTATATGTTAGTCCCTGTTCTAGTGCTGTGAAGAGACACCATAACCAAGTCAACTTTTATAAAGGAAAGCATTTAATTGGAGACTTACTTAATAGTTTTAGAGGTTTAGTCCATTATCATCATGGTGGAAGCATGTAGGCAGGTATAGTGCTAGAGAAGTAACAGAGCTTTATATTCCAGTCCTCAGGCAGCAGCTGAGGAAGGAGCAGGTAGGGTCTGGTGTGAGCTTTTAAAACCTCAATTCCCCACCACCAGTGATACATCTTCTCTAACAAAGCATCACCTACTCCAGCAAGGACACAGCTCCTATTCCTTCTAACAGTTCACCAACTGGAGACTAGGCATTCAAGTATATGAGCCTATGGGGACCATTCTCATTCAAAGTACCACATTGGTTATGTCAAGCTGACAATTAAAGCTAAACGCCATAGTGACTACAGAAGGGTGGAAGTCACAGACACCAACACGCTCAACAAACTCAGTTATTTTTATAAGAACTTCTGAAACTGAAAGAGCCCTATGGGGCTAACCCAATGAGACAGAAGTGAGAGAGACCAATCCATAGCCATTTTAGAGGGTTTTCAACCAGTCATCACCAGGACAAGAACATCCCGAGTGGTCCCAAGAGGGCAAGACATCTGCAGAGCAGCACTGGTCCCTGCTAAGCTGCTCAGCCAAACAAGGGGAGCAAAAGAACTGCCCTGTGCAGCCCAGCCCCATCTTCTGAGCTAGGCAAGCTGCAGAAAATCTGTGCTGATGGTTGTCTATTCTATGCCTACAGGAAGTCTGTCTGTCCACTTCTGCGATCTAGGAAGAATAATGCCACCTCACCAACTCTATGAGGAACAAATGAAGGTTTTCTGAAAGCACATGCAGACTTCACTGTGGATGGCAGAGCACGCACTTGCCCCTCTCTAGTGCAACATTCTACAAGGAATTCTGATGAAGGAAGAGGCCACACCTCCCTTAATGTTTGTAGCAGGTTATGTCTGTCTCCACATTTCCCAGACATCACACCCAGATCTGCTCTAGATGGCAATGGCAGGCGAAAGTGCCCTGGAGGGAGACCTGCGTGTGGAAGATAGTTTGCTTCAGCCAGACATGGTGGCGCTAGGCTGCACTGCACAATCATGGGGTGCTACAGTGTGCTGAGGACATCATGAGTGAAGGCCATAGCCTGGAGACAGAAAAGCCCTGACGGTTCTGAGTCTTTGTCAAGCCTAGACCTAGATCCTGGGCTGTCTGTGCGCAAACGGGTACGTGGATACATCTCTTCACTCACACAGCAGAATTCCCACTAAGGTGCAGGATCTTGAGAAACTGTGTCCTGACCACCCAGTGTCACCCTTTCCAGAAGACTTCTGAACTGTCTGAAGCAAAAACACACAGACAAACACACCGGGAATCCTGTCCCTGGCGCTGATTGCCTGTGCCTTGCTGCGACCTCTACCTATATCCTGGGTGGAAATAGGATCTCATGATGTTCTGGCAGATAGATAAGATGCCTGAGGTAGGCTTGGCTTCATCTATGACAGATAGCCACCCTGACTCCATGCACTGCTCTGTGTGGTCGTTTGGGGTGGTAGTCACTGTGAGTGTGTCACACCAGTTCATTATTCTGTCCTAGCAAACGCAGAAGACAGCTGCTATTCTGAGTGGGCCCAAGACCCACGGGAGTCCTTTAGAACCTGCCCACTATACAGTCTATTGGCTCTGACTTGGCATAAGATATTTTGACACTCATTCAAACTTTTTGTTTCATGTGTATGAGCATTTTGCCTACATGTACGTTTGTGCACCGTGAGCGTGCCTGGTGCTCTGTAGGCCAGAAGATGTCATTGGATACCCTGTAACGACAGTTATAGACAGTTATGAACCACTGTGAAGGATGACAGGCATCAATCAACCCTAGGTTCTCTGGAAGGGCAGCGAGTACTCCTGACTATCTCTCCAGGCCCTGCTAAATAATATTTGGTTGTTTCTCTTTAGGAAATAGTATTTGAAGGTCCTAATAGCTTTGATGACAGCCATATCCTTTCTATGTGGGACCATGAAGATCCCAGCCCTAAAGTCCAGGAGTCACAGCCTCCAGAGGCATACTTCTAACAGTGGCTCTCAGCCTGTGGGACTCAACCTTTTTGGGGGTCGCATATCCTTCATGTCAGATATTTATATTACAATTCTTTTTTGTTCGTTTGGTTTTTTTTGGTGGCATTGTTTTGATTTTGGTTTCAGTTTTTCGGTTTTGTTTTGTTTTGAGACAGGGTTTCTCTGTGTAGCCTTGGCTGTCCTGGACTCTCTTTGAAGACCAGGCTGGCATTGAACTCACAGAGATCTGCCTGCCTCTGCCTCCCTGAGTGCTGGGATTACAGGCGCATGCCACTGTGCCCAGCTTACATCATAGTTCTTAACAATGGAAAGATTGTACTTATGAAGTAGCAATGAAATAATTTTATGGTTGGCAATCACCACATCATGGGGAACTGCACTAAAGCGTCATAGCATTAGGAAGGCTGAGAGCCACTGGTCTTGAAGATCAGCTCTGTGGTAACAGACACCCACGGTGAGCTGAGAATAAAGGATAGCGTTGTCTTGACACTTTCCTGCATTGCTCATGCTGAACTTGGCATCTAAGCAGCTAATTTCAGGAAATGCAACTGTAGCAAAGAGCCCTGGCTTAGCCTGACACCTGTCTTTGCAACCGACCAAGAACAATCATCTTTCCAGTAAGGCAACGCAAGGCATGACTCATACTATGAGTGTCCAAACTGCTCAGGATGCGTCAGGTGGCTGTGAGGTGCCACGCCCCTCAACTCTAGCAAGGGGCAAGTTCAGATTAATGTAGCTAGGCTTGGGCTCGAAAAAGAAATGGCCACTGTGACCCATGAGTTAGCACTACCATGCTTGCTGGGCTCTGAATATCAGAGGCCATCGGGGGCTCCAGCTGATGGGATCCTCATAGCAGGGAAGCATCTTGACATTTAAACTGTGTGCATCTTGAAACCTCTGCTCTGACCCAGACACCATCCCAGCCAGGTGGAGGACTGATGACAGGCCCTCCATTCCCTGAGGCTCACCTTTCAGACAGCTGCACCTAATCCCCACAGGTTCACCTGCCAGACTCAGCTAGCAAGCCACACTCTCCTGAAATGACAGGAAGCTAGGAGGTGGGGGGGGCGGTTATTAAGATGCTTCTCTATGGTGCATGTCAGGTGACCTCTGGAAGGATGAGTTGTTATCACAGAGTAGCTCAGGAGCAGATGTGGAATACCGTAGAGGTATGTTATCACACACAGCCTGTGAACAGAGGGTTGGGAACATCTAGGTTGCTGTCCTGTGTGGCAATCTCAAGGGAAGATTCTGACAGTCCTGTACTGAGAACCTGCAATCTCTAACCCCATCCTTATACGAGAATCTCTCAGGAGTGGATTATAGGGTTAAACACACACAGATAGATAGATAGATAGATAGATAGATAGATAGATAGATAGATAGATAGATAGATAGATAGATAGATATAGATATAGATATATACACCTGTGTGTAGAGGATGGGACTAGATGCCACACACTGGGGAGCCAGGCATCATATCCCTCTCCAAAGGCAGCATGAGGGACCCCACAGGATGAGCAATGGGGCTGCCAAAAACATAATCCAGACTCGTAGGGGACAGGGGAGACACAGACCTGTAAATGACTGGTAGCCATCTTTTCTTAAGAGCAACAGCTCATAGGGGGATGGCAGGAGGAAACGGGAAGCCCTGAGAAGGTGAAGCAGAAAAAAAAAAAGCATGGCTTCTGGAGAGGGGTGAGCCCAGAGAAGAGGGCAGCCAGAACACCAGCAGTTCCTATGTTACTTATAAAACTCAGCCTCATGTGCACACTTCTGATGTTGGATTGGAGGGGAAGCATGGTCCCCGATGGATCACATGTCTAGTGGGAAGCCTCGCCCTCCACCCTCTCCAGAGGGTAGATGGCAAGGGCCGCTTGAGACAGCACAGCCGCAACCACAGCCTTAGCAGGTAAGCTAAGTGCCTGCTGCTTGGACTTGCTTCACAGAGAGCGGCCTTCCTGCCTCCCACTCCCTCAGCCAAGGGTACCAGCCTTTCACACAGACTAACAAATAGCAGAGCAGTTAAATCACAGTGGTTGTGAACATGTGAGGGAGGCTCCATTGCTTCCCAGGGGGCTGCAAGACTGTGTGGCTCCCAAGGATCAGGGCGCTCCAACCTGGTTCCTGTCCATATGGCAGTCCTGAGCAGCTGATCTTAGCTTCCCCGTGCTAGGATGGAGCTCTGCCCTCAGAGGGTTGGGGAGAAAGTCCCTCCTCTTCCCATCACTCACTAGCTGGCTCCCCTCAGCCTCCAGGAGGCCTAGGTGGCCTATCCAGCACCTTCCTCCTCACACAACTCCAGGCTTGAGGCTGTGCGGAATCATCCTCACCATCTCCAGCATCGTCTCCCCTCTGTGCTGAGGTGAGCCAAGCCTCTTCCTTGGTCCCATTGTCTGCCATCCTCGGGGATTCAGTGAGAAAGACTCCATCTGCCCCACAACCCACAAGCAGATCCTACAGGTAACAGGTGTGAGGATGTCTTGAAGGACTTAGAGCTGGTGCCCCCTCTGTGAATTCCAAAAGTGCTGACAGTCAACATGCAGCCACGTTCATCCCTGAATGGGTGATGGCATGGTTAGGGAACCAGGAAGAAGAGCTGCACGCACTGCAATTTTTGTTCACCTTATTTCTCACAGTTAAGAGGTTGTTACATAGACAACAGTTCTACTTAAATTGTTTTCAACGAACTGGTCTTACTGTAGAGCCTGCATTGCTTAGCACTCCATTGGGCTGCTTGGTACTCCACTTAAAGCAGATAAGCCCCTGAACGTGCCTGTACTGTGAAAAGAAAAGGGTGGACCAAAAGATACCCCTGTGACCAATAGGGGCTCATCTTCTTCAACATCGGCTCAGAAACAAGCACACACACAGAGACACATATATCACACAAACATGCACAGGCACATTTGTACAGGGGCACACACACACACATGCACTGTGTGCCCACACACAGTCATTCCACACTTTCTGACAAGAAACCCACTCTGCCCTTTTCACCTCTCTTCAGTGATGAGGCTTTGTGTAACAGGACAGGCTGTTCTCTGCATGAAGTGGTCCTTGGTCTCTTACTCACTGGATTCATGTGGTTTTCTTCCAGGGAATAACAATAAATAAGGATAGTCATCCAATGATCCTGGGGAACCTTGAAGGTTTCCATGGTGCCTTGAGGTATCTGGATGTAGAATTCTGGTAAAGTACGGGCAGGAATGGAAGGGGCTGCCTAAAAGGCAAGAGCCAGGAGGAGCTCCATCAAGTCTTCAAGTCTGAATGGACTTATTCCTACCAGAATTATCTTATAGAGGAGTGAACTCATTTGGGGCCACGGATAAATGAGCCCCCTATAAGAAGAGGGCTGGGTGGGCTGAGCCCCTGGATTTCACCTACTGAGCGTGGTCAGAGTTCATAAGAGACTGAGCTAGTATGTAAGATGCATCAAGAAGAATGAGATTTTTCTGAATAACTCTATGAACTGATGAGCTAAGTTGGGACAGTTCATGTAATGTAATCTATCTGAGACACAATCTATCTATGTCTCTCTCTTCCCCACTTATTTTCTTCAAAGAATTTGGCCACTTCTAAAAATCCTGTGATGTTCTTCAATTCCAACTCAGCCATCAGTTGTGTGCACAGACACAGGCCAGGTGGTGGCTTTCTGCAGCTTCTGCAGCCTGAATTGCCTGCTAGGCATTGCTTGATGTCCATGGCTATTGTGGCAAAGCATCACACAGGTGGGTTAATAGAGAGTTACACACTTGTGTGCATATGGTAGTTTGAATAAGAATGGCCCCCATAGGCTCATATATTTGATGCCTGATCACCAGGCAGTGGCGCTACTTGGCAGGAATTAGGGGGTATGGTCTTGTTGAAGTAGAAGTGGCATTGTTGGAGGAAGTGAGTCACTGGGGGTAGGTTTTGGAATTTCAAATGCTCAAGCCAGGCCCAACACCCCTCTTTCTTGCTGCTTGTCAATCCAGATGTAGAACTCTCCACTCCATCTTCAGCACCATGTCTGCCTACACGCTGCCATGCTTCCCACTGTGACAATAATGGACTAGACCTCTGAAACTCTAAGCCAGCCCTAACTGAATGCTTTCCTTCAGAAGCCTACCATGGAGGGTCTCTGAAAGACTCTATCCAGCATTATATAAAAGCAGATGCTAAGACTCATGAACAAACTTTGGGCAGAGGGCAGGGAATCTTAGGAAAGAAGGGGGAGATAGTAAGACCTGAAGAGAACAGGAGCTCCACAAGGAGAGCAACAGAACCAAAATATCTGGGCACAGGGGTCTTTTCTGAGATTGATACTCCAACTAAAGACCCTGCATGGATATAACTTAGAACTGCTGCTCAGATGTAACCCGTAGCAGTTCAGTATCCAAGTGGGTTCCCTAGTAAGGGGAACAGGGACTTTCTCTGACATGAACTCAGTGGCTAGCTCTTTGACCACCTCCCCTGGATTGGGGAGCAGCCTTGCCAGGCCACAGAGGAGGACAATGCAGCCAGTTCGAATGAGACCAGATAAGCTAGGGTCAGGTGGAAGGGGAAGAGGACCTCCCCTGTCTGTGGACTTGGAGAGGGGCATGGGAGATGAGGAGGGGAGGGGGTATTGGGAAGGGAAAAGGAGGGGGCTACAGCTGGGATACGAAGTGAATAAACTGTCATTATTATAAAAAATAAAAATTTAATTGAAAAAAAAGAGCTGCCATGGTCATAATGTCTCTTCACAATGATAGAACATTGACTAAAACACTGTGTGTGTGCATGTGTGTGTGTCACGACACTGAAGTGGAGATCAGAAGACAACCGAACACTTTTCAGCAGTTGGTTCTCTTCTTTCTTGAAGTGGATCTCAGCAATCAAACTCGGGTAGTCAGCCTTGGCAGCAATCGCCCTTCCTGACCTGCTGAGCCATCATGTCATCTGTCTCCTCCTTTCTTATAGAGATACCAACCACGTGTCTTTAAGGGCCTTCCCTCGTCTCATTTTAAGCTGAGTATGCTTGCAAAGACTCTTTCCATACAGGTCCCATGCACAGGTACCAGGAACTGGGCATCAACATAGTTTTAGGGGGACACATTTAAACTGCAGTAAACAGAATTCTTCCAGAAGCACCTGTCTCCCCAGAGTCACCACTGAAACATGGGTGTGTGAGCAGCTCTGAGGCAGAGTCTTTGGTCACCTGTGGCAGAAGGAAGTAGATGACAGCAATATGTCCACATTGGCAGAAGCTCTCTGTGTCTTTACGCTTTTCTGTGCCACAGACATCTATCATAGGAATCAAAGTGTAAAACAGATCACGAAGCTTCAGGCCAGTGTGGCCTCAGGCAAAGGCACCATTGACCTTGATGAGAAAATGTCATCAAAACTGTGGTTGGAGGGTGAGGAGAGGAGAGCTGTCCGTTGTCATGGGAGCAGTGAGAAACGCTGTCCGCAGCCATTCTCTCTTTTCTTTCTTTTTTTAAAATTTATTTTATATATATGAGTGTTCTGTCTGCACATACATCTGTGTACTCCTTGTGTGCTGGTTCCCTTGGAGGCCAGAGAAGACACTGGATTCTCTGCAACTAGAGTTACAGATGGTTGTGAGCTGTCATGTGTTGGGGGGATTAGAACCCAGGTCCTCTAGAAAAGCAACCAGTGCTCTCTACCTTTGAGTTATCTCTCCAGCCTGTCTGCAGCCATTCTCAACACTGCCTAAGAAACCGTTATCTCTGCCAAGTGTCAGCTGTAACATTGGAATCCACCTTGCTTCTGGGTATTTGGTGGTTGCCAGGACACAGAGCACTTCTTCCCTTGCAGCAGCACTATCCTTAGGTTGATAAGACAGCAAATAGTCCTCCAAGGCCTCGCCACTCACCCTGGCCTGTTATATGCTTCATTTACAGCAGTTAGAATGGGCATCTTGCAGGTCAAAGAAGAACTTGGAAATATGAACCACACAAGGGACCATGATTTAGTTTCAAGGGTAAGCTCAGGCATAAAAATGCTAAGTTCTAATCTCTGCCCAGCACATTCTTACTGGGACGAGGGCAAGCAGCCTCCCACCTGCACAGTGGAAGCACTGCCCTTACAGGGGACATGCTGAAATAATACTAAAAGAGTAGAGAACAGTACCTATGCAGACAGTCAGAGTGGGCAGGGAGGGCACCAGGATCACCACAAGTCATTCTTCCTACCCTACCCTCTGGACTACCCCCATGAGCACCGCACAGGCCTGCCCCTGCCCGCAGCTTCTAGCACCTGCTGGGCTCTGGGCAGCTCCTGCCACCACCTACTTCTCATCTTATCCCTCCCGTGCGACAATTCACTGGATTGAGTCCCTTCTGCTGCAAACACATAGAGGCTTTCTAACATCCAGTTTTCTCTCTGAAATGCAGCTGGTAGGTACAAAACTTAGTGGGAGCCGGAAGTACTGTGTCACTATCACTTGCGGGGAGGATCCTTCAGGCCTGATCATAGTATCTGGCTGGGACTCCAAGAATCTATACTTAGACGGTACCTGGGAGGGGTTGGGGTGCCTGAGAGGTGTTCAGTGGGTAATGCGACTGCTGCACAAGCATGAGGACCTGAGTTCAAGCCCAGCTCCTGCATACAAAAGCTGGATGCTGGGAAGGTGGAGACAGGAAGGTCCCTGGGGCTTGCCGAACAGCTAATGCAGCCAAACTGGTGAGCTCTAGGTTCAATGAGAGGCCCTGCCTCAAAAAGTAAGGTAAAGAGCAGCTTAGAAAGAGACCTGATGTTGACCTCTGGTGTCCACATGCATGTGGACACAAATAAGCACATATACACATGTACACATATGCACAGAAGAACACAGGGACAAGACAGAGAGATTCTAGGCTGCCTGGAGTTCCAAGAGCTTGCAATGTCACAGGAACACGGCTATAGGTTTCCTGAAGGAAAAAGGCCTGTGAAAGCCAGGCAATTCTGATTTTGCTTCCAGCTGCTGGTGTAGACTGCAAAAGCACTGCAGGCTGGCCGTCTCGGTACTCGTGGAAGTGGGGTAGGTATGGGGTTGAGGATGCAAGGGTGTCCTGCCAAGGGTCACGTGTAGGTCTATGGTCTTTATCGAATTATGACAATAGCCAGCCCTCAGGAGCCACAGCTGGTGCACAGGGAGGGGCAGGTGCGTGCCAGGGACAGAGGGCTGTGAAACTGAGCTGGGAGCAAATATTTATCTCAGCCACACTCTTAGTGCGCCCAGAGTGCAGATAAGATTAGTGTGACACTGCAGATAAATGCAAGTTCAATTTCACCTGTTGCCCAGGCCCTGCCTATGTCCCGGCTCCTATTCATCTGCCTTCCCTCAGTGTCCAGAAGCAGAGCCAAACTCTGTGCCTCTTTCCCCCATGGCGTCAGCTAGAGCTACCACAGCAATTCACCCCATCTCCTGCTTCTGTGAACAATGTCCAGCAAAGAAGAGAAGGTGCAGGCATTGGGAGCAGAACAGCTTGTCCCTGGGAGTGGTCCGCAAGGCAGGCACAGCAGGGAGGCCGGTGAAGCACTCTCATATGGCTGGCTGCTGGCTATTGTTCAGGCTTTCCACCCACGCCATCCTGAGTAGACTCCTGAAGGCCCTCTCCTGGATTTTAGGGTGCTCTCTCTTGGGTTTCCTCAGCGCTTGGTCTGGCTCCTCAGTGGCTTGTGAACTTGTAAACTCTGGCTTCCTTCAACTCACCTCTTCTAGCCCTCCATATTTCCCTGGGAGTTGCCATAAACTACCATCCACCAGGCTGCACCTATGCAATTCACGCATTCATGCACCCGAGGTTTAATCTCCAACCCCAGACCCTCCTGACCACTCACACACCCTAGAGCAATCTCCCCAGTGACTGGGGTTTACTGTGTCTAAGTCTTACCAGATCCAGGACCCACATCCAAGATGGAGCCCAGACCCCATCTATACCTACATGCTGCCCTAGACTCTTCCCTCCCTGATTCCTATGCCAAACCAACTTCTCTCCATCACCTGGTACCCACAGCAGAAACTGAGGCTCCTCTTGCCACCTCCCTCTGGTATTCCACACATCCAAACTGTGCTCCACTATTCCCAAAACATACCACCCTCACATCTACTTTCTACCTTTCAAGTCCAAATCAAGCCTTACACTCACACTTATAATCACACAGACCACACTGAGTCCTCAGATGCTTTCTCAGATCTACTTAGCTCTTATCCTATAGCCAAGTGTCTATAGCCCTTGTCTGTAGCCAAGTACTCTAATGACCCCAACCATATCAGTTCACCTACCTCCTAACACCCTGCATAGCTTCCATATCCCTTCTGGTAAACTCAAAGCCTTCAAGCAGCTGGTGTGTCCTTCCTGGTCTGTCATGGACTTGACCCTCGGTCCCTCTCCCCTGACCCTCTGCTTCTGGCTCCTATCTCTGAGATTGGGGCAGACATCCTAAACCCCTCACCTGCAGTCAGGAATGTCTTTTGGGCAATGTGCCGCCTAACAGGCCCTTCCAAGACTTCTTCCAGCCACCAAGCCCTCATTGCACACACACTAAGTACTGGCTATCCCCAGGCCTGGTTTGTGGTTTGTGTTGGGCACATGCTGGGTGCTCTGTGTGTTGGCATGCCAAGGATCACTGAGCTTTGCTGAGTGGATTCCCTGTGTTACTAATGTCAATACTGCCCTGCAGAGTTAACATGCTGGCTACAGTCACTCCTAGAGTGTGTTACCAGGCTTTGAATCTTGATAGTCCTTCCTGGGGCCCAAGCCTGTGATCTCAACATACAGAAAGAGGGGAGTTGACATGTGGTCAACTCCACAAAGACCCTTGTCTCTATGACTGTAGCCTCTTGCTTTTATTTACCATTGCCATTTGAATATGTAAATTAATGTGTGGGCTGTGAGCATGGCTCCTTAACTGGTGTCTAAGAGAGAAACCCCAAGACCCTCTTGCAGAGAGAAGAAGAGACAGCCTGTAACTAGAAGATTGCAGCCACTGGGAGTTGTTCCAGGCCCTCAGAAGAGATGGGGTGTGAGAGCTTAAGAGACAGAGCAGGCAATCTCACAACAGGGGCCATGTCAGGCACCATGGGTTACACCAGCCTCCCAGTGGTGGAGGGGAGCAGGACTTCTGTGACTGGACGGAAGCTCAAAAGTTTGTCCCCAGGATCTAATGCCCACATCATGAACAAAAGCTCTATCCTAAAGCCAGAAGACTCTTTCTGACCCTAGATCTGCCACCAGCCACTGTGAGTCTAGACAGGTCTTGTGGCCTGTTGAGACCACTGAGTCTTCTTCTTCCAGGGAAGTGGATTGAACTAGAAGCCTGGAGTCATCTTCTGGCCCTGAGTCTCTACCCTCCAATGAGTCACTCTCGGGTTCCGGTGCTTTGCCATGGGGAAACTAAAGAAAGAACAACTGGCAGCCAGGGGCACAGAGTTCACGGGGCATCTTGCTTCAGGGAGGAGGTGTGATGACCTTCAGCACGGGGGTAACATGAGGCAGGGGTTTTCCCCTATTTGGGATGAACATCCTCCATCGTGTGGCACCTGTGTTCAAATGGTGTTCTGCAAGGCTGGGTTCTGCCCCCAAATGCAAAGGCAAATAAAACCCAGGCTTGGCATTGCCAGAGTGCAATTCCCCAGATTCCTGGTCAAGTTGGGTCCTGCACACAGAGGACAGGGATCACTGGGAACTTGACTTTGACTCACCACCAGTCCTTCCAGAGGCTGTGATTCATGATCTTGTTATTTGGAGAAAAAGTCGCCAAACTCCAGGACACTCCCTCTTCTTGTCACACACCCCACCCCACACTTGGCAATTGGGAGTCTTTTGTTTTGTCGAATAATGCAGCCAACCCTGTAGACAGCCATATAGGACTGTAGGTAACCAGAGTACTCAATTCAGCAGGCCAGATGGGTACAACTCAGTGCAGTAGGGCCCCAAGTTCAGGCTAAATGTTTGTAGAAGTAACCACCGAGGGACCAGGAGACAGCGCAAGGATAAAGTACTTAGCTTGCTTCACAAAGACCTAAGTTCCGTCTCCAGAACCCATTTTTATAAAAGGCAGGCCTGGTGGTGTGTGCTTGCAATCCCAGCACTGGAAGACAGAGATAGGTAGGTCCCGGGGCTAATGGGCCTACTAGCCTAACCTAGTTGTTGAGTTCTAGGCCAGTGAGAGACCCTGTCAAAATAAAGGAGGACAGTGCCCAAGAATAATACCTGAGATTGCCCTCTGGCCTGTAAACATGTGTGCTCACTTACCTACACCCACATGAATGTCATGAATGTGCACACATATGAACATGAATACACCGCAGAGAGAGAGAGAGAGAGAGAGAGAGAGAATACAGATGAAAAAGAAAGAAAGAAACTGAACTGGCAGGAAAGGAAAGCAAATGTCCAGTATAAAGTTAGCTTTGTTAGAATTTTAAAAAAAGAAATTTGTGACCACAGTGATGTAGTGTGTTAAAGGTGCCCATGTGAGTGGACTGTGGGCTGGTGAGTTGTGCACGGGAGATGTTTGAAATTGTGATAGAGCCTGTCGCAGGCCTTGGAAAACATCCTACCACCAGCTTCAGTTACTAAAACACAACACATAGTTGGAGGCTGAAGCAGAAGGATTGGAAGTTTCAGGTCTACCTGGACAACTTAGTCAGACTCCTCAAAATAAAAGAATTAAAGAGGGCTGGACATGTAGCTCAGTGGTAGAGCGTTTGCCTGTCATGCACAAGCAAGGCTTTAGATTCACATTCTATACAAAAAGGCAACCAAACAACAATAAAAATAACCCTACAGAGCCAGGTGCGCGCCTGTAATCCCACCACTCAGGTAGAGGTAGACCAGTCTCTGTGAGTTCACGGCCAGCCTGGTCTACAAAGCGAGTCCAGGACTGTCAAGGCTACACACAGAAAAACCCTGTCTTGAAACAAACAAACAAACAAACAAACAAGTAAATCAGTAAATAAATATAGCCTATAACACTACTTTGACAACTGTAAGTCACAAAGCTCAATCTGCACTGATGAAAACCCTAGACCAAAACAGTGACCCACCATCCAAGCGGTAAGAAAACCCTACTTGGAAGGACTCTTTAAGAATATGAGAAATTCACGTATCAGCAGTGGAGTGGGGAGAACACGAAATTCTAATAAGCTATAAACACAACCTTCAGAGTCTATATACAGAGAGGCCTAAGAAGAGCACATTAGTGAATTAGGCTATTCCATCCTGTACTATGATTGTTAGCTCTTTTACTCATTTTTGTGTATTATTCTATTTTCAAGATATTCTATAATAAACATGCATTATTTTATCATCGTTAACATTGGTTTACATTGGTTTACATTGTTAACATTGGTTGGTTTTGTGTTTTTGGTTTGTTTGGTTGGTTGATTGATTGATTTGTTTTTGTGTTTGCTCATTTATTCATGCAGACAAGGTCTTACTATGTAGCCCAGGTTGGCACAGAATACTCTATTCTTCTGCCTCAATCTCCTGAGGGTTTGGATAACAGGTGGCTGTAACCATTTCAATTATCTAATATTTATACCAATAAAGACACAAGAAGTATAATACAAGGTAAAAACCTACTAGCTCAGAGAGTTAACTTTATTTTCTGAACTATATATTTGTATTTATATATTTTTAAATATTTATATTTATATATCTATTTATAAGCCTGGTTCTACAACTAAACTACTAGCTCTTTAGAAATCTCTTTCTATCTGTGTCATTCTACCTAGCTAGCCTGCCTTTCTCTTAGGCTCCTCCAAACCCACGAGGCTCCTCAGCTCTCTCTCCTAGAATTCCGCTTCACCTTTATCTTGCCTGCTGTTTCTCTGCCCAAAGCGAGGATCTCTACCCAGAGGTCCTACAAAAAGGCTCTTTCACCTTGAACTCATTAGCACAGGAGACAACTTCCTAAGCAGAACACCAACAGCTCAGGCTCTAAGCTCAGTTAATAAATGGGACCTCATGAAATTGAAAATCTGTAAGGCAAAGGACATTATCAATAGAACAAAACAGCAGCCTACATATTGGGAAAAGATCTTCACCAACCCTACATCTGACAAAGGGTTAATATCTAAAATACATAAAGAACTCAAGAAATTAAACACCAACAAAATAATCCGATTAAAAATGGGGTACAGAGCTAAACAGAGAATTTTCAACAGAAAAACATCAAATGGCTGAGAAGCACTTAAAGCTCACTGTCAATATTCATCAGGGAAATGCAAATCAAAACGACTCTAAGCTTCCATCTTACACCTGTCAGAATAGCTAAGATCAAAAACACAAGTGACAGCACATACTGGCTAGGGTGTGGAGAAAGGGGAACCCTCCTCCAGTATTGGTGAGTGCAAACTTGTACAGCCACTCTGGAAATCAACAGGGTACTATCTCAGAAAACCGGTAATAGTTTGACCTCAAGACCCAGCTATACCACTCCTGGCTATATACCCAAAGATACTCTATCATACCATAAGGACACTTGCTCAACCATGTTTATAGCAGCTTTATTCCTAATAGCCAGAATCTGGAAACAACGTAGATGTCCCTCAACCAAAGAACAGATAAAGAAATTGCCATACAATTACACAATGGAATACTACTCAGCTATTAAAAACAAGGAAATCATGAAATTTGCAGGCAAATGGATGGAACTAGAAAAGATCATCTTGGGTGAGATGACTCAAAGCCAGAAAGATACACAGGTATGTACTTACTTATAAGTGTATTTTAGCAATGTAGTTCTAGGGCAATAATATTACAACTCACAGACCTAAAGAAGATAAGCAACAAGGAGGACCCAAGGGAGGATGCTTAATCCCCACTCAGAAGAGAAATAGAATAGACAGCAGAAATGGCTGAACAGGGGAAACAGGGTAAGAGAAGGAGCAGAGAGAAATGAGGGTTGATATCAGACTGGGGAGAGCTGGGCCAGGAAGACAGACTGCTCCCTGGGAACTGAAGCTTTCTGGCTTGGTAGCTGAGGCTGTGAAGTGAAGGCTGAGGTCGGAGAGAAAGCACCAGAGCCTGGAGTTTGTGATGTGGCACTGGTATCCCGCAGTGAGAACGGCTGCACCTGCTGTTTACGCTCAATTGGCCATCGGCACCTTGTCCCTCATTTGGTGCTTTGTGCTAGCCACACTCCTCCCCCTTCCATCAGTCCCACACACCCTTGAGCTTGTTTTCAAAGGACAAAACATCAAACATCAAAAAGTGCTGAGTCAGAGTCAGAACTGTGCCTGGTACCCACGTGCCTGAAACAGCAAACCCTGAGGTAACCCATCGCCAAAGCATGGGCCACAGCAGCCATGTCTGCAGTTCCTCGTGTGTTCTCTGTACCAGCATGGTACCCAGTACAGCATCCTTCAGAGTGCTTTGAGAAGCCAAACCCTGAGAGGTGCGGAAAAATCTTATCTTTCCCAGCATTGGGAATTCCTGAATCCTCCTTTGAAATATCAGGAAATGTCTTTGCAGGTGACCAAGGCACATGATCAGGAGGGATGACCACAAGCTCTTACAAAGGCCCCAATGAGGGTATGCAAGTCCTTGTCACACGTGCCCTGGCTGGCGCTGTGGTAGTGACCCTCAGGGAAGCCTGGTCCTTGTGTAGGAGAACCCACTCAGGGTCTCACATTCCATGGAGGCTCAGCCATGGGTACTATCTTCCCAGCAAACATGAGGTTTCTTGCTCCTATGTAACACCCTTTCTACAAGATATGCTTCTAACTCAAACACAGTTCTTGTGCCGATTCAAGGCCTGATGGGAAACTAATATAATGATGTGGGTCAGCTTCGCAGGACCATCAAAGCCACCAGTCTTTGATAACATCTACCATGGCCGCATTTGGAAGAGCATGTATGCCTGGCACTCATGCTGTGTCTATGGATGCTAGCAGCAGAGGGGAGCCTGGCCTGGTACCCTGACATAGTGGGAAATGATGAGAGTTTAGGAAAGGCTTTCTGAGTCCTGGCTTTGTTGATAGAATGGCAAGTGGAGATCTTAGACAAGTGTCTTAGCCTCTTGGAACTCAAGCATTGGATGAGGCTAATAAAAACCTCCTTCCTGGGAGGGCCAACCAACGACTGGCCCAGCTTAAGACCCATGCCATGAGAGGGAACCAGCCCTGACACTATTAATGAAATTCTGCTATACTTGCAGACAGGAGCCTAGCATAACTGTCATCAGAGAGGCTTTACCTAGGATCTAATGGAAACAAATGCAAAGACCTACAGCCAAACACTAAGCAGAGCTTGGAGAATCACGTGAAAGACAGGGAGGAAGAATTGGAGGGGCCAGAAGGGTCAAGGATACCACAAAAAAACCAACAAAATCAACTAACCTGGGCTCATAGGGACTCATAGGGACTGAACAACCAACCAGAGATCATGCATGGGATGGACCTAGGCCCTCTGCATATATATATATATATATATATATATATATATATATATATGCATATATATATGTATATATATGTGTGTGTGTGTGTGTGACACAATTGTGCAGCTGGGTCTTCACGTGGGACTCCTAAAGCAGGAGCAGGGGCTGTCTCTGACTACTCTGCCTGCCTTTGGATCCCTTCCCCATAACTGGGCTGCCTTGTCTAACCTCAATAGAAGATGTGCCTAGTCTTACTGAAAGAGAGAGAGAGGGGCTGCGAATTTGAAGGTGAGTTGGGAGAAGTATAGGGGATATCTGGAGAGATAAAGGGGAAGGGGAAAATCAAATTAAATCTCAGAAGACAAAAACTCCTCCCAGGGCTGAGATGATTAAGCAGAACAGACGCCTGTGGCTGTTGTTTTGTTGTAGTGCCCAGAGGAGCAGAAACAGAGTGGCTCAGTGCTGCTGAGACGCACAGGGAAACTCCAGCAGAGACGTGGCCAATCCTATTGTCCCTAAAGGAAACAACTGTGAGAAAAACCAGTTGCACCCTGTGGAAGGCTGCGGACACTGGCACTTGTCACTATCGTCCTGTTGACTGTGTCTGAGGATGTAGCCTTCTGAGGCATCAATGCTGCTGAGAAGCTGGGAGGCCAGGGACATCAAGGTCATAGTCTCCTCTAAAGAACAGCTGGTGCACAGCCAGCTCACATTCGCTGTTGGTGGCACTGAGGATCTCTTTCCTTCACACACACACACACAAACTGCTGACAGTTTTTCTAGGGAGCAGGCCTGTATCCCCAGATGAATATTAGCAGCACCCTGCTTTCAGGCTCACTGGGACCCAGAAGCACCTGCCCCATGGCCAGGCTCATTATCACAGCGCAACCTCCCTGACTCACATCCTTCCAGGTTTCCCAGATTGCCAGAGACTGGAAGCTGGGGATGTGGAGAGACAAGAGCGTTCTACGTCAGTGTAGCATCAAGAAGGAAATAAAGCATGCCAGGCAAACACTCTACCACTAAGCCATACCCTGGGCTCCTGCCCCGCCTGCACCACCACACACACGCACAGAGCACTGGCTGCGTCTGAGATTTGTTTTCAGATAAATAACATAATGAACCCCAAGGCCCATTCCCTAGCCTCCTAGCAGATCAACAGGACAGAGCTATAGGCTAGGAGGAAATCACACTCACAGGAAGAAAAGACAACTGCCTTCATGACCAACTGGCGCCTCACTGTGCGTTAACAGTTAAGTCCTCTGAGGAACAGGAGGGTTTCAGCTGACAGAGCTCAGAGCTTAGCCGGCTGCCCAGCACACCAAGGTTGCATTGAATGGATGTGTATTGTCAGTTTCGCAAATCATTGAGCCAGTAGAGAATACTGTGACTATGGTTCATGGTCATAAAAGGAGAGCAATCTCAAACACGTCTGTTTAACCAAGGAAAAAGAAGGCAGGGAAGGAGAGGAACAGCTAAAGGTTATCAACACATCCTGAACAGTTGATAATTACTGCGTGCGTTTTACGGTCCTCGAAGCAAACCTATTGAATGCTAATTCGCCATCATCACAGTGAGAACCTTCTGTCACCCTTTTCCTTTGATCTCTCCTGGAAGAGGCCGGGAAGAATATCAGACTTAACCATTTAGGTGTTTCAGCTCTGTATGTTAACCCATAAAAGAAATTGCAGCAGCTCCCTGCCTGTCATCATTTAATAAATCAACAGGTATGTCTCAGTGGCCTGAAGCCTAATGGCATTTATGAGTGCTGGCAAAGTCACTGGCCACTTAACCGAAGCAATTAAGCCATGCCTCTCTCCTACGATTATAGGAGATTGACTTGTTATAACTTATTCTTTTCCAATGCAACTGACAAAAAGGTAATAGTCATACTTATAGATAATGTAGAATACTGGTATCAGAAATCACTTCCTGCGCCTGCTTGTCCACCATGGTGCACCTCTGAGATGGCTTAGTGAGATTCACTCTAACACAGATTGGGCTCTATTCTGCCTCAGAACCAGGCTGACCATGTACCTCAGCGTCTCAGAACAGGAGCTGGCCTATGGCTTCTCTCAGCCAAGACTCCAAGATCAGGGAAGCAGCTGCCTTTTCCCCCAAACCAGAACACTCAGCCTGCTGGCTGCTCACCTTTGAATCACAAGGTCATGCAATAGGCTGAATATGAGGTAACCCCAGAATCTGTAGGTGGAAAGAGACAGACTTAGAAGGACCTTAGCATGCTCCCCTGAATCCAAGGGTGGCAAAGTGTAGAGCAGGCAAATGTTTTCATAGGTAGTTTAAATCACTTAAATAAACTAAAGTTTGCTTGTATTTTTTAAAGAAAAATGTTCAATTTTAAATACCAACTGTCCTCCCCTCATCCCACACAGTCCCACTAAACACCATAGCAGAACTGAAAAATTGCCAGTTCTATGAGAAAAAAAAAAGCGAAGTTACTGCTAGGTTTCATGTGTTTGTTGGCTATATGGCTGTGCTAAGGATGTCTCACACACGTCTAAGTAGGTGACCTACACTCGGCTGGTCCCAGGGCCTTCCTTGCTGCTTTTGTTAGGGCTTGTTGATTACAGAAGTTGACTTTCCTTAAATTTCCATTAGCTTATTTTATTTTTCTTGTTACTTGCTAATTCAAATGGTAAGTACGTTTTTTTTTCTTTTTTTTTAAATTTATGTATTTTTATCTCAATCACAGGTTAGGTACTTTGAATCCCAGGCATAGCCCCCTCCCTTAGTCCCTCCTACCCTCCCACTCCCTCCCTCATCTCCCTCTTCCCCGCCCCCTCCAAGTCCACCAACAGG
>CM053763.1:61615976-61750629 GCA_028658305.1 Pachyuromys duprasi | reverse complement strand
CTTCCTTTCCAATTTGCATCCCCTTGATCTCCTTTAGTTGCCTTATTGCTCTAGCTAGACCTTCAAGTACTATGTTGAAGAGATATGGAGACAATGGGCAGCCTTGCCTAGTCCCTGATTTCAGTGGGATTGATTTGAGTTTCTCTCCATTGAGTTTGGTAAGTACGTTTTAATACAAATCATGAATGTATTGTGTGGCCTCGTCAAAGCTGTGTGAGATATTCAGGCATCACTTTGAGAGGCCCCATGGACAGTTGTGAGACTAGATTCCATCACGGTGACCGTGGTGGTACAGAGCCAAGATACTTTAACCTCCCTCACCCTCTTCTCTCAGACTCAGTCCCAGCCCCGCCACCCACCCTTAGCACACTGATGACTAGCTATCAGAACCTTCACTCCAGCTCTTTAGCAATGAGTTCCTTTTCTGCCCATTTCTTTCTTTCAGTAATCTGCGGGTGCTGCTGAGGCATCTTTCCTCCTGTGTGGTTAAGGAAGATGCCTAAGGTTTAGTCAGAGTTAGCTTACCCATGACACGTCTCACATCTGAGAGGATTTTATCACCGCACCAAACCCACCAAAATAAAATGAGGAGCATGTGCAGCCACATTTGTTAAATCAGTGCGGTATCTGGAGCATGTGAATCTTTTCTGGTACATGCAGGAAATGTATAATTCTACATGAGTGTTTCTCTGTGTGTAAAAGGTCCCAAGTGAGTGTTAATGTGTGCATGTAGGAATACAGGTGAGTATGAATGTGTGCAAAAGAGCAAGTGATGGTATACGTGTGAATGTGAGAGAGTACAAGTCAGAGTATCTGTGTACATGTGAGAGTACAAGTGACTATGCATGTATACATGTGAAAGGGTAAGGGAGCATGCATGCATGTGAGAGTACAAGCGAATGTGCATTGTGAGAGTATAAATGTGTGTGCTTTTGAGTATGGTGCATATATGAAAGAGTATAAGAGAGTGTTATGTGAGTGTATAAGAGTACAGTTGAATGTGTGAGTGTGAGAATACAAGAGAGTAGGTATGTGTGTGAATACAGTTTAGTGTGCGTCTGTGTGCTGGGTTGCATAGTTATTTTTTTCAGAATTGAAAAAATTACCTCCCAAGGGGAAGAGGGGGCTCATGTGACTTAGAAAGGAAATGAAATTTACAAGTCCAGATTCAGTTTTACCAGCATCCGTATACTCACGTGGTATACCCCAGGAAGCTCCTGAAAGTTACAGAATTCACAAGGGTTCTGTCCAAGTTTATGTAAGCAGCTACCTGCAGAGAACTTCGGGGAGGCAACTTTATGAGCTGCTCCCCACACTGAGATGGACTTTTCAATGAGACCGCTGCCTCTGAGTAGCCCATACTCCTGTGAGGAGCTTTTAACCCACTCTCCTGTAAGTAACTCCAATAATCTCAGTGGCTCACTAAGCGACATCATTTGGAATTGGTTCTTTGCTCTGTCATCGGTGCCATATCTGGAATAATGAGGAGATATTTGTTCACATCTCTTTAGTTTGAAAAGCCACAGAACATACTTAGTACGTGAACACAGAAGCAATAGCACGAAACATGGGTTGGGAAGGAATGGTTATGTGGTCCCATCTGTGAGGCTGATCCGTATGAAAGTAAACCATCCACACGGCTGTAAGGTACTATCATGGCTACCTTTCCCTGTGTGGTATGAGAAGGTCTGCCTTCTTACTGTCATGGTACTTTCATGGTTCCTGTGATGGGTAATAGAGCATTCAAGAAAGGTTACGCCATTTGGGTGGTCCATCCTTGAGGGAATATCACAAGGATGGCCAGCTCGTGCTTTATTTTGGAGTGCCTGGCCTCCATGATGAATGCAGTACATCACAGAAGTGTGGGGGTGCCCTCCTCTGCATCACTCTCTGATTTATCAGGGAGGGTGGGAAAGAAGATTGAGTGTTAGTAGGCTGCTTCTTACAGCTGGTGATACTCAAAGGAAAAAAAAAACCAAACATTAGATCTGAACTAAAGAGTTCTTCCTAGTAACAGCAACAACAAATCAACAACAAAAAAGAAATAGAAGAGGTCCCTCACACCTGAGCTTTAGTGGAGGGGTGGGGGATATCTGAGGTTCAGGATGCAGGCAGGATCTCATTAATGAACTAGTCAATAAATTATGATAATCATGAAAACTTAGCATTGCAATGGGTTGAATTGGGAAAGACTCTTAAGATGTATTTATATTTTCTGTGTGTGAGTGTTAGCCTGCATGCATGTATGTGCATCGTGTGCATGAAATGCCCATGGAGACCAGAAGGGGACATCAGATCTCTTGAACCTAGAGTTACAGGAACCTGTAAGTTGCACGATGTGGGTGCTAGGAACTGAGCCCAGGTCCTCTGCAAGAGCAGCAAGTGCTCTCAACCACTAAGCCCCCTCTTCAGCCACAAAAATGACTTTTAAGCAATAACGGAGCCTCTTGAAGGCTGGCTTTGTGGGATATGGGGTAGATGGGATCTGCGTGCCTTAAAAGTTAAAAAGTTATGTAGCTACACATGCTTCCTTATAGCAGAATCTGCATAACTTGAGGAAGATAATCCAGTCCCTGGCAGGTTGTCTTATATGAGGTATTAGGGACACTTGGTTATTGTTGGCCGAGGTGTCCATGAATATCAAGGACTAGAAGGTGGCAGAAGATAAGCAGACATCACTGAAGGAACTGGGTATGCAAGAGGCAGTGAGATGGCCTGTTTGTTCCAATAAAAAAGACTGTTCACAGGATTGTTAAGGAGTTTGATTTAGCAGGAACTCTGGGAACAGCATAAGGCTTTAGCAGTGGTTCTCAACCTTCGGAATGCTTTGATTCTGAAATACAGTTCCCCATGTTGTGGTGAACCCAGAAAATTATTTTCATTGTTACCTTATAACTATAATTTTTTATTGTCATGAATCCTGATGCAAACATCTGTGTGTTCTGACTGTCTTAGGCAACCCCTGTGAAAGGGTTGTTTGACCCCCCAAGGGGTCATGACCCACAGGTTGATAACTGCTTAAGTGGCTTTGCTGAGCCTGTGGTGGGACATGATCTTTATGAAATGGAAGGGCCCCTGAGGATCTGAATGATTTATTTTTTTCCCTTAAATGTTTCCTTTAATCACACAGTTTTGATACCTTCCTGGATACATTTATGTGGAATGTGCGTGTCCTAAACTTGGGAGTTTTCTTTTTTTTTTCTTTTTTTTTTTTTTTTGCCTGTACAACTCTTTTTTGTTGTTGTTGTTATCAATCACAGGTTAGGTACTTTGCATCCCATGTGCAGCACCCCCCCTCACTTCCTCCCACCCTCCCCAACCCTCCCTCATCTCCTCCCCGCCCCCTCCAAGTCCACCAATGGGGAAGGACCTCCTCCCCTTCCATCCAACCCCAGCTCATCCTGTCTCCTCAGGGCTGGCTGCAATGTCCTCCACTGGGATCCAGCCAGTCTGTCACTCCCTGGCTTGTATGGGGGAGGGTCAAAGAGTCAGCCATCAAGATCATGACTGAAACAGTCCCTGCTTCCCTCACTAGGCCCTCCAGTCCTACACCGAGCTATCCTGGGTCCCATCTGCACAGGGGTTCCAGGACACATCCACACGTGGTCCTTGATTGTAGAAACCGTCTCATACTGTGCCCTGCTCAGTTTAGTCATTGTGGAGCTCTTGTTCTCTCCAAGTTTCACCAACCTCCTCCTCAGGTCCAGACCGAGGTGCCCCAAATACCATCTCAGACTGTGGTACACAGCCCCTGACTCTGTGAATGATTTAGAGTCACACAAAAACAACACACTAAAGTACTCACAAGGAGGTAAAAGAAAGAGAAACCAATGATGAATCCTGTCTGTGTTCATAAAATCGAATATGATAAGGTTTCTGTCAAATCAGAATTCCTAGTAGAAAAAAAAAAAACAGAAAGCCAGAGGTGAGCCTCTGGGAAGCTTTCTGCCAAGCAGCAGTTTGTGCAGAGTATAAATGCTAAAAAGATGCAGAGGAAGATGACTGAGCTTGATCTACGAGCGGGCAATTAGTCTGCCAAGAAGACGTGCACATTTCACTCTTGTAAGAAAGTATACTGGTGGAGTGATTGTTCCCTCATCCAGATGGTTTTCAGCAACTAGGTGTGCTTAGTGCAAAGGCTAGGGCCACCATGCAGGTCCACAGTCTGTCCACAGCAGGGACACTGCTTCAGCAACAGGCAGAACAGGTAAGGGTGTGAATCTGCTCCCCTTGTCCCAAGCAAAGCCAAGCGATGCGATCCCCACAGAAACCAGGCATGGGGGTTGGGGTGCAGTCACTCCACGCAGCAGCACCACTACGGGCGATTCACGGAAGACATCTGTGGATTATGGAGGACCAGATGGGAGGCGTACATATGTGTGTGTGAAACAATGAATGAGTGTGTGTGTGAGAAGGAGAGACAGACAGACTGACTGACTGACTGACTGACTGAAAGTACAAGAGAGCCTGAATTAGATGTCAGTGTGTGGAGTAAAATACCAGTATATATGTGTGACCATGTATGCAAGGAACTATATGATGAACATGCATGTGTTTGGGTGTGCTTTTCCTAAATACCTGTAAGGACTCTTTGCAGATAAATTAAATGCTGTTTAGCCCAAGATTCAGACAAGGAGCTGTTTTTCAGCCTTGAAACACGATCGTAAGATCCTGCAGCGGCACCGCAGGAGGCCAGTTTCTTTGTAGTTTATGGCAGCAGGTTGCCCTTTGAGTAGGATGGTCATGAATGGAGGACAGCAGAGAACTATCAACCATGGTGGAGAAACTGTGGCTAAAAACAACCCCATTCTTCGCACCATTGCATCTATCTTCTGGTACAAACGGCCAGAGTACACAAGTTTGCCCATCCTTTGGCTCATGGCCCCGGAGCACCAGGGGGGTCTTTCTTTTTGTGATCGTTTGGCTGTTCTGTAGAGTAGCGAAGCTATTGGTTCAAAAAGGGTTTTCTACTAAGGCAACGGAGTCAAGTTTCAAGTTTCATTCCAGAAGATTCTTGGTCTTTTTTCATTCAACATGTCACTGAATCCAAGATAGACACCATGATGGCTACTTCTATGATGCTGGGATTTGGCCCTTGTTGACTTACTCAAAATCCCAATGACCTGCCAGGACAGAGTCTGTTTTTATCACATGTGGGCAGAGCCAAGACACAACACAACACATCTTGATACATAGCTCCCTCTCGGCCCAGGAAGGAGCGCGTGGTGGTAGACTGGAAGCACTCTGGATGATGGGAACATTGTTTCTTAGATACTGCTCATGAAGCAGTAGCACACAAGTATATGGCTTGTTCTTGTACTTGCAAAAGAACTTGGTGTTGATTGCATGGTGCATTTTCCCCACAGGTGTGCAGAATAAAAGAAGTGTAAAGTCATAGGGATTACACTAACGTCTAGAATAAAGCCTTCAAATCTAAAAACGAGTAATAAAGTCGGATTCTGTACTGGGAGACCCTGATCAGACCATACATGGAGTTTTGAAGAAGTCTGTAGCCAGGCTTCTAGCTACCTTATTAGGCTTGTTTTCCAACCTCCCTACAGCACCCCTATCCCTTCCAAACCCCCAAACACTAGGTAGAAGAGAAAGAAGGTTGGAGGGGAAGGAGGCTCTGATATCTTGCTGATTAGGGGCATCGAGTTCCTTGGGGCGAGTTTGATCTTCGTCAACAGGATATTTCCAACCAGCAAACAGCAACAACAGCAAACAGCAACAACAGCCACCTCACCTCTCAGAGCTCTGGCATTATACACCCTCTGAAGAGTCCGCAGAATGCCAAATGTAAACTATCCTCAGCTAGCAAAGTCATGCCAGATCACGAGACAAATCATAGTCAGCTGCCGTGGTTAATCTAAAGAAGCCCCATATCCCACATCTGGGACTAAAACAAAAACATATCATTTCTGTGTTTTTAAAGAAACCAAAAATTCTCACTACAGAAGTCTAAGTTATAATTAAAATCCAATGATGTTAGAGATGGCAAGGATGTGAGGAAAGCAAAGCTGCAGGCACAAAGCAGAGCTGCTGGAGAGATAGGCCATAGGCATGGCAGGTGGAAGGATAAATGTACAGGGGTTGTCAAGATTATTGGAATCCATATGATGTCCCAAATGCCACAGATGCTAGACATCACACTTCAATATTAATGTTTGCCATGCTGACTTGCCAGGATCCAATCTTTCTCACTGCCTCCTATTTCTCTCTTCTGGAATGAGACCGTTTACTCTCTGTGACTGTATATTGGAAGTATGCAACTTTATTTTTATTTTATTTTTTATAGGGGCTCACAGCTAAGAAATTATCTTGATTCTCAGGAGAAACTGGACTTTTGAACAGTGTTAGAACTCTTAGAACTCCTAAAAATTTTGCATTATGAGGTGGCCATAAAGCCTTTGCGGAAAGGATAATAATTGAATGTAAAATGCTCCTGTAGGCTCATGTTTTGAATTTTCTGTTTCCAGTTTATGGTGGTATTTTTTTAAGGTTGTGGAGCTAACAGAATTAAGGGTATGTGTTCTATTATATTTCCTTGTTATGCTGGACTGCAATTCTTATGAAACCATGAAGCAAAATAAACCTGTTCTCCTTTAAGTTGCTTCAGCCAAATATTTTGACAAACTAATGTAAAAATAACTATTATGTAGCCTAATGGTCACCAATCCTGGTTCCAGAACTTCAATAGAGAGCTCCACAGATTAGTTATTTTCTGAGTGTTCATCCTCACCTTGAATGTGAGGAAAGTAATAGTCCTTTGTGTCTGAGTTACTGAAGATTAAACAAATTAATGATGCCAAGTATTTAGAACAGCATGTTGGTCCGTGTGATCACTACTCATTGATGATGACAATGATGGAAATGACATGATGACACGATGATGACAACGATAATGACACGCTGTAACGAATGACACTGTTGATGATGACAGTGACCCAGTGATGATGATAAGCTCTACCCAACAATAATGGTGATGACAATGATGCAAAGATGAAAATAATGACAATGACATGATAGGCTCTATTCTACCCAATGGTCATGATTATGAATACGATGAAAACAATGACAAGCTCTACCCAATGGTAATAATGATAACGACAATAGCAGGTTCTACCCAAAAATCATGATGACAATGACAATGATAAGGCCAAGCTTTATCCAGTGATGATGATGATGATGGTGATAATGATGATGATGATGGTGGTTAGGAAAGAGGAAGAAAAGGAAGACCATGGTGATAACTGAGAGCTTTACTCAAACCTTTTGGCTTCTCATCCAAAGTTTTTCCCATCAATCATAAAAAAAGAGCTGTCAGGGCACTTTGATGAAAGGAAACTATCTGTTCTTGGATTGTTGCCTTTTTAATAGTCTGAAAATCTTAAGGGCAATAATTCTGAGGCTTTGGAAAGATTCCATCCTGGGTCAGTCATTTGGCTTTATCACCAATAAATTGTACCAAAAGAATAAAACAAATGACCATTGTCCTAGTTTGTTTTTATGTCAACTTGACACAACCTAACGTCACCTAGGAAGAAGGAACTTCAGCTGAAGAATTGGCTTGCTCAGACTGGCATGTGGGCATCTATGGGTATTGTCTTTATTGCTAATTGATATTGAAGGGCCCAGCCTACTGTGGTCAGTGCCATCCTTAGGCAGGCAGTCCTAGACTACATAAGAAAGCTGGCTGAGCATGAGCCAGTGAGTGAACCAGTAAGCAGCATTCCTTTATGGTCTATGCTTCAGTTCCTGTCCTGACTTCTCTCTGTGATGGACTGTGATCTAGAAGTATAAGCCAAAGAAACACTTTCCTTTTTCAAGTTGCTTTTAGTCCTGGTGTTCATCACAGCAGTAGAAATCAAACTAGAATGACTAAATCCAAATGAGCTTTGAAATCTGTATGAAGAAAAAAATCCCTTTATGGAAACCCCTGTCTGCTTTCTCTTCTCCCATAACAACCCCCCTTTCTGTGTTGTGGAAAATTTCAAAATGGAATTTTTGTTTTGTTTTATTTGAGGCAGGGTTTCTCTGCGTTGTCATGGATGTCCTAGAACTCACTCTGTAGACCAGACTGGCTTCAAACTAAGAGATCCACCTGCCTCTGCCTCCTGAATCAAACAGAAATTTTATCTCAGGGAATCAGAAACAGATGCAGTCACTAGAAACTGCAATGCCTGAGGAGGAAGAACAGTGCCTTGGATCACACTCAGAAGAAGCAGAACTAAAATACAGACTGAGAACACATTGCCCCCACACACATGCACATGTATGCACATATGCAGGTACACATGCATTACATATTCATTCTCCTGAAGATTTTACAGCTGGGACCCTGCCCTAGGCTTTAAGGAATTTTGAATGAGAACATGCCCTGAGGACAAATGGGGGACTCCCAAGCAGAAGCACAGGAAAGGGTCCAAAGACAAAACCTACAAACCTGAAGTCATCACAGACATACAAAAGGCTTACACACTGAGGAAAAATTCTACTAAAATACTTTGTATTTGCCAGGATCTGGGACAGATGAACCAAAAACTGTGTTGGACTGCTCAGTTCAAAGGTATCAGTGCCTCACCCACCACCCTTCTTTCCTACACTAATCTTTTTTGAAGTGATGCCAGTTCCCTAGACCCCCTCAGTAGCTTCCAGAGTACACAGCATTAGGTCATTTTCCAGATCATTGGTTCCCTAGGAAATAGGACATATGCAGAGCCGAGCACATCTAGCACATCTTTCTCTTGCCTTTTTATACCCAGAGAGAGAAGTATGAGCTGGCACAAGGCTCGTGGCCATTCTCCAAGGCTGACAGATGGGTCAGACTTCCAAGAAATTTCATTTCAGCTGCAATGTGTCCAGCCAGATTGCCCCCGGTACCAGTGACTGGCTTAGGTCAGAAGATGGGAAAAGAAGGGCAGCTCTAGCCAAGGTATAAGACAAGAGCCAAGTCATGATGGAACACTGACCCACACTTAACAACATATGGCCTATGATCCAAAGACTCCATGGACACATCTGCAAAGCTGGTGCCATTGAGCAATATCTGCATCCCAGGGCTTTTATGTTGAGCAAGGCGAATAACCCACTAAATACACCACCCCACATTAAACCTGAATGCCCACGTGGCTGTTCGGTTGTTCACTTCTAAATGGTGCTCTTTCAGGGCCAACCCCCCCACCCCCATGCACTTTAATCTATCTCATGGTGAACTTAAAACATCTCAACTATTGGATCAGTCCTAGGAATGGACAATGACATAAATACAAATAGCTTCATTGCAGAGATGAGCCACAGACTTCCCGGAAGTATGGTAAAGAAATAGGACAGCACACTGAAAGGGTTAAGTACTAGCTCATTGTGAGCATCGGAGAGTGGAAAAGGGTCATCAAGGCATAAAATGGCATCCAGAGCACTAGAGCACTGGCATGGGCTGGTTAATTGTTGCCTGATCCCTCACAGCTGCTAGGCAGGACCAAGGTGGCAGAGCTCTTGGGATAAGTAATAGAGCTAATGCCACACAAGTCCTGGGATAGCACCCACCATGAGTTACAAGCTCAGCAGAGCCAGCTCTCACTCCAGAGGCCAGAATATCACCAACAGGCAAGGAGTGCCCCAGGGAAAGTCCAGGCAATTGATTAAAACATACTTCACATTTTCGTTTGGAAATAAATCTTCCTTGTTATTAGGGATGCCAAATGAAACTCTGAATGACAGGCTATTTCAGAGAAAAGTTTCTTGCATGAGTATGTCCAGCACAGTATTTAGGTCACCTTTATATTGGGGGGAGGAGTTGTATAACCAACTATATGTTTAGCTGAGCTGAGTTTCATGTTATTGCTGTTGTTGTTACTGTTGTTTTCGTTACTGAAACAAGCATATCTATGATGGAAATGGGCTCGTGTATCCATGGTCGAAATGCACCACAAGAAATATAGCTCAAGAAAGACTGTAGACATCAGAGGGGTTAAGGACACCACGAGAACACAGGCTGCAGAATCAAGTGAGCAGGGCTCATGGGGTGGGGTGGATCACAGAATGTGAAGTGACAGACATGGACCCTGCATGGGTCTGAGCTAAGTCCTCTGCATATACTTAATGGTTGTATAGTTTGGTGTTCTTATGAGGCTCCTAACAGTGGCAGGTGTGGGGGACCATCTCTGACTCTTTTGCCTGTGCCTGGGACCCTTTTCCTCCTACTGGTTTGCTGCCATCTAGCCGTGATATTTGGTCTTACTGTGTCTTGTTAAGCCATGTTGGTGGATATCCCTGGAAGGCCTGCTTGTTCTTTGTTTGTTTGTTTTGTTTTGTTTTTTAAGGAAAACAGAAGAGGAGTTGATTTTAGATAAGGAGTAGAAGAAGGGGAAACTGTGCTCAGAATGTAATGTGTAAGAGACAAATTTAAAAAAAAAAAAAAAGAGGAAAGGAAAGAAGGAAGAAAGAAGCATGCCTCCAGGAAACTGGAAGTGATACACAAGAACTTGCGATGGAAATCACTGCCAATATTTGCCCTAATAATACTCAAGGCTTTGGGCCTACAGAACAAATGAGCTGGCTGCCTTGTGGAGGAGAGCCACACACCATGAGTGAATCCTCAGGACAGCACACAGAGTGTCTGCTCTGAGAGAGGAGACCTAGGGAAGCCATCACAAGTATGTGCAGAGATTTCTTACAGTGTCAATCCTAACAATGTCCTACAGCTGTGCAGAGACATAAACAATTAACTCACTACAACACAGTCCACAGAGATCCACAACAACCTTACTGGAGGATAGGAAAGGGCACCCCTGAGAACACTATATATTTATGAGAAAAAATGAAATCAATAAGCAGAATGTTGCCTGTGATCTGATTTGTGGGCAGATTAGAACAGTGTAGATGGGAATACAGCTCGGTTGGTAGAGTGAAAGACCTAGCTTTCCGAAAGTTATTCTATCTGCTGCTGAAAACAGTGCACCAGGTGCTGGGGTATGACTCAACTGTGAAGTGCTTGACTAGCACACGCAAAGCCCTGGATTCCATGACAGCACCTCATAAGCTGGGCATTGTGTTACACACCTGTAATCCTAGCACCTGGGAGGTGGAGCAGGAGGATTGAATCCCAGGTCATCCTCTGCTACACAGTGAGTTTGAGGCTAGCCTGAGCTACATAGGTCTCCCTAAAACCAAAACTGTACAACAGGAGACAAGAGGCCTGAGTGAAGAAGGAGCCCTCAGGAATCAATGGCCCAGCGTGAGGAACTGTGGGAATGTGAGATGAAGAACAGCACTGGTGACTTGAGAACCAGCTTCCAGGTCACATTAAAAAGATACATTAATCAAGTACTCATAGGTGTGCGGGTTTATTTCTGGGTCTTCTATTCGGTTCCATTGATCCTCCTTTCTGTTTCTATGTCAATACCATGCACTTTTTATTACTATTGCTCTGTAGTAGAGCTTGAGGTCAGGGATGGAGATATCTCCAGATGATCTGTTGTTGTACAGGATTGTTTTGGAGATTCTGGGTTTTTTGTTTCTCCATGTGAAGTTGAGAATCTTTCTTTCAAGGTCTGTAAAGAATTATGTTGGTATTTTGATGGGAATTGCATTGAATCTGTAGATTGCTTTTGGCAGGATGGCCATTTTCACTATGGTAATACTACCAATCCATGAGCATGATCTTTCCATCTTCTGATGTCTTCTTCAATTTCTTTCTTCAGAGACTTGAAGTAACAGGACAGGGTCCTACTACAGAGGGCCCCTGAAAGACTCTACCTAGCAGTGTATCAAAGCAGAAACTGAGACTCATAACTAAGCCTTCGGCAGATGGCAGGGAATCATATGAAAGAAGGGAGAGTTAATATGATCTGGAGAGGATGGGAGCTCCACAAGGACCAAATATATCTGGGCACAGGGGTCCTATATGAGATTGTTTATCCAACCAAGGACCATGGGTGGATATAACCTAGAACCTCTGCTTGCCTGTAGCCCATGGTAGCTCAGTATTCAAGTGGGTACTCTAGTAAGGGAAATAGGGACTATTCCTGACATGAACTCAATGGCAGACCTCCCCACCCAGCAAGGGAGGAGCAGCCCTCCTAGGCCACAGAGTACTTTGCAGCCAGTACTGAAGAGACCTGATAAACCAGGGCCAGATGAAAGGAGAGGAGGTCCTTCCCTATCAGTGGACTTGGAAAGGGGTAGGGAGTAGACGAGGGAGGGTGGGATTGGGAGGGAATGAGGGAGTGGGATTCACCTGGGATACAGAGTTAATAAAATGTAATTAATAATAAAAAATTAAAATTAAAAAAAGATACATTAGAGTGACCGGGAAGATGTACCCAGTGTTCATAAAGGGTCATGATGATGCCTAACTCATCAAATCTGATAACTACGGCGAGCCAGGAACAATTTCTGTCTGCTTTCTACGTTAGGAGAACAAGAGTTGAGAAAAGATTTCTGTGACTTGACTAACAGATTTGATCTGACAGTTAAGAAGGGAATGTGACAGGCCACACGAGGTGCCAGTCAAAGAGAAATGGATGGTAGAGCCTCACCATGCAGCCGAGATACAGTCCTCATGTAGTGTATGATTGACCATCACCAAGAAAATAGATTTCCAATGCTCTTATAAGAAAAACCAGCAAGAGTGTGAGCTGAAGAGCATATCAATGGATGAATGAAACCATTCCACAGTGCATATCCATGTCAATCGGCCAGCATATCATAAACAGATATGCTAACTCAATACAAACTTTAAAATAAAATCATATAAAGATGGTCATTACTGTATCACACAGGGTGCAAATGTTCCTGGAAAACTATATCACAGGTACAATGGGGGCATGAATGTTATAAGAGTAACCAACCACTTTCTGGTTGGATTTAGGACCCAGATGATAAGATGGACTCCATACCTGTAACTGTTACTGAAGTCAAGAGTCTGTGGTTAGACTTGTGATAGGCTCTAAAGAAAGACCTAATGCTATCATTCTGATAAATGGATATAGTATTAAACCAATTCCTAAGAACTTATTATTATAGCCATAGATTGGTACATTTCTCAGTCCTCATCAGAGAAGGTTCTTGCTGCAGTAGATGGAAATTACTATGGAGACCCACAACTGGTTAACATTCACAGACTACAGAGTGACCAGCTCTGAACGGAATATCTATACCATAACCCTCCTCTTAAGGCTCAGGAATCATTGCAGAAGAAGGATTATAAGACTGTAAAAGCCACTGATGACTACAAGGAAACTGTTTTCCATATACAACAGGGTAGTTGCACATATAAACACACAGTATCTGTGATGCTATACACAAGACCTGTGTGAGCTCAAACCAAACAAAATCTTAGCATGGGGGTGAGGAGGTAGCCACAATGTCCCATAGCTCAGAAGATAGTGACAAATGATAGCTGCTTTCAAAAGAAGAGACCATTTTCTTTAAGGGTGTTGCCCATGGTGGGTCAGCTGTGGTCCAGAGAAGGCTCTACACTAAGGAGTATTTGGGTAGCACAAACTGGGCTCAATAGTTTAAAAAGAGAGTTCACAAAGTTGGGTTAGTAGGGAGGTAGGGGTTAGGCTAGCAAGAGTTTGGAGATGGATGGGTGGGTAAGGGAGTGGGGGTTAGTCTGGGAGAAGTTAGGAGAGGGGTAGGTGGACAGGAAGGTGGGGGTTAGTCTGGAAAGAGTTGGGAGAAGGGTGGATATATCCAAAATACATTGCATGAACGTCTCAAAGAATTAAGAAAAGTATTTTAATATGAATACACAATAAAGTAAAAATTCAAAAAAAAACTCGTTAGGATAAGAGATAAATCTCGGTTGGCATAGTGCTTTTCCAGGATGCATGAAGCCTAGGTTCAATCGCAAGCACCACATAAAACTAGACATGGTGGAACATACTTCTGATTCTAGCACTCAGGAGATAGAATCAGAAGGACCATCCTAGGCTACACAGTAATGTTGAGGCCGGCCTAGACTATATTACACTCAAAGAGAAAAAACAAGAAATACAATATGCACATGAAGAAAATAAGAAGCATGCATGTATGCTGAGCTTTGAAAGGTAACAAGCAAGCCAAACTGTTCCTGATGTGAAACCCTCATCTTCCAAGGCACCATCTGTCCATCACAAGCCATGGTAACCAAGGGGCTCAGGAGGAACCACGTGCCCAGGCTGATCAAAGTCATCATCTGAAATGGGGTCGAGTTACAGAAAGAACTCTGTTTTGTCCTGAGCATGCAAATGAGTGCCATGGCCTTTGTGCCATCAGAGGTTTCCACAACCAATTCATCAGGTAAAGGGAAGGGACTGGGGAGCAGCATGACTGTGGCACATGGAGAGCCAGGTAAGCAGGGCCACTCTACAGTTGCAAGCAATTGATCAGCTCTGCTTGGTGGAAGCAAGAGGAGGATTTCTCAGAAAAACATCAGCGAATGTTTCCCAGAAGGACCAGATAGGAGGAGGCCCAAGGACCAGAGACACTGCAGGAAGAGCCTGCTCGCCTGACCCCACCCTTTGCTACCAGTGAGGCTGATTCTTTGGTTCAGACCCCAGCCCATATAGAAGCAGGGAGGACAGGCTCCTCCGCAAAGCCCAGGTAGCATGCCACCAGGGCTAAGGCATTGGTCAAAGCCCAGGTAACATGCCATTGGGGCTAAGGCATTGGTCAAAGCCCAGGTAGCATGCCATCAGGGCTAAGGCATTGGTCATTAGAAAAGCCTCAGGAAGTTTCACAGCAATGAGAGGACAAGAAGGTGCCACTGAAGGCTCTGAGCCCATAGCTACACTCATCCAGCCAAGGTGGTAATGTCTTGCCCATGCATGCTAGAGGCAGGGTCCTCCAGGCTCAAACACGGGCCACTGCAGGCTAGGGCAGCCCATAACTGACATCCAGACAACCACAGTCTCTTTGAGTAAGGAGCTGAGGTCCTAGCAAGAGGATGCAAACCGGAGGTCCTTCACCCCCAACTACTCATCCTTGAATACCAGCAAGACTTCAAAGACACAAGCAGAGGAGGAAGTGTGAGAGAAGTGAAGTTTTCTACCTAGGCATGGTGACTCACACGCATAACCCTAGCACTTGGGAGGCTGAGGTAGAAGGACTGCCGTGAGTTCAACGGCAGCCTGGGCAACATAGTGAGTCACAGTCATAAGAAGAAAAACTGAGATATGACCTTTCTTATTTTAGATTTATTTTGTTTTATGGATGTTTGGATTGTGTGTATGTGTGTGTGTGTGTGTGTGTGTGCATATGAGTGTGTGTGTGTGTGTCTGCGTGTGACATGCATGCCTAGTGTCCATGGAATTCAGATCCCCTAGAACTAGAGTTATGTATGGTTGTGAGCTGCCGTGTGGGTGCTGGGAGCCAAACTCAGGTCCTCTGACAGAAAGCAACAAGTACTCCAAGATGACCTTTCTATAAAGCCCAATCTATCAAATTTTAAGAACTGCCAGCAGTTGTAAGTTTGCCTTTCAGTTTGGGACCATTCTCTAATCTATAACATAATACTTCTAGTAGATAATAGATTTATTTAATTCTGCCAAAAGCTTAATAGAAAGAAGATGCAGACAGAAGGAAACCTTGGCTAGCAGACACATTTCCTTGGTGTGCTAAATGGTTCCAGTCTGTAACCCAAGCCTGGAAACCACCAACAATACCAACCACTTGAGGTATAGACAAGGAAATCAAGTCCTGGAAAACACACACACGCACGCACGCACAAACAAACAAACAAACAAATGCACCCACCTACCCAGAAGGCAAGTCCTCTTAATTGCTATCACCTCCAAGCCTGAGCCCCTCCCAGCTTTCTTCCACCCCCACCCAACCTCCTGCCAGAGACTTGAAAGAGAGTAAAAATGTCTGGGGCCCAGAGCAGGAGTCCAAGCATTTCCCCAAACACAGATAGCCCTGTCTCAAGCCATTCCTTCCAGGCACTCCATCCTGGAGGAGTCTGTGGAAGTTCTGTTGTGAGTAACTATTCTAATTTCTTAAACCCACAAAGTCAAACTTCCCCCAATTAATTAGGTAATTTGTTTCTTCAAGAGCCCCCACCATGAATTACCCATCAAATAAACACCTGATGCATTTAATGTCTTCCGGTAGCGTCCAGCTGACACTTCAAATGCTTGATAACTGCACACGATGTGGATTCCCAAGGCTGACCAAGGTCACAGACTTGGCTCCCGCCCACTCTGCTGACGAGTAGGCTGAGGGAAACAATCAGGAACTAAAGCGATAAATCTGCCTCGTGAGGCACAACTCACCACCAGGTACTATGATTTCTCCATTGCTGCCATCCTTGGTGCTGGGTTTACAGACAAGGAGACTGCTCAGAGACAAAAATGGTTGTGGAAATGTTCTGGTTAGTTGCCAGCAGCCCGACACCCTTCCGACACTCCATGATGTTGAGTACCCTGCAAGAACCTTTCAAGAACTGCAGGTCTAGGACAGGGTGTGAACACCACCATGCTTGTTTCAGTCTGATATGGACAGGTCCCTTGACATGTGGAAAGCACCTCGTGTCTCCAGCCTGTGTTCGTTTTATAAGACTACCTGACATAGGCTGTCATAACAGATGAAGGCCACAAACATGAAACACACAAGCCAGAAATGACAAACACCCTAGCCAAATTCACCTATCAAAGGCCTCCGGACACTGGCTCCGGGCCCTGGTACTGATCTATCCACAACCTCACCTGCCACTGACCTTGATATCAGAGAGGACCACACTGAGCAGCAACACCCAGCGCACTGGTGCACGTGACCATCATTGTCAATGCCACATCCCATAGCTGCCCAAAGATACAGAATAATTAATTAATTAAGCGGAAGCCTCCACTCATGCAGCCTCTCAGAACTCAGCTGCCACAGGAGTGGCTGGCCTTGAGGA
This sequence comes from Pachyuromys duprasi, assembly GCA_028658305.1. NCBI lineage: Eukaryota > Metazoa > Chordata > Mammalia > Rodentia > Muridae > Pachyuromys > Pachyuromys duprasi. Next base: position 61,733,744 of record CM053763.1, on the reverse strand, counting down.
CATGGGTGTCAGCAGCCATAGCCACTCCACCTGCCTTTGCTCATTTCCACTTGAACTTTGAAAATGAGCTCCTGCCACGGTTCCAGGAGAGACAGTGGGGGACACATGCCTGTTGGCCTCCGTGGCAGAGGGAGGATGGAGTGCTCATCTATGCACCAACTGGCTTCATGTTGCTGTTTCTAACCCATTAAACTGGCCTGTGTGTAGGGCTGTTGCAAAGGATTAAGGAGATGCTATTTGCAAAGCGATCAGAGGTGCTCTGATGAGAAGCACACATGAACACAAAGCTTGCCAATTAAGTCTCCCGGGAATAACAATGCGTGGTGACGTGTCTGTGGTAATCTATACTTAATTATGTAATTGTCTGATGCCCAGAAGGTACACACAGGCACAGATGAGTAAATGGCAAACACGGCAGTCATTCTGTGAGGTCACTGGTCATTAACATTTAATCGTGCCCCATTAAAAAGCAAAGCTTCTTGTTTTGTTCTTCCCGGTGCTCCCCCAATGAGTGCACTGATGAGGTAAGAAGTCACACAAGTTTGTGAGAGAGCAGTTTCCTGTCAGGCTCGCCCAGCCCTCCCCACCCATGCCCAACGAGCACCTGCTAGGCCATCAGAAATGTAGGAGGTGTGTCCCCATCTGGGAGCTCTGACCCACACTGGGGAGATAAGGCCTGCAGGACATAGTACACAATTACCTGTTGAAATGAGCGAGTGGCTCAGGGGCAGCTCAGCAAAACCAGCACTGGCTGGCAGTGTGGGCCAGGGCTGGGGAAGGAGAACCTTCAGAATGGTCAAGAACTAGTGAGCTCACCCAATGAGGGGTGGGAAGGGGCCCTGGACCCAGGGCTGTCCATAGAAAAAAGGGGCCTCAGGGCCCCTGAGGTAGGGCAGTCCCCTGCCCCACAACAGAAAGGGGAACCCGCCAAGGCTCTGAGAGGGGAATCTGGTTTAGCTACTTCTGGAACAGTACTAAGGTTACTCGGGTGAGTCAGAGACAGAGGCTGCCCTGGAGACCAGGAAGCCTGGTGGCTCCTGGCTCTAATTCCTCTACCAGTCCTTAATTCCCAAATGTTAGACCTAAGAAAGACCCAAATAATAGGACACCACCATTTCACATCTTCCACCTCCACTGTCTCTAGTATGCACAGTACAATCGCAGCAAGGCCACTCCCTCACTGACCAGGTTTGCTCTGAGAACTGAAAATACAAAATAGAAACTACTCTGACTGATATGCCCCCTCAACACAACTCAAACCCACCAGGACCATGGTTATCTACAAGTATTTTTCAATTGTGTTATTTATTCTTTGAGAATTGCATTCAGCTCAACCCCTCATTCCCTCTCCAACTCCTCCCAGACTCCACTTGTTGCATTCACCTCCCAACTTCATGTTTTCTTTCCAACACCCACAGAGCCTAATCACTGCTACGCCAGCCACTGGAGCATGGGCAACGAACCTACCAGGAGCTGCCTCCATGAAGACTCTGACAACCTCTGCCAGCAGTCTTCAACCCTTCCTGAATCTCTTCCCCAACCATGCTGGAACGTTGCCTGGCTTGGTCTTCTGCTGGTCTTGTGCAGGCAAGCACATCCACTGTAAGTTCGTGAGTTGCAATGGCCCTGTCCTGTCCAGAAGCCAGCATTTCACCATAGCCCTCCCCAAGCTCGCCTTTTGCCCTTTTCTGAAATGGTCCCTGAACCATGGGAGAGGACTGTAACATAGATGACAGTTCTGTGTTCTCTGAACTCTGGGTTTTCAAGAGTAACATTTACTATTTGTTTTTTCTTCCTACCACTATTGTGTTCTGATAGGGCGTGGCTCAGATTTGGAAAGCAGGTTTTGGGGCAGAAGAAATGAGATGGGAGAGGTGCTCCCTCCTGGCCACTGAGCACACCTGATCTCACCCCCTGCCTCATTAACTTCCAGCACAAGATGGCCTCCTAAGACACATTCTCAATGTCACACTGTCACCAAACACAAAAGAAAGGAAAAAAATGAGTAATCACCAGGAAGCCCCAGTTGTTAGGTACCGTACATCACTGTGTGAAGAAACAGGCTCCTCATAGAACAATTAAGTCAAAATAAGGGTGTCCAAGTGGGCCTCTTCCAATTCAGCTAGTGTCCTTCTAGGAAGAAGTCAGCACCCTGACAAAAGTTGTTGACTACATGACACAGGGGGAACATGCCACCTACAGTCCAAGGAGGGAGGCTCAGATGGCCCAGCCCGCTTCACCTCAGTCTTAGGCTGTTGTTAAACAGGTTGTTAAAGACTCTTAAAGAAATGGACACAGGAACCCCCAGACCCTCACCTCCTCTCTAACCACTCACAGCCACCTAGCGTGCCATGTCCACAGAAGAGACCCTGCACAGGCCACGTCATCTGCTGAAATGTCGCCGGGCAGCCTCTCTGCTGTGTGGCCTGCCTACCTCCAGGCTTTGGTGCATGCCCTCTTCCTATGCTTTTTAGCACCTCTCTAGAGAAGCTACAACTGTCTGTTCATTCACTTGCCATTTCCCCCCTTTGAAGAGGGTAAGAGGCTTTGTAATGCTGAGTGCCAGTGCTTAGGGCTGGTTGATCAGTGACCTCAGCACGTGTTTGCCACATGAAGAATGAAGCGGCAGGACTATCCCTTGGGAGTTGTGTGATGATGTGAGCCATGTCTGCCTACTGGCCCACCTCTCTGAGGGAAGGGCTCCCAGGAAGCTTGGCAGCAGAGAAGGTACTACACACTGGCATGTCGTTTCAGCGTGTTGCGTCTGGAAGGTGTTGGTATGGCTGGCTCAGGGATGAGGCTAGGTACCCAAATGCAAGCCATAACCTTTCTGGATCACCAGCTCTGGCATAGGTAAAGGACCTGCCACCAAGAACAACCTGGGAGAGAATGCAGAACTCCCTGGAAAATGAAGCCCTGGGTAGCTGTAGGCATCCACACAGGTGCGCTTTCCAGTCGTGTTCCAATGTTCCAGAATACCAAGCCTAAGGATGAGAACACTCCCTCATAACTGCTCTGTCTTCTGCCCCTATATATGGCAGGGCTCCATTGTCCACTAGAAACTGGGGCTTCTGCAAACACTCCTAAGTTAGCCTAGCCCAGCAAGCAGCACCATTAGGCCTACAGTGTTAATGGCTATACTAATGATGGTAATTACCATGGTCATTAATTCATTAGTTAACTGACCTTGAGAAGTGCTATCTAGAGGCCCCAGGATGTAAAGTGGTGGACTAAGAAATGCACCCGGAAGACACTCAGAGGCATGCCCACCTCCCAGTGGCATTGGGGGGGGGGGGACAGGCTCCAATGATGAGCAAATATGGGGTAGAGAGAGACGGGAGAGAAAGAGAAACTGAATGGTTTGTGTACTAGGAAGAGAGGAGGAACTGGAAACATGAGGGTAGTGAGGAATAGTCTGAGGTGAGTAGCCTGCACTGCCACCTGAGGCCATGGTGAGGTCCTGGCCCACGCTGCCACCACGGGCCATGTCTGGATCAGTGGCTCTGAAGCAGCGGGGGTTTGTATTGCCACCAAAGGCCATGTGGCTGTCCCTGGTCTGGGCTGCCTCCTGAGGCCATGTTGATGCCCAAAGGCTGCACAGAGCTAGCCCCACCCTTCACCGGCTTCAGCACTCATGAGACCTGGCCCTGCACCTTGCCGGGGCAGCACAGCAGAGCTGGCCCGGTGGCGGAGGAACAGGTGAGCCAGCCTCAAGGGTACGACAGCAGGAGTGCTAGTCCCACCCCTCGTTGGCTATGAAGTGGTGTGGGTGCCAAAGAGTACCCCCCTGACTGTGGTAAGCAAGAGAGCTAACCCTGTCTCCCTGCCTGGGCAGTGTTGAAGAGCTGGCCCTGGTGGCCTGAATGCTGGAAAATTGGCCCCACCCATTGCCGGATTGTTTTGGGAGAGCTGGTCCTGCCTCTACCAGCTTCAGCACTTGGGAGAATGAGAGCTGGTCCAGATGACGTACGGGAGCTGGGTGCAGGCCTGCTCCTCGCCAGCTGCCAGGGGCAGGAATGCCTGAGGTACAAGGGCAGGAAAGCTGACAAGCTGATCAATACACCTACCACCGACGCAGATTCAGGCCAACATCTACCCCATCTGCCAACTGCTGGAGCATGCTAAGGAGCCAGTCCTGTAGAAGCAAAGATGCAGGGTAAAGGGCAACAACAGGATATCCAAGAGAAGTCCCAGGAGGGTCCAGAATTGACAGTGTAGCAGAAGCCGGAGGCCTCGGCACAGACCAATGACTCATTGCAATGAACATTTGCAATGAAGATGTGTGGGTGAAAGACTGTACTGCGGGACGCCCTGTGACACACCACAGCTTCCACAACCAGAGTTTGTTATGCTTTGTTTTGGTTTTTGTGGGGGGGAGGGGCGCAAGGGCAGAGGGCAGATATGTTGGGAGATAAGGGTGCATGATGTGAAATGCACAAAGAATCAACTAAAAGGTTTTGTTTTGTGTTTGTTTGTCTTTTAAGGAAAAGAAAAATGCCCAGGAAACGTCAGAAGTCCTTGAATTGACAGACTGAGAATGGTGTGATTCTCTAGCACAGTCCACTCCAGAGGCCCATAGGAAAGGTCCCTGAAGCTGGAGATGTGTGTCTGTAGATCTAGATGTTCCAGTCACTTTCAATGGATTTGTTCTAGCAAAGAGCTTGTTTCAGTTTAAAGGTTATATTCATGCAGGTCAGAATCAGTAACAAACAGAACAGACCTCAGAGCTTAACTGGCCACAACAATGAATGTTATTTCTCATTTGGGCAGAAATACAAGGACGGTGGGCTTCCCAGGAGATGAGGGGATCCTGGGTCCCAACCTCTTCCACCCTCTTGGGCTTATGAATGGAGGAACGATGTAGGATGGAGAAGCTTCCAATTCAGAGTCCATTCCCAGTGGCTGGAGGTTTGTGATGGGGCTGAACAGCACAGCTCAGCCTCATGCGGTAGGATCCTCTGAGTGGCAAACCCCTGCCTCTGTATATGAGGCTGCCTCTGTGTGTCCCTCTCCTGACTTCATATGAGTGCCCAGAGGAAAAGGGTTTGCAGAGCCTCGCCATTGCTCAGGACAGAGACAAATGTTGAGGGGAACCCATTTATGAACACTTAGATGGAGCCCAGGCCCTGCCTTGCATATCTGAGGAAGGGCTACCTCTCTCACCCTTGGCTTCCCTTCTGCAGGGCAGACAGGGGAAGACACCCATGGGGCAGTGTCCTGAGAGGAGCTTGACAGCAGCTTGCAATACTTATAGATTTTTCTCTCCAGTACAACGACTGGATGACTTCTTTATTTTTCTCATTTTATTTATTTATTTAAGTAATTTATTTATTTTTATATTAATCACAAGTTATATACTTTGTATCCTAGCCATAGCCTCCTCCCTCATTCCCTCCCACTCTCTGCATCCCTCCCTCATCTTCTCCTTGGCCCCCTCCAAGTCCACTGATTGGGGAGGACCTCCCCACCTTCCATCTGACCCTAGCTTATCATGTCTCTTCAGGGCTGGCTGCAATGTCCTCTTCTGGGATCTAGCTAGGCTGCTCCTCCCTGGATGGGGGGAGGGTCGAAGAGCCAGCCATTGAGTTCATGACAGAAATAGTCAGGGAAGACTTCTTTGACAGTCTCAGTCTCTCTGTGGGAGTTCTCCCTAGTAGGAGTACCTTTCACCATGAAGTCACCTCCAAGCCCTCAGAAGTGCATTTGACACTGAAAATAGTCTGCTTTATCCTGACCTGTCTCCAAAGAACCCTCCCAAGCCCCCAACCTCCTCCAAGATGGATATTGCATACATGTCTCTGTGTAAGACATATAGCGATGTGCTAGCACAGAATGCCCAGAAATTACACTTTAGCCCAAGAGTTGACAAAAGTTAAAAAAAAAGAAAGAAAAGAAAAAGAAAAAGAAATACCCGGGCAAGACATAAGGTGTTTCACATTCCTGTGTCCTCTCTTCTAATAGCCCTTAAAGGCACTTCTGGCCTCTGGCTGGGAACATAGCTCTCACTTTCCTGATGTGCCACCATCCATATAGTAATCGCTGACCTTGGCTAGCTCTTTTCCCAGCAGGTTTCCAGAATTTTACATGGCAGAACAGCCATAAAGGATGGGGTTCTTGGTGTCCCTGTCCATGGGCAAGAATCCTGAAGACAGAGGACTGGGTACATGGTCCAGTCATCTTGAGAGCATGGGGATCTGAGTTTGATCCCCAGAACCCAGGTAAAAATATCAGGTTTGGTAGCCCGTGTTTGTAATCCCAACCCTTGGAAGATGCAGACAGAGATAGGAAGATGGATTCCTAGGGCCTAATTGATGAACTTTAGGCCAAGGAGACTCCTGTTTAAAGGAAAATGAACAGTGATTCAGAGGATGGCACCTGAGACTGTTCACTGGTCTTCACACATGAGCACACACATACACATACACACACACACATACACATATTTACAACACATACATGCATACACTCATGCACACACATACACACAGATGTGCACGCACATATATACACTCATGAACATACACATACATAAAAATTTAAGCTATCAAAAAATGTATTAACAAAATGAAATGTGATAAGATAAAACAAAAACTATCACACCAAAGTTGGAAAGGCAGACCAACAGGAGAAAAAGAGTCCCAAGAAAAGGCAAAAGAATCAGAGACCTACTCCTTCACACAATCAGGAGTGCCATAAAAATACCAAACTGAAAGCAGTGATATACACAGAGGACCTTGTTCAGACCCATGTCGACCCTGTGCTTTCTGCTTCAGTCTCTGTGAGCTCAGATGAGCTTTGCTCAGTTGACTCAGACAGCCTTGTTCTCCTGGTGTCCTAAGTCCCCTCTGGCTCTTATGTTCTTTCTGCCTCCTCTTCTACCAGGTTCCTGAGCTCTGAGAGGAGGGATTTGCTGGAGACATCACATTTAGAGCTGTGTGTTCCAAAGTGTCTCTGTCTCTGTCTCTGTCTCTGTCTCTCTCTCTCTCTCTCTCGTGTGTGTGTGTGTGTGTGTGTGATGGTAGTGTCTGGCTCTGGGTCTCTGTACTTGTTCCACTCTGCTTCTGCACGAGGAAGCTGCTCTGAGGATGGCTAAATATGGCACTGATCTATAAGTGTAGCAGAATATCATTAGGGGTCATTTCAGCACTATTTTTAAGACCAGCAATACTTGGTTTTACCCTAAGTCTGTGGCTACCTACTGCCTGGTTCTTGGTCACTCAAGCAGTAGCAAGTGGATCTCAAATCAAATCAGACATTGGCTGGTCACTCCCACAAGCCTTGTGCCACCATTGCCCTAGCATATTTTGCAGGCAGGACAGCACTGTAGAACAAAGGTTTTGTGGCTGAGCTGGTGTTTATTTGCCTTTTGGTACTCTACTGACTAACCAAAGACACTAGAAAGTAGGGATGAAGGTCATGTAGGCACCAGCTCGACCTCTCCATATTCAATGAGTTGTGTAGCTGTTGTCTTCAGCAGTGGGGCCTTGCTGTCAGTTTGTGCAGAAAAACCCGTTGTCTTGGGAGCAGCTTGGGTTGTTTGGGGCTCCGCCTGAGATGCTTTTGATCACCAACTCAAATAGATGTAAACCACTCCTGTTACTAGAAGCTTCTTTTGGTGACAAAAGTTGGCCATTGGAAACTCTGTCTTCCTCATCATTTTAAACTTTATTAGTATCACCTTCATATATTTTAGGAAGTTTTGACCACACTAGCTATCCACACTACCCCTCAAATGCCTGTGGACAGACTTCTCCTGAGCTGCAGATGCTCTCCGAGGTTGACCAGAAGGGACTCCTAAGCCACAGAGAGCTGGCTCTGTCACTCATGTCATTCTGCCCTTTACTCCACGCCCATGACCAGTCAGTCTCTCCTAGTAAGTCTGAGGCCTGGTCCTTCTTCAGGCTCAGCACCCCATGTGGGGACTACTAGACTGTGATGGAGTCACAGATGTTTCTAGTCTCTACCCACTCTTGTCCACAGCACCTAAACTCAAGGGTTTGCCCAACTACTTGAGAGTTAAGAACAAACAAAAAAGAATAAACAGTTCTTTCATTAGAATTTCAGAACATGGAGAGCAACAAAAAAGATGGTGCAAATGGACAGTCAGTTCTTATCAACAGAGCATTGTGACACATGTTCATAGATTTTTCAAAGGACACATAAGGCCTTCCAGAGCTTGGCACTGCACTTGGGGCCATTTTAAACAGTGACATCAATCACTACAAAAAGCACGTGAATGTGAATGGTAGTAGCACTAACTAGACCACAGAAAAGCCCTGGGCTTGCAGTGTGATCAGGACTCAGGATAGAGAGCATCCCTTGTTTCCCCTCAGATGGGAAGGCAAGCTGGGGGTGAAGGTCGGCCATGGCTGTCCACATTGAGACTGAGAGGTGCATACCTTAGCAAGGCCCATCCAGGGTGTGACTGTGAGGATGTTCCCAGAACAGTTAGATCTCCAGGTACACTCTTGGGAGCCAGATCTTGCCTTCGTGCCTTCTTGTCACTGCGCCCTCTGCTTCCTGCCTATCCTGGTGTGACCTGCTCACCGTGAAGGGATGACCCCTCTGGAACCATGAGCAAGATAAGTGCTCCCTCCTTTTCAGTTGGTTATATCACAGGTTCTGCCACGCCCACTAAAGAAGCAATTAGCACAGCGGAGGGCTCGCAGCAGAGAGGGCACAAGCTGCATCACCGTATGTGTCCATGGTGAGCATCAAAGTGCACAGCACTATCTGAGCACTAGAAATGTTTTGGCGAAGAGACAAGTTCATCAAGCTGGAATCTATGAGCAACAGGGGTGGGCTGCACTCTGAATTGCCTCATCAGGGAGCTCATTGGAGGAGTAAAGACTTGAGGTACACTTGAAGGAGAGAAACCATTTGGCAAGTGACACAGCTCAGCTGACAGAGGAGCACACACAGCCTCATCCAGAGGACATACAGAGCGCGCTCTGAGGTGCTCACATGACCAAGCCACCTCCCCACTGCCATCCCACCTGTTCTGGATATTCCTTGCCTCTGTCTTCCCCATTCTTCTTCCTTATTCCCTTCCCCCAACGTCCAGTCCAGAGGTATCTCCTGTCCTCCAGGGTGATAGATACTCTCTTCCTTAAAGCTTCCAGAACCCTCAAAATTGTTCACTTCCTGGTGGGTACTTCTTGTTATCCTGAAACAACAACCTAGTCCCAACCTTCCTAATGCTATGACCCTTTAATACAGTTCCTCATGTTGTGGTGACCCCAAACCGGAAAATTATTTTTGTTGCTACTTCATAAACTGTAATTTTGCTACTGTTATGAATTCTGATACAAAATCTGTGTTTCCCGGTGGTCTTAGGCCACCCCTGTGAAAGGAGCCCTCCATGGCTTTCCCACAGGTAGGAAACTGCTGTCCTAAAGCACTGTGGGCCGCACTGGCACAGTGAGATGAATACCTTACCACCAACCCTGCCCAACCCTGCCAGTGCTCCCCACAGAATCCGAAGCCCAGGCACACACCCATGAGCAGCAACAGAGATGCCAGGGGAAGGGTAGTGAGCAGAGAGACATTCACTGAATACCAGTCCTCACCAGTTGCTCCAGCATCTTCTGTGCCCCACCCTCTCCCACTTCTTCCTGGGCTTTACTCATCCCTGTGTCTATTACTCTCTAAAATATGCCACCTTGGAGTCTGATTGACAACAAAGAGTTAATTTTCAAAGCCCAGAAGCAAGGCTGATGGGAGAGCAGTGTGCTCTGGAAACACAGCACACCCTCAAGGTCAAAGTCAGGGTTGGTCATTAAAGAAGGAATTAATCTTGATGCCACAGCTTGACATCTTGTGGCGCATTAGGAAACTTCTGAGGTGCTATAATTGTACAATCCAATACTACAAGAACAGAACAAGAAGAAGTTTCAGTTCCTGAATCCGCTCCCAACTGATGCCGGATATTTTTATAACTGACCAAATCCTGAGGTGGTGGAGCTGTGATTCCTGCCCCCATCTATAGACCCAGGGGCAGTGAGCTCCCGCCCCAGCTCCAAAGCTGCCTTTGCTAGCAGAGCCCAATGTATGCACATGGGGAGGGGATCCACCAAAAACAGGCAAAACAACTTGCAGCTAATGGGAAAAGGGCTGGCATGCTATCCAAGGATAGCCACAGACTCAGAAAAAGGGACAGGAGTGTGCAGAAGAGCCCAGAGTCCTCAGATGAACCCAGCTCCCAGCCCTGTTTCATGCTTGACCCTTCCTATGATGCCTCATTACTGCTCCCTTGAGCCTGAATCTCCTGCTCTGTGGGTCAGACATAAATACACCTTCCTGACCATGCTCTCAGTGAATCTTATGAGCAGTGATATTATCATTGCTGGTACTTTAGGTAGGATGACAGCCTACTCCAGACCTATCGCATCTGATACCATGAACCTCCATCCACCTGGTCACCAGTACAAGGCACCGCATCACTCAAAAGCTGTGGCCCTACACCCTAGGATTCACAAGTTTGCATTTTAAGCAACCAGATGTTAATTCTGCCTCTAGAAATACAGAATACCTTGTCCAGGACACTTGGTCTTTGCTAATCCAAACTCCTGGGCTGCAGCTGCTCTTCCTGGTCTCCAACAGCCTTCTACTTGAGTACAGGCCTTATTGCCTCTTTTGGGAGCCCCTGCCATACCTCTGTCTGTCTCAGAACTCCAGGTGGAGCCGCATGGCCCAGCTTCTCTCTGACTCCTGCTAGGGTCCCCAGGCACTGCATCCTCACCCACCTGCTGCAGACATCAGTCTTATCCATGGCCCCCCTCTACTCACTACATCTGCAGTCTCCAAAAATAGATATATATTGTGACAACCTCTGCCAGTCCTAGGACAGCGTAGTACTTCAGGCTAACGAGAGCACCGGTTACATTGCTCACAAGCTCAGCTATAACTAATACAACCAATGTGGCATGTTCTCTTCCATCTCTGTTTCCCGTTCCTTCTCCTGGTTCCAGAAGCCCCTTCTGATCCTGCCTGATCCAGCCTTCCCTGGCATCCCAGAGTCCTGCACATCCTGAGAAACCCTGGGTCAACTCTAGCCACTTGTGTCCACACTGCACACCTTCATGAAAAGCTACTGTTTGCTTTTTATCCTTCCAAACTCAATCCCTTGCATTGGGTTGCCATGCTTCCCAGTTCCAGTCTTTCCTGTCAGTCAGGTGGGCAGCCTTGCTGCATGCCTGGTACACTGTCATGTTCGTGGCACTCAGGGCTCTACTGCAAAGAGAGCCTTTCCTTTCTGAAGTTTCTTTTGGTATGTATCTTGTTGTAGAAAGGAGGAAAGCAAGCAATAAAGAAGCAGGCAGAAAGATGAGGTTATGTTGGTGGTGATGTGCACCAGGGGAGAAAAATGAAGAATGGGGAAAGCACTCATCAATTAGGGAAAGTGTTCCACATTAAACCACCCATGACGGTCAAGACTGAAGCCTAAGACTCAAAGCAGCAAGAGGAACCAAGACACTCCAAAGGACAGATCCAAAGAAGGACCAAATGCACTCCAAGAATAGACGGAAAGAACTGCCAAAAACACCTCTTAGGCTGAGATGGGTGGGTCCTGCATGTTCGAGAATCCACATCCGAAAATTTGACCAGACTCAGAGACATTGGGATCACAGATAGGCTGTTTTCCCTGTCATTGTTCCCTAAACAACCAGTTCAGCGATAATTTATATGACAATTTGATCATACCTGGTGTCACAAACAAGTTAGAAATATTTAGTATATGAGGATGTATGAGGAGGTGTGTGTGTGGATTGTAAGACCTTGATGAGATCTGCAGACCTTGCTGTTCATTAGGATCCTGGCATCAATCACCCTGCAGATCCCAGAGGATCCCGGGACCAATCCCTCTGCAGATTCCATGGCACAGTTCATAGGAAGACCCTGTGGCCCAGTGAGTAAGGACTCAGTGTAACCACACGTGGATCGGCTCGTACATTCATTTCTTATCGCTGCTGTAAGATGCTAGTAGGGACTCACTAGCTTAGGGTACCAATTAATTGCCCTGCAGCCCCATACATAGTCCTCCATGGACTAGGGGCAAGATGTCCATACTGCTTCCTCCTACAGGCTGCAGGAAGACATCTTTGTTCCCCATTCCTAAGGGTTCATAGCTGCTGGCTGCTCTTTACATTTTTCCGATCTTTTCTGCCTTCAAAGCAGTGAAATTTCTCTGATGCTCACTGTTTTATTTTGTTTTTCTCTTTATTTCTGGGTGATAGTTGGCTTTCAGGCCACGCTAATTACAAGGATGGCCCCTCCTATGATCACCAGTTAAGCAGCCCTAACTCTTTGTTGCCATGCAGTCTAACACAGTCAGAGAATTGGGGTTAGGGGCTCTTGCTCAAATATCAGCTTCCCCCACTGGAATGTAGCCTGACCTCTGTGGCTGTCTGGAATGTTGGTAGAAGATTCCATGACCTCCTCATTCTTGCATCTTTCTTACCTTCAAAACTGCTACCACACACACTGTGCTAACCCAGGGAAGTTCTGCTTCCCTGAAGACAGCACGAGCCACATGCTGGTCCAGCTGGCCCTTTCCTCAATGCTCTTAATGCCACAAGGTTATAACGTCACATGATGCTACTCTGACAACCCTAAGGCCACCTTCTTCCAGAGCCCTGTCTTCTTCTGCCTCCTTAGTACCTGCGTAAAAGGTTCTAGCAGCAGGAGGCCAAGCTATGGTCCACCATGGAGGGCTTCCACCTCACCCTTGCCATTCAGGAAAGTGATGACTGCCCATTATGGTAGGGAAGGAGTGGCAAACAAAAGCAGTAGGGTTCCACACACTGCTAGCTTGCTCTCTGGGCCTACCCCTCCCAATAAATTCTGACTGTCAGCCAAGCACAAACTCGGAGATGAAAGTGTGTTGAAGGCGAAGACTGGCTGCCCACATGTCTGAACTTGGTGCACACTGCCGCCGTGAGCCTATGAGGGTGACTCTGTGCAGACCATTAAATAGACAAGAGAACAGGATCAGAACAGACCACAGTAGAACTGGAGCTCAAATCCAAGTGTTCCTGTGCTGCTGTGTCCCCAGGCTCCTGAAAGGGCAGCCGTTACCTAGGTAACTTGTGAAGGAAGGCCACTCTCCACATCCATCACCTTCCTGGTGGTTACTAAGGTGACAGCTGGGAAATGCTATGTTATCTCAGATAACACAGAGGCAGAAATGTTATTATTTCTTCTAGAGGAACAGTCCTTGGTTATCACCATTCCAGTTTGGCTACTCCCCTAAAGGTTGTGCTGCCTGCCTCAGGCGCAATGCCCCTGTCTGTGTGTAGTCTTCCACACTCTCCCTTACCTAACAACATTCCTGCAGGGCTAGCATGCTGCCATGTTGCATGGTGGTGTGACTTTACTCACTCTTCTGCTACCTCCTTGGGGACTTCCACAAACAGCCTCAGGAGCAGCTGCACCAGGAAAGGCCAGATGGAGGAGGTCCCCCTCAGGGGAACTTCCACCACTTCCAGACATAAGAGTGGGGTGAACAGCTACCACCTCACAGAGTCCCCACACCCTTCCCCTCTCTGCTCCAGATGCATCAGAGAAAAGAAGCAGGTGGTGGACTTGCAGGGTCAACAGTGTGGGAGCCAGCCAGCTAGTGCAGCCCAGGATCAGCCTATGGACAGACGCCATCCACTGTGCTATGTGCTGGCTCATCGGGCACACATTCCCAAAGGCAGCTTAGAGGCCTGCACGTCATGCATTGTATTTTAGACTCCTACAGGCTTTGAATGGGACAGATAGCAAAGCCGGGTATTGAGAAAAGCTGGCACATGGGACTCACATTGTTTTGGGGGAAAAGTACGCTTCCATGCTCAGACCTTCCAAGCAGTCCTCAGCATGAAGGTCACCCAGCAGTGTGACTAAGCCAAGGCAAGTATGGATGAGCTTTAAGTCTCCGGGAAATGAAAATCCCTTTGTTGTCCAGCCTGGAAGGTCACACGCTGCCATTTGAGATTGCCTAGACAAGCAGAGTGTCCACCCCCACAAAGGTGACAGCATCAAGGACCTAAGTCAGCATCGCCGGCATCCACCAAGAATGCAGCATTGAGCAAAAGCACAGCATCCGATCACAGACAAATGCCATTGTGATCACAATGGTCTACAATAAAGAGGTGCTTGTTTGAAAGGCCACCAACCAAGCTGGCCTGGAAGGACAAGTGACCCCAGCAAAGTACCAGACCCTTGACTTCACAGAGATGCTAACCATTAGTGAGTAAGACGTAGCAGGTCTCCTTGTGAAAGACACTTGCGTTCCACTGTGGCTGTACTTACTGACTTGACAGACAAGCATCTGTAGGCCAGGTTCCGGAAGACTGGTCACTGCATGTCCTTTAGTCTATCAATACACAGTCTTTTGTGGAGGGAGAGACACAGAGAGACAGAGAGGTACAGAGATCTGTTTGCAGACACATTGGATGCACATTGTTGCAGCTCAGTCAACTAGCCTGAATGAGACAGATCTGATGCATTTTGTCTCTAGCACATCATGGCAGCCTTCTGCTTAGAGACACTGGGTGGCACTTCAACACTGTCCTGGGGCCATCAACAGAAAAATCATCAAATAGAGGACAAACTGTATTAATAATGGCACCACACAGACCGTACCAGATAAGTTTATCTACAGTGTGAACGAAGACAAGGAGTCAGGGCATATGTTACTTTGTCCCATGACAGGCAGGATCTGAAGTGTCTGTGGCTGGAATTTTCCAGAAGGCTGCACCTGAAAATGACCTTAAAGGTACCTTAAAGGTACTGGTTTATACAGTGAAAATATATTTGAGCAAGTAGGTACACTTACTTAGGAATGTGCCTCCCAGGCTTTGAGATGAAAGTGTAACTCCACTAGGGTCATCTGAACTCTCCATGATGTTCTTAATGTAGAGGAAGAGCCCTTCTGCCCCTCTGGAATCATGGGTTACTATAGCAACACAACAGCAGCCCTGGTCACATGTCTGGAGGAAGTTAGGCAAGGGCAAACCTTTTGTTTTCAAGCCTGGGTCAGCAATGCTGAAAATAAGACTACTTTGGATGGATCAGTTAGTCAAGCCAACAGATGGCCTTTTTTTGTTCAAAAAGAGTTTTTATCACCTAGAACCAAGACTTCTGCTGATCTTTGTGTCCTTGGCCTGGCAAAGGCTCTTTATTTAGCACTGGGCCTTACTCCATGAAATGGATGGAAACTCCAATCAAACCACACCACAGACTGAGGAGGTGTTCAGTGAAACCTACTGAGCAGGGGAGCCACATCTTAGTGTTCTGGGCTGGCCTGGCAGGTTGAGATGGTGTGTCCCCTCCCTACAGACCTGTTGGTAAATTTCTGCTCCCCAAAGCCAGAAGACCCAGAATTGAGGCTCCATGGGCTCCTGGAGCTGTGAGACCTGCCGGGAAGTCAGCCAAGGCCCCGGGAGAAAAGTCTGGACTGGAGCAGCGTGCAGGCGATGTCTCAGTTACCGTGACATTTGGGTTCCAGGAAGGGTTTTGACTCTCTCTTGTGTACAACACCTCATGAGCAGACTGCCTCTGCTAACTCTCAGCTGCTAACAGTCATGTGTGGGAAAACAAACAACTCTGCAAGGAATGTCTTCCAACTGACTCGCCTTCTGGATGCTCTGTGGGTTGGTTACTTGTGTTATTGTTGTGACCAAGCACCTGACAGGAAGAGTTCAAGGGGCAAAGGGCTTGTTTTGCAGTTAAAAGTAGCATAGTCCTTCATGGCAGAATGGGCAAGAGGGTGAAGCGGCCAGTCACTGCATCCACAGGCAGGAAGCAGCATAGAACAGGGAGTGGGGCCAGGAAAATGGCCAACCTCAATGGCACAGGTCCTCCAGCAAGGCCCCACATTAAGACCAGCACCCTACTGGAAACCTAGCGTTCCAACAGAGATCCCCCATATCCAAACCACAGTGTGAAGAGAGGCGGTCTTTCCAGGGAGAACATAGTGCTCAGCTCCCACATACACGAGCCAAGAAGGCCTCCTGAGCATCGGTCTCAGAGCAAGTAAAGAGCAGGTGATGGAGATGGTCGAATGACTGCTAGTGCCCCAGCCACCATCACAAAAGTCAATCTGTACCACCTCAGGGTCTCTGCATTTGCTAAAAACAAACAAACAAACAGAAACAGTGTGTTTTCTACAGCACAAGACAGGGCTTAGCCTTTCAAACTACGTTTTTCAATTTCTCCATGAAATAGTGCTGCAGACATTTTTTTCAGCCAGAGAGACAGTGTGGCCAAGTGCAGGATGGAGCTACCTAGGTGCAGACAAGAACAGTGAGAGGCTGGGGACTCTGCTCAGCGACAGCCCCCGTGTGATTTTCTGGGTCCCTCGACTCAGGGAGACTAGACTGGTCCATCTGTAGATGGCCCAGGTCAAGGGGAGCAAGACTGAGAAGACTTCTTAGCTTCTCCCAATCCTGGGCCTCGGGTGACACACTGGAAAATGCTGTCAAGTAGAGTGGAGGGTTTAGGTTTCATCGTTACTCATCAGTGACTGTCCCTTTGAACTCTCTGGGAGCAACCTGGCCATGAGGCAGAGGTTCTACAGCAAAAACAGAGAAAGCTGTCCTAGAAATAAAAACCAAAACCACAGTAGATGCCACCATACCATTACAATAGCTGCATCAAATATGGATGATGACAAGTGTTGGCAAGGGTGTGACTTGTGCTACTGGTAGGAGTGAGCTCAGCCACCGTGGAAGAGCACAGAGGAGCCTGCTGTAATCTTTCAGCATATGTCTGGCATATTTAAGAGACAACCATTCAGCTGTGCTCACTGCAGCATTGCTCACTCATTCCAAGAAACGAAAACAAGCCTTTGTTGACAGCTGAGAAAAAAGAAAATGTGGAACTTGCACATACTAGATTGCTCACCAGTAAGTGAACGAAATCCTCTCAGTTGCACCCTAACTGGTGGAAGTAGGGGCCTGATGCTAAAATCCAAACTCCAGGCATGAAAAGACACCTCATGCTCTTTTCCTGTGTGGACATTGCAAGAGTTGATCTCATGGAAGTAGAATGCTGCTCACCAGAGCTTACGACAGAGGGGAGAGAGGGAGAACTCAGCCAGTGAGGAGGAAGTTCATTTAGATGGGAAGTGTAGGACCGGGCATGCGTCAGTTCACAGGCGTGACTGTGGTATATAACAGTGCACAGGACACTGCTGAACAGCTAGAACAGAGGACAGAGAAGCAACTACTAAAGGTTATGGAAGTGCTAATTGTCTTGATCTGATCCTCAGATGTATTCATGCACCAAAGAGTAGCACTTAATTACATAAAATTATTATAAACAATGAAATAAAATAATAGAAGCCAGCCACCCTAATTGCCACCATCTCCACCACCATCTCCCTGACGTCATCAACACTGGAAAGTCCTCCTCCACTTCCATCTCCACCTCCACCTCCTTCACCTCCACTCCTACCTTCCTAAGGGCAGTGCCTCTTCCAGGTAACTGTCAATGTGCCTAAACGTAGATGTCTCTTGCTCTTCTAGAATGTGTTCTTGGGTAGACAATGACGTAAACAGTCTATCACGCCCATATGGAAGGCTATAGGACATTTCCACAGTAGAGAAGGTCGAAGATCAAGCACATTTTGGAGGAAACCATCTGGAAGGGCCATGTGCCAGGACACTGGAGATCACTCAGGCCTCACAAGGCCAGCAGTGCTTCCCGAGAACCCAGTGTGCCACATGGGGGCAACTCCTCACCGTAGCCTATTTCTGCAGCTGTCCTTGGGCCAGCACTCCCCTCTCAGTCCTGTGCATTCCTCAGTCTTTGCTCCACGCACTCCCATGTTTGCCTAACTCCAAGGCCTTCCTCCCTCCCCTCTTGGCTTTGTCTTAAGGGTTCCCAAGAGGTCAACTTCCCCTGCCCTCCCCCACCTCTCCAGTGGAAAGTTGGTACAACTTCACTGATAACACCCCATCCTGTGTTAGCATAGCTCCAGGGGCAAAGAGCAGAGGCTTAACCACCCAAACAACTCCGGGTGAGCAAACTCTGCACTAAAGACAGTCAGGGGCCAGAGACCTTCCAGGCTCACAGCCACTCAGTGAGAAGTGGAGATAAGACAGTGAGGGTCCCAGCCACTGCATGAGGCTCTTTGTATCTCACAGTTGGCCCCAGGAAGGCCCCTTTATAGAGGGTCAGGGCTGTATTGAAGGCTGGAAAAAATGTCTCTCAGCCCCCAAAAGTAAACCACTCATGAAGGTGCAGCTTTGAGAATTTACAGGGGGATTTACTTCCTTCTTATCTCCACAAAGGAAGGCAAGGCAAGAACTGGGCAGGTAGACATGGTGGGGGCCACTGCTCCAGTACTAGCTCAAGGAAGGAGAGAGTCAATGGCAGCACCATGCTGAGAGCTACCTCCCACCGGGCACACTGAGTAGCAGGCAGGAAACAAGCAGCAGGGACCCTCACCCCTGCTGCTTACCGCGTGTCACCCTTTGATTCTGAGCTTCAGGTCCTCTGCTGTTCAGTGGACAATCATGAAGCCTAAAATGAGACTACAAATATAGACAAAGCTCTTAGCCCTGAAAGATGCTGCCAGTAAATCTTCAATGCAGTCAGAGGCTCTCTAGCTTCAAGAACAAATCCCAACCTGTCATTAGGTAGTCTGAGACTAAGAACACCAGACTGCAAAGCATCCCAGGGTACAAGACTTCCCCACTGAAATGCAGAAGTCCAGGCAAACTGACATTAGTGGGCTGCTCCACCTGGCATGGGCATTTAAGCTTCCAAACTTCTATTTGGGGAAAAGATGACCTTTTCTGGGCTCAAGGAAGGAAAAGTCTATGGTACCCCCCTTATAGGAACCACCTCCCACCAGGCACACAGGTCAGAGGTCATACAGTGAGGCAAGCATTTTGTGAGTGCCCCTCCTCGCTGAGCAAGAGCTTCCCCAGTGAGGAGGCAGGTCATTCACTTTGCTGTTGCAACAGGATGCCTCACCCACTCCTCAGCCCCCAGGGGTCAGCAATGACACTCCGACGACAATCAGTGGTCCACCACCCACAAGGGACTGTACCTCAGACCTCAAAGACCTGTGAGGGAGTACCACATCCACGTTTGCACTGTGTATATTCTAGACAGAACAGAGATGGGACATTTGCTCCTGTGTGGCAGCAAGTAACTGAGATTAAGTTTCTCATACATATGGTCTCCAGCTTACCACTTAGAAGTTCTTAGCTCAGTGTAAGGTAAAGGTTTTAATCTCTCTCTCTCTCTCTCTCTCTCTCTCTCTCTCTCTCTCTCTCTCTCTCTCTCTCTCTCTCTCTCTCTCTCTCTCTCTCTCTCTCTCTCTCTCAGACAAGGTTTCTCAGTGTAGCCTTGGCTGTCCTGGGACTCACTCTGTACACCAGGCTGGTCTTAAACTCACAGTGGTCCACCTGCCTCTGCCTCCCTGAGTGCTGGGATTACAGGCGTGCATCACCACAGCCGGGCTCCTTTTCCTCTTTCTCAGGAGCAGCTACCATGGATCTCAGACAGTCCTGGGGTCACCAGGGAGACTAGAGTGACAAGTCTTCCCAGCCATGCTGTGTTGTGGGCTTACTGTGTATTCCAGCTTGCAGCAGGTTTAGCAGCATGCTGACCTATGATAAGCTGAAGAATATCTGTATTGTAAATGCGTCCTGAAAAGCAAAACCAAGATGCTTTCTCTCAGCCATCTCCGGTAGCCAGCTTCCTCAGCTACAGCTAAGTTAACTGGACAACAAATTTCACTTTAAAAGGTAAAAAAATCAAGGGTTTATTGTTCTTCGCGGGTTGATACTGGAATAGAAACATAGCTTTATAAGGTGAAAGAGTATTAATGGAGGAGATGGACGGGAGTCGAGTGCTTCAGCCACTGCCACCACACCCTGCACGCTCTCAGGAAGGAGGAAAAGAGACTTGGAGATGCCCCAGACCATGCCCGGGTG
The DNA here is from genome assembly GCA_028658305.1 of Pachyuromys duprasi. Taxonomy (NCBI): domain Eukaryota; kingdom Metazoa; phylum Chordata; class Mammalia; order Rodentia; family Muridae; genus Pachyuromys; species Pachyuromys duprasi. The sequence continues at coordinate 61,713,807 of CM053763.1, read as the reverse complement.
GGCACTTTGCATGTATCAGACATTCAGTGTCGTGTGCCTCCGTGTTTCTTACGAGCGGAGAGGAGCGTGGGCTCTCTGCCTCTTGTGGAGCCGGTAGAGAAGGGGACTCCTTGCTTGTAGCCCTGCTGGTGGAGACCAGGACTTTCCCTTTGCAATGTGGCCAGTGGATGATAGGACTCCCGGCTTCTCCCAAGGGTGGTGGAACCATAAACTGTTCTGGCTAGCATTGAAATAGCTTACTGCTTCTTCAGAAGTTAAATCTGCAGTTACCAAAAGACCTTCGATTCCATTCCTACTTCTATATACAAGACGAATGAAACTTACATTCACACACACACACACACACACACACACACACACACACATACTGTACATGAACGTTCATAGTCACATTATGCATAAAAGCCAAACTTACCTGATAAATAGATAAGTTAAGCACAGGGTGTTCAGAGACTGAAATGTTCTCTACTATGTTCATCATTCTTCTTGCAACTGCCAGAAACATCTAAAAGGAGGATTTGTTTCATGGTTTCATGGCTTCGGGGGATTTCTGTCCATAGTGGCAGAGAAAATGTGGTGGCGGGAGAGGGTCAGGCCGGGGCTTGCAACACCACTCTTCACATCTTGGTGGATCATGAAGCTGAGTGGAGCCACTCCCCACACGGTGACCCACCTTCACCAGGTGCTCCTACAGCCTCCATGCCATCACCAGCTGCAGGGCCATGTGTTCAAATACATGAGCCCATCTCTGAAGGACATCTTCGATCTAGACCATCACACACAGGAAGGAAGGAAACACTGAAGCACTCTACAAGCTGGATGAACTATGAAAACACCACACTGAGTGAAAGAAGCCTGGTGCAGATGGCTGCATCCAGCTATCTCCACCTGAACACTCGAGGCATTCCTAACAGGGGAGCTTGTGAAGGCAGAAACCAAATTAGAAATTAGACTCCCTGGCATGGGGGAAGGTAGAAGAGAGTGACTAGTGCCTATGGGGTTTCCTTAGAGGTGATGGAAACATGCAAGTAGTGGTGATGATGGCCCATCCCTCTGTAGAACACACAAAAAGCCCACTGAATTATGTACTGGAAAATGTTAAGTGAGCTTATCTCCATTGAAAAACTTAGAGAACTTAAGCCAAGAGTTGGGGAGATGACTCAGTCTGTAAAGTACCTGTCATACAAGCTCAAGGACTAGAGTTTGACCCCAGAAGCCATGAGAAAGAGCCTGGTCTGGTGGCACACACTTGTAATCCCAGCACTGGAGAGGCAGACAGGGGATCCCTAAGAGGGACACCATCCTAGCCTAACTGGTGAGCTCCAGGCCAAGGAGAGACGCTATCTTATAAAATACAGTGAAAAGCACCTAGAACAACACCTGAGCTTGACAACACCCCCCACCCAACACACACACATACACACACACAAGCATGTATACCCACTTAGAAAGATGCACCCACACACATTAATTATTACTTAATTAACTGCTAAGTAATGATTGATATACATAAAAGGACCACAGTAGTTTCATGTCAGAGTATAGCCATCAATGGGTGCTTCTTCTAGTGACCTGGCTATAAAGACCAAGTTAGCTTCCTGCACAGTTCTTTCCACATCTGTTGATGTTTACATGTTTCCTTAATGTCTGTTTCCCTGCTGGCTTGGAGATCTAGGTTATCTGAAGTTCTAGATCTAGATCTAGATCTAGGTTATTTGGTCATGGTGTGTCTAGCACTTCCCTAGGTCATGCTTGCTCAGTACACCTGCCAGTGGATGGTAAGTGGGTGGAAAGTTAGATGCATGAACACATGGGTATGTGGGTGAACTGATGGATATGTGAATAGGTGGGTAGAGGGATATATGGATGGGCAGTAGGTGGATGAATGAAAACGTGGGTGGATAGATATGGGGAGTACATGTGGGGATGGATGGGTGAATGGTTGAATAGATAGAAGGGTTGCTGATAGGTGGGTATGCAGCTTAGTAGTCAGCACAAATGCATGAATACATAGATCATATGTGGGCAGGTGTGTGGATTGATTGCTCACTGAATGGAAGAGTAGATATGTGGACGTATGGATGGATGGATGGATGGATGGATGGATGGATGGATGGACATCTCGATCGAAAGGTAAGTGGATGGGTGGCTGAACAGACAGATGGATAGGTGAGTTAATGGATGGGTGAGTGGGTAAATGGACAAACGGATGGGTGAGTGATGGTTGGGTGGATGCATGGATATGTTGGGTAGGCAAATGGAAGGATGGATGAGTGGGTGGGTAGGTGTGGGATGAATGAGAAATGAAGAAACCATGTCATTATCCCCCAGAAAACTTAACCGACCCCAGGACTCCCACATCCCAGGTCAAAAATGAAGGTTAGAAGTTACTGAAAATATAAAAGCCCCATTTCCTTCCAGGTTCCAGACTAACCAGTTAGTTGCCTCCCACTTCCCACAGATCCAGGCATGGAGAGGTGTGTGACTGAGTTAGGTGCAGAAGTGTGCACCCTCTTCCTAAAATGCCCGCCTCTTCCTCACAGTGGCATCTGGCATGTTCTGCTACAGAGTCAAGTGCATGCTCAGCAGTGCTTGCTTTGAAAGAGATTCCTGCCTGACTGTAGTAACCATCTCCTTTCCACAAGAGGAGAAGGAGGTGAGGAGGTGGAGGAGGAGAGGGAGGAGGGAGAATGGGAAACCAGAAAACAAACACAAACCTCACCATGCTCTGGGCAGAGTCATTGAGACAAAGCCGGGTGAGCTCACAGCCTTGGAAGGGCAGGGTGGTCAGCAATGAGTCAGGCCATCCAAGCTCTTTGTTATTTGTCTGAAACGGTAGGCCAGCGTGCGTGGCTCAAGGCAGAACAAAGCGGTTCTGTGGAGCAAGGGCTGAGCTGGGAATGGCACACTCAGAACAGAAGGGAAAGTCCTCAAATGTGGGCTGGGGAACAGACCAAAGTGCAGGGTCATTAGCGAACATGCTCATAGTGGGATGCAAACAAAAGATGGAGACTCAGACCCATGTAAGGACAGGAGGCCATGTGGCTATAGTTGACACCTTCTAGGGGCAAGGCCTCTTCAATCTACCACCTCCCAGAAGGTTCCAGGAGGTTCTCAGGCTCTGTGTCCCTCCCAGCATACCTGGCAATGTCCCTGCCATCCTTTAGAGCCCAGTGACCCCAAGGGAACAATACCCAGAAGTTTCTGAGGCCTCACAATCTAAAGCAGATTTCTGCCAGGGAGAGACTTCTCTGCCCTATGCTGGCTTCTGGGCCAAGCACCCAGCCTGACCTATGACTCATGCAAACTTCATGAATGAGACCCAACCTCTCCATCCTTTTGCTACTAAATGGAAAGTCTTTCTGAATGTACTGTAACCCTGCAATGGTCATTCTTCACTGTCAACATGGCTGGATTTAGGATCACCTAAGGACCCCATTTCTGGTATGTGTGTGAGGACATTTCCAGAGAGGATTAATGGAAGAAAGGCTCACCCTGGACGTGGGCAGTGTCTTTCGAAGACAGCCCAGATATAAGGAGGCCTCAGTAAAATCGGGAAGCACCAGCCTTCCTGCTCTTCTTCCTCAGCGAGTGTACCTATCGCACTGCTGCTGCACTTTGCTGATGTCAGACTGTGCCTCTTCTGCCTTCCAACGAGGAGTCAATGCCCACGATACTCCAGGTAGCTCTAGGCCTTCAGCATCAGATTAGGACTGCTCGGGCATCCTGCTTTGTAGACTGGGCAACTACCAAACTTTTAATGTCTCCATTGTCCAGTCGTTGTTAGACTAGCTAGGTACCCCCTACCACAGAGGCTGCTGAGTAATCCCATTTTAATTTAAATGCATCTAATTGGTTATATTCTCTTAAAAACCCTGGCAAATACAACCCCATTTAGAAACCCTCCTTGAACAAGTAGATCCTGACTGGGTAGGCCTAGAAAGGACACTGAGACCTACTCCTTACAGAGATGGATGCTTCACTCAAAGCTCTCGGTACCAGCTCATCTCTGAAGGTGCCCACCTAGACATTAACCTTTGGTGGTGCTCCCAGAACCAAGATCTGGGAGTGACTTTGTTGAGTAGGCTCGCTTGTCCTTGATGTATGGCCTACCCACTCAGGGACAGACAGGGGATCTCTAGAGAAGCAGTCACTGGGAAGCAATCTCACTTCACAGATCAGAATTTTCTGAGTGTGTGCCCCTACCTCCCACCCACACCCAATCGCTGGGACACATGCAGGCCACCTGACTCCCCAGGACCCCTGCTGACACCAGCTTTCTTCAGCTGAGTTCCCCAGTTCTGACCCCTCATCTTATCACGTGAGAGTAAAACTCACAGCTCTGGGCTGTTGTCTGCTAACTCATCTCATCCTCCTAACTGAACTGGAAAGGGACAGTACCACAATATAGGGGATGTGTCAACAACTCAGAAGGAACTCAGAAAGTTTCACTCACCCTCAATTCCAAGCCAGTAACGTGTACTGAAATTTGTCTCATGGTGCTCCAAGGAACCTGAGCAGAACTGTGGCAGGGTGAAAGCTGGATATAGTAAGCTTTGGAAGGGACCCTAGTTCCTAATGTGAGATCTCTGGGGTCACTGAATTGTATCCTCAGAGTATCACTCCTTGATACGTTATCAACATTAAAAGATGGAAAACAAATAATAAATTGTAAATGATAGTTAAACTGTAACTGCCCAAGCCAAATTCCACATTCGGGGTCCAGACCCATACACTTTGAAGATCTGCTCTGAGGTGGACTCAGCCGGTACCAAACATGTAGAAGAAACTGAAAAACAAAACAAACAAAACAAAAAAACAGACAAACAAACAAACAAACAAAAACCAGTCAGGTTAGTTGGCATAGCAAGCAAGTAGATCAGGATGCGGGCTTTTTCCAGAATTTGCCACATTTTATCTCCATAACGTAGTCACCTCATCTGTATAATAATAGTCATTTATACAAATTGGAAGATTCAAAAATATTATTTTTTACTTGCCTTCAAGTCTGCCATTCTTGAGAAACAAAGACAATGTTGTTCTTACTCCGTAGGAAATAACAGCATCGGGTTTTTAGGAGTGCTTAAAAGCAGCAGTCCAGTTTGTTTTTCTGTTGCTGTGATTAAAGCCCTCTGAACAGAGCAACATGGTGAGGAAAAGATGTATCCCAGCTTACCCTCCAGAGATTTATCCAGCTTTCACAGCCCATCACTGAGGGAAGTCGAGGCAGGAATCTGAAAGCAGGCCAACTTGTTACTGTTACCTCTGACCAGGAAACTCCCTCACAGCTGAGGAGGCACAGCAGGAACCACAGAGGAAGGGTGCTTGCTGGCTCTGTCTCAAAGGCTCACACTTAGCCAGCTTCTTGACCAGCCCAGGACCACCTACCCAAGGAATGGCATTGTCCATAGTGAACTGGGCTCTCCTGCATCTTTTAAAAATCAAGCCAATTCCCCATAGACACTCTCACAGACCAAGCCAGGCAATTCCATAACTGAAGTTTCTCTAGGCTGTCAAGTTGACAACTAAGGCCAACCAACACAAGCAGTAACATCTCTCTGTCACTTATGGTCACATAATGCTGGTTTTCTAGTTTATTAAGTATTCGTCAATATTTCAGCTGTGTTTTCCCACTGCATGGGTTCACCTCAGTGGTCTCCTACTTAGCTGTTTCTCCAATCTCCATTCTTAATATCATTAAAGAAAAGTTTAGCATGTAACTTTTAATTGTTTCCTTACAAGCTCATTGCCAGGTCAAATGATTTAAACATTAAGAATCTTGATAAAAAGTAATAAAAATGGCTTCCAGAAAATGGCACCAATTTGCTCATAGCTAAATGGGAATGTCCAGATCCCTCAGCTTCTGCCAGACATGCTAGTGTGACCTCATTGTCTGATGTCTGCCAGTTTGATTGCTGGGAAAAAAATCTTTTTATTATTGAAGGGTGAACATTTTGTTTTTATCACCCACTTGTTTGATTTCTGGTAAATGTCTGAGAGCAGTGTTCATTTCTTTCCTTGGATGGTCAACATTTTCTTATTGGCTTCTGAGAGTGCTTTAGAATTCTATTGTTTTGTCTATCATTTGTATTTTTCCACTATGTTATATTTTCATCTTAACCTAAAATGCCATTTTAATTTGCAATTATTTTAGTTTTAAAACAGATTTACCAACCTTGCCTCTATGGTTCTCTTTGCTGGAAAACCAAAAAGCTCTCAGGAGTAAGATCAGATAAGCACATTGGAGTGTTTCCCCTTTGATTTTTTTCCATGTGGAATTATTTATCAACATGAGATTAATTTTGCTGTGATGTCCTAAGAAGAGTTCTAACATTTGTCCAAACAGGAACTTGCTGCCCAGGCTCCATTTCAAGAATAACCTGTTCTTTTTCGTCTGATAGATACAAAGTGCTTCTTATGTCGAACATTAAATTATTATGAAGCACTGAGTTTTTTCTTCAGTTTTCCTTTTATTAGACACATACACACTAAGATTTCCTTGATTTTAATCCAGTAAAGTAAATGATAAATTGTCTTTTTTTCAAAAATGTTATTACTACCTTTTTATTTCTCTAATTTAAAAATCACTTGGTTGAGTTTGAAATACATCTATGTATGATTTTGAATGGCACTAAATTATGGTTTTTAATTAATTACAGGAAAAATAATATCTTTATGACATAAAATCTTTCCCTTTAGAAACCTGGTATAAATGTTTATTTAGGGTTTTTTTCTATTTAGTTAAATGGGGAACGTGTGAGACTAGATCTACACACTTCTTCAATTTAGTCCAAACGATTTTGTACACTGCAGTGAATACCACCTTTTTCCTTCTTGGTTTTGTTTGGTTAGATGGTTGTTTTTTTAGAGATATTTTCTCACTCTGTTGGCCAAGCAGAGTTCAAATCACTGTGTAGTCCTTGCCAACTTCAACCACATGGTAATCCCCTGCATGCTGCAATTAAAGTTGTGAGCCACCACACTCAACTCTCCCCTTGTTTCCAAGTCAGTAACTACCAACATACAAAACACTTGCTGGTTAGTATTTTTACTGATTAATTTAGTAAAGACACCTTCATTGTATTCAGAAGTATTTTTAATTTATTCTCTTGAATCCTTTGCAGTAGCAAACTAAAACATCTACAAATTATAATGATTTCATGAGTTTTTCAGCATATGTTTTGGTTATATTTTTATTGTCATATTGCATTGTCTAAAACTGATATCTGTGTTTCAGGTGGGAAAAGGCCTTTCCTGCCCAGTAATTGAGGGATTTCTTGAGGTCTTTTACCTTAATATTTGATGAAAAGTTTTAGTTTAAGGTGGATATTTATCAAATTAAATAAAAACTCATTCCTAATTTGCTAAAACCTTTTAAAATCATTGAATATACTGGCTAGTTTTATGGCAATTTAACAAAAGCTAGTCACTAGAGAGGAGAGAGTCTCAACTGAGAAAATGCTTCTATAAGATCTGGCTGTAGGCAGACCTGTAATACATTTTCTTAATTAGTGATGGATGTGGAAGGGCATAGTCCATTGTGGGCAGAGCCATGCTAAGCTTGTGGTCCTAGATGTAAGCTAAGCAAGTCATGGTGAGCAAGCCAATAAGTTCACCATTGCCTCTGTTCCTGCCTCCAGGTTCCTGCCCCATTTGAGTTCCTGCCCTGACTTCCTTCGATGATGAAGAGTGATGTGGAAACAAAGCCAAATAAAGCCTTTCCTCCCCAAGCTGATTTTGGTCATGGTGTTTTGTTACAGCAATAGAAACTCTAAGAAGACAAATGACTTCATTTTTTTTTCCAAACAATGAATCTATGGATTAACAATCCACTTGCACATCCTTGTGCATACATTGCTTTACTTTCATTGTTTTTCTCACTTCATGATCACACTCAGGTTAGCTATTCAAAATCTGTCAAGGGGTAGCCCATTGAATGGGGAAAATCTTTGCTAGCTACACTTCTGACAGAGAACTAATGCCTAGAATATACAAATAAATAAAAACCTAAAAACAATTCCAGGCTCTATAACAAATTTAATAAATAGGATAATGAAATGAACAGTTCTCAAAAAATGAATCACAAATGACCAGTAAACAAGTAGAAAATGTTCAACCTCACCAACCATCAAAGAAATACAAATCAAAACTGTACTGAGATTCCATCTTGCCCCAGTCAGAAATAGCAGGGAAATCTTCTTAAAAACTGGGGTGGAGGAAGGAGAATTCTTATACAGGGCTGGTGAGGATGTAAATTAGTCAAGCCACCATGGAAATGAGTGTAGAGATGACTCTCAAACCTTCCTACCTGTGTTCATGCAAACAAGTCTGATTCCATCCACTCAGGGGATCAAAGATGATATGAAAGGAGTAGGAATGGAGGGCTTCTGCAAGAGAGAGAGTGGAGTAAGAGGCGGTGATGGGGTATATGTGGTCAAAATACATTCTCTGCATGTAGAAATCTGTAAAAGATTTTTTTTAATTTTCAAATAATTTTTCAAAACTTAAAAATACATCTGTCATACGGCCCAGCTATACCACTCCCAAGTATTTACTAAAGGACTCAGTCAGTATGCCACAGGGATACCTGCACGTCCATGGTTATTGCAGTAGTAACAGAGATTCCTGCACATGAGCATTCATTGCAGCAGCGGTCACGATGGCTAAGTTATGGAACCAACAGCAGAGGAACAGATGAAGAAGATGGGATTTACAAAGACAACAAATTTTTCAGCCATGAAGGAGAAATATGTTGTTTATAGAAAAAAATGGATGCAGTTGAAGGTTATCACATTAAGTTGGTTAAGATGGTCTCAGAAAGGTAAACATCATTGTGGTTCCTAAATTTTATAGAGATCCATAAAACCACATATGAGTGAAAGTAAAAGGTGAAACTGTCCCGCGGTGAAGGTAACTAATAGGAACAGGGAGGAGGAGGAAAGGGAGGAGAGGGAACCTGAGGGAACTGGCTCAATGTGCACCATACCCCAATATCTACTCATATGCAGCTAACATTCACAATGACATCCTTTGAAAAGGGAAATTTGTCAAAACGAACAATAGGCCATTATCCCTACTGTTGAGATACATCATCCGAGCGTGTCTGTTCTAAACCAGCTTCGAGTTTCTGACAGAAATGCTGGCTGAAACTGGAGCGCGGTGCTCTTTGTTCTGCTGGGTTTAACTAGTTGGCACTGTGTTTTCAGTGTAAAGCACTTGTATGTGCACCTGACATTGCTGTGTTCATACTACCTTGCTTTTGATTCATGTAAGAAGGATGATGATAGCTTTACAAAATGAATTGGAAATGGTTTTCATGTTATACTTGAATATGTAAATAATGTGAAGATTTTTCTGGGAATGTAAGCAAATGTTTCATTAAAATTACATGTTCCTAGGCCTATGTTTTCTTGATTTAGAGATTACTGCTGACAGTGTTTCAGCTTTGTCCAATGACATTTGTCTGCCCACACTTTAGATACCTCACTGAGGCAGTTTTGCGTCTTCTTATTTTAATTATGTATATATGTGTGGGTCTGGGTTTCTGCATGTGAGTGTAGGTATCCCCAGAATCCAGAAGGGATTGTTGGGTCCCCTGAAGTAGGAGTTACAAGCACTTGTGAGACATCCAGTGTAGGTTCTGGGAATCAAACTCTTTTGCTAAAGCAGCAAGCTCTTAATGCTGAACCATCTCTCCAGCCCCAATAATGTGTTTTAAATTAACATGGTGCTACACATATTTATGAAGTACAGCATAGCATTTCAATGCACGTGTGTACAATGCAGTTTTACTAATCTTTCCCAAGGACTAGCCAAATCGTATCAAAGTCTACTATGATCGTATTTCTTCTCATCTTTGTATTTTAATCACTTGGTATCTGTCCTCAAGTCTTCTTTTCCACTTCTAATTTTATGCATTTCTGTTTTCTCTCAATTACTAAACTTTTGAGATGCTTTTATTTTTTTCCAAGTGGATTCATAATTCACTTGGATATTCTTCTCTTTTCTAATATACTGATTTCTGCAACAATGCTTTATTTTCAGATGCTTTCATGCTTTGTGTGTGAAGTATGTGTTTGTATGTGTGCTTGAGTATGTACATGTGTACCACATACATGCAAGAGCCCTCAGAGGACAGAAGAAGGTGTCAGAGGCCTTGTGATTGGAATTACAGATGGCTATAAACCTGTCAATGCTGGGAGTAGAACCCAGGTTAAGAACAAGTGCTCTTAACCCCTGGGCTCTCTGGCCAAGTCCCTCTTAACTTTTTAAGTATCAGTCACAGTTTCACTATTTCCAGTATAATAATAAAAAAATCTTAATATTGGACTCTGCCTTGACCACTTCTGTAAGAGTGGTTTATAGGGTTCCAGTAACATGTAAAAAGAAAGGAAGGAAGAAGCAGGGAGGGAGGAAGGGAGACAGAAAGAAAGAAAGAAAGAAAGAAAGAAAGAAAGAAAGAAAGAAAGAAAGAAAGAAAGAAAGAAAGAAAGAAAGAAAGAAAGAAAGAAAGAAAGAAAGAAAGAAAGAAAAGCAAGCAAGCAAAACTGCTCTCCTGGGAAATGCAACTTCCTTGTTCTTGGAACAGAGGGTAAAGGTTCTAGTCAAGGTGGATGCAACATTTGAGCTAGAGTCTGACCTCTGACCTTTGATCTCAATGAAAGGAGATGGAGGGTATGTTCCCTCTACTTGAGGGAACCAAAGGGAAAAAATAGATGAGAACTTAGGGGTATACATGCACCACTGTGTTTGAAGCAACAGTCATGGAGGTACCAGAACAGGGAGGCAGCTGAACTGTGGGAGGTCTGGACTCCCTGGGCAGTCCTTATTGACACTCACAGTCAGCATTGGCTACTTTGAGGTGGGTGCTCTCCCTCCCTTCCTCCTCCCTTCCCTCCCTCCAGCCATCCCTGTCCCTTCTTCTTCTCCTTCTTCTTTCCTCTCTTCCTCATCTCTCTACTCTTCATAACACTCTAGCTCTCTTTATCTTAACAAACTAAACCAAAAAGAAAATTTCCTGCCCAAGAAGGTCCAGTTTTAGACTCTAAATAAAATGCTCCTTAACTTCCAGTTCCCAGACTCTGAATCATCATCAACTGCACAAGCAGATCCATGTTAGAACATGAGACCTCTGTGTGCAGACAGAAAGCACAAAAGCAGTTTTCATGGGTGAAAATTAGGAGGGTTCTTGTCACCAGAAACCCAAGTCTCTGAGCCACCAGTAGCTGCCGTCCCCAGCTCTGCCAATATCTGCTAACTGCTTGCTACCATTCATAACTGACGTGTTGCCACTACATTAAACATCTTCCTAAACACCTTTGATGTCCTTTTCAAGATTTGTGTGTGTGTTTCTGTGTGTGTACATGCACATGTCCCTGTTCACATGTGCTATGGTGCACATGCGGAGGTTAGAGGACAATTTGGTGAAGTCAGTTCTCTCCGTCCCACTTAGACTGTCAGGCTTGACAGCAAGCGCCTTTACCCACTGAGCCATCAGCTTGGCCTCTCTGATGTCCTTGTTGGGACTGCTGTGCAATTCTCACAGTTCCCTCCTTGAATACCAGTTCAACACTGTGATTTCTCTTCACTCTGTCCTGTCAGAATCAGTATATATGGTTCCAATGGCATGAAACAGCAAGCACCAATTGAATCCCTCACAAAAGCAACAATATGACCCCATGATGCTACTTCTCCCTCCAACCATTCTGACCTAAGAACTGCCACATGCTTGGTGGGGTGAGGAATGAGAAGCATGAGGCCAAAAGCATCACAGCAGAAGACGTCCCCTCAGATCCTTTGCTGGTCCACACAACTCCAATGCCGAAGGGCGACACCCTCCACTCTCACATGACATTAGACAATCTTTGTGACACTGTCCACCAAAGCCCAGCACTGGAACCGTAAGTTCTTTAAAACAATGCCACTGGGAAACACAGCTGGTTTGACCAGCTCAGAGGCTACATGGCTGCTTCTGTGTCATGACATACAATAGCAGAAAAGACTGCAAACAATTAGGAAAGAAAACATGACTAAATCACAGAGGTGACTCAAAATCAATGGGAGCCATGCAGGATCAATACAGCGCTGCCTGGTGACAGCACTTGCCTGTGCAAATTTTCAGATTGCTTTCCAGGGTCCTTTCCTATTGGGGTTGCACAAAGACGGACCTGGGGGACAGTATGCAGGGCTGCTATTTTCTTAAATGTCTAATTAGATTCCTCAAGTGTGCTTTTTTCCCCCCTTGATCCAACAGCAGAGTCGATCTGTTCCAGCCCTGTGCACAGAGGAGATGCCAGTACAGATCACAGCATGGACAGCTGGGTAAGTGCCAGCAGAGGTTACTCTGTGTTAAATGACAGGCCCATGAAGGAGCTGCTGGGACAGCCTCTTGCAGGAAATCCAGGTCACCCAAAGGATCTAGCTCCAGGCAGTGCCTTAATCACTGAACTCCTGCTGGTGGACCAGGAGCCACCAGACAGATTCCCCTGTAAGACAGCAGCGCACTCTGCAAAGCTGCTTTCACAGAGACTCCAGGTTGGGCAGGGCGCCTCCGTGCTGGCGCTGACTCTGCTGCGCTCTTTAATCCCTCTGCACCTCGGTTCTTCTCATCTCTGTTATGAGGCACTGGGAGTTTGATGTTTTTAACCTCCAAAATATTATTCTCTGGAGGCAAAGAGGTGGCTCAGTAGCAGAGAACTTGAGTTTGAATTCCCAGCAGCTGTGTGGAAAGTCAGGCACAGCCGTGCACACTCAGTGCTGTGGGAGGCAGGCACAGGACAGTCTCTGCTGTCTGCCAGCCTAGCTGAAAAACGTAAGCTCCAAGTTCAGGGAGAGACTCTGTCTCAAGGGAATACAGCAGAGAGTGACAGAACAGGGTGCCTGGTGCCTTCCTCTCATCTCTGTGCACCTGCAGTGCAGGTACACACACATGCACACATGTAAGCAAGCAAGGGAGTGGGGAGGAAGGGAGGGAGAAAGAGACAGAGAGACAGAGGGAGTCATTCCGCCAAAACTGAACTAAGATTACTGCAACTCATTTTTGCATGATGGAACCAGGGGTATTTAAAGACATCAAGTCATTTCTCTGATACTCTAAAACAATTATAACCAAACAGTGTTAAACTCATCTAAATGGAATGTGTTATCAGTAAAGAAAGCCCACATGTAACACAAGCTATATCCTGTCATCGATCCATGAGCAGAGGCAAGACACAGCCATGGGTCTGCATTTGTTATTAATAGGAAGGCTGAAATTTTCAGGACAAAAATAACATTATCCTCTCAACTTCGGAAATGGAAATCTGTAAATAAAATATGTGCAATTGATAGCTACAGGCAGGGTGTTTCTGCTATGACCCTCCAAAATGCCTGGCTCCTCAGGACTTAGCTGATCTAAAAAGAAAATGATTGCTACCTGGGGTCATAGTCCATAAGACTCCTGAGCTCACTGTCTAGAGCTGCTGAAGGTGGGGTTCCATGGATGTGTGGTCTAAATGTGTACATGGCTGTAAGGAATGGCAAACAGGAGCACACTAGAATGGCAATAGCTGGGGGGAATTGGGGGGGGGGGAGTCAGAGACCATGTAGCTAAGCCTTGGAATGCGTCAATACCAGAAAAAAACATGACTTCAAATGCCATCAACACCACTGTCATCAACCAAGTGGGGGGGATGGAATGAGGACAGTGGTAAGCAGTGCTCCAGGTCCAACTTATAGACTGCTATCCATTCTCAGGCTAAGGGCTTTCTTCTCTAAGCCTGCCTCCTTCCTATGGCATAGAGAAGTCCTGCTATGTTGGTGGCTGTGGGGACCTTCAGGCCACTTAAGTCCATCTGGTCCTTAAAAAAAAAAAAACTGCTTTAAGTAATAGTTTCTATTTTATTCATGTTACCGTGGCCATTAAGGGAAATCAAGGCGAGAAGGAAGTCAACACAGGAACCTGGAGCAGAATCCATGGAGGAACCCTGCTTGCTGACCTCTGGCTCACTCTCAGCTCACTCTGGTCTTATACATACCAGGCCCACCTGCCTAGGGATGGTGCCACCCACAGTGGGCTGGGCTCTCCCACATCAATCACTACGCAAAACATATATGACATGTTGTCTTACTAAGCGAGAGTCTCTAATGATGTCATAAAACACCATGACAAAAATTAACTTGGGGAGGACAGGGACAGTTCCATATTACAGCTCCAGGTATGAGCCCATCAAGTAAGACAGGATCTTGCAGGAAGGAACTGACGGAAGAATGATGCTTACTGGCTTTCTCCTCATGGCTTGTTCGGTTTATCTTCTTATGGCACCAGGACCACCAGCCCAAGGATAGCACTGTCTACAGTGAGGTGGGCCCTCCCAATCAATCATTTTAAAAAAGCCCCACATCTCTCACTCCATCATGAAGGGACACCAGGGCAGGAATTCAAAGCAGGAACCTAGACACAGGAACTGAAGCAGTGATACGGAGGACTGCTGCTCACTGGCTTACCCTCCATGGCTTGTTCAACCTGCTCTTACACACAATCCAGGACCACCTGTTTAGGGGAGGTACCACGCACAGTGGGCTACAGCCTCCCTTATGATTAAATAAGAAAAATGCCCACAGCCTTAACTGATAGATGCAATTCCTCAGCTGACGTTCCCGCTTTCCAAGTAACAGAGAAAGTCATGATTGTCCTAAATCACCAGCCACAGAGAACATTCCGTGTCTTGTGTTAACATTATCAATGTTGGGCTGGGGAAATCCTAAGTTCTAGCCTCAAAATTTATGTAAAAAGCCACATATGATGATGTGAACATGTAATTCTAGCACTACAGAGGCAGAGACAAGCATGTATCTAGGACTCAATGAGCAGCCAGCCTAACCTACTTGGTAAACTCCAAGCCTATGGGAGACTCTCTCAAAAAGCAGGCGACAGTACCCAGAAATAATACCCAAGCTTGTCCTCCGCCTCTACATGCACTTGTACTCACACACACATGTGCACCTGCACACGCACGCACGCGCACACACTCACACATACACACAGGAGAGAGAGAGACAAAGCCAGCCAGACAGACAGAAAATGTTGATCCTCAAAGTTCTTGCAAGAAAAAGAGAGGGCTAGAAGATGGAGGATGCTCTATTCTGGGAAGGCAAGTATCCCTGCCCCACAATCAGCCCTTCTAGAAAATGTAGCCCTTGCAGCATGGGTTACTTAGATCCCTCCCCAGGGTGTGTCCTGTCCCTGGTGGACTTCAGAAAACCTGCTGCCACAACCAGCTGATAAGTTGTCCCACCCTTCTGCCCTGCTACCAGCCCATGAGCTCAGCCTGTCCCGATAAGATCGTAGCCCTCAGGTGGCCGTGCCAGGACCCAGGACTGCTCCCTGTGAAACCCAAAGTTAATGAATGCGAGGCCTGCACAGCCCACAATGGGGTCATTCTCCCCAGCTGTGCATGAGCAGTTCCATGTAATATTTATAAACCAGGTTAGTGCTAAGCCCTGAAGGGAGGCTGGGCCTGGGGCCTGACGCTGCTGACCCAGCCCAGGAGTGAGGGCAAAAGCACCCTCTGCAGGTAAGAGACCCACCCAGTGGATTCTGGGCCCTGGGAGAACCTCACCCAGCACTCAGGCTCATGCTCTGAACAAAGAGAAGTCTCACAACCAGCTGCACTCACTCTGTAGATAAGGATAGCCTCTAATCCTTTTGCCTTCTACATGGCAGCAAGTGGGAGCTGTAGAAAGTGTTTGAGACACACCCTTTGTTTCTGGGTCTCCTCAGCAGTCCAGGAGCCTTCTCCTTCACCCAGAAGATGCTACTTAGACATGTGAACAAGATGTGAACGCAGTATGAATAGTGACCAAGAAGCAGATTATAACCAGCAAAAAAAAAAAAATGCGTTTTAGGGGCTGGAGAGATGGCTCAACTATTATAAGCACCGGCGACTCTTCCAGAGGACCCACATGATGGGTAATAACCATCGTGATCCAATGCCCTCTTCCTGCCTCTTCTGGTGCTGTGCACATATAGTACAAAGACATGCATGCGGCAAAACACACATAATACAAATTAATTAATTTAAGAAAAAAAATTTAAGTGAATCTCGGTGAACAGCAAACCTCTGAGGGCTAGCAAAAAACCAGGATCTCAGGGTTTCTGGTCCCTGTCACAGCAGCCAGTAAGTGGAGCTGTGTGCCAGTAAAGCTTACTTACGGGTACAGAAGTTTAGATTCCACATAGTTTTCATGTATTTTTGGAATATCATTCTCCCTTTGATTTTTAAAAAATATAAAAGTAGCTCCAAAGTCAATGGCCATTTAAATACAAGTAGCCAAGTCCTAGTGCATAGCACAGTATGTAGGTAAGAACAGTGAGTGACAAGGGGCTATTGTGTTCTGCTCCTCTGGTACCCACCTTTGCAAAGTCTTTCTTCCACTTTGAAGAGAGCCCTTGACTTCCAGCTATGCAGCTCAAGGAGGTGGCAGATCTGGCTTCCCTCCCCCTCCTCTGCTCTCCCTTACCCCCTCACTTCCATCAATTAGCATTTTAATCTACATTGTCAGGAATAACAACTTTGGCATTTCTATCTTGGAGCCATAATCAAGTATTCTGGGCTTTTCTCCTAGGTTGGCTGCTTTTAAAAGAAAAGTAATGTTTTAAAATAACGAGTACACTTACGTTATTGTGGGTGTATAAAGAGGTCCCTGATCAGGGTCTAACCGTGTAGTGTCGTTTCACCCTCATGGGTCCCATGCTAAAGTCTCTGTCCTTCTACGGAGGACACTGCCGGCGCCGATGCTCCCATGAGTTGTTCAGTCTGTCCTCTCTGCTGTCCTCCCAAGTCTTTTTATGCCCTGTCCACTTTTCCACGGTGTTCTTAGACTGCCCAATTGCCATGCCATTTTCTTTCTGGCTAAACAGGGCAATGATTTGTTACAGGCCACAGTATGTCCAGCTCAGTATGCTCAGAAGATAAAGCATGAGTCCTAGTTAGAGGATCTCAAATGCACTATGCAGAATCACACAGGACGGTTTTTGAGGCCACAGATACCCAGACACTACCCCCTCCCAGTTAGACCTGAGCCCCTGGCCACGACCTTGACGTCCATTTCTGTTAAGGTTTGCTACGTTGGGAAAAGCTGGTTGACACCAGTCCTGCCTATACTGTCTCCTGGCCGACACTCCTCCTCCCTGCCTGTCTTGCAGTAAGAAGTGAGTTCTGGAAATGTTTTCCTTCAGGATAAGTGAAGAGACCTTCCACCCACTCTGATCAAACCTACCTTATGCCAGGAAGAGTCATGATATGACAGACTGGAAAACAAAAAGCCTTCCTGCTGCAGACAACAGTATAGAGGCCTGGAGACAGAGTAAGCATGCATCGATGCCTGGGGCTTCTAGGTCAACTCACGAATGGCTCTGGTTCCTACTAAGCAGAAAATAAGTACGCTTTGGAACCAAGCACCTATGACTTTCAAGCTCTCCTACTAGCAGACTTCTCTTTTATTAGAGAAAGGGAATTTCTCCTCTACAACACTGCTTTCTCCTCTTTGAGTCTGTTAAAATCCAGTTGTGATACCATAAGACCATCTCAGAGTCCTCTGGCCTCTTGTTCTGACTGAAGTGTTTCTTTCCAGCTTGATCTCACTGTCGTGTTTTTCTTGTTTGTCTTTATTAGCATTCTGAAATACATCTTCAAGCAACATTCTCAGAAAAGGGCCATCAGATGCAGACGGTCAACCTGCTCTCTGTGTGCAGGCTGTCTTTGACCTTGGTGCGAAAACACCAGTGCTGATCTGAATTCCATCCATTTGAGGCCCAATTTGTCTCTGGTAAATTCCCAGATGTGTTATTGTATCCTTAGTATTCTGAAGTCACAGGAACAGGTCTAGAACTTGTTCCATGGCTGAGTCTGCTACCTGAAAATTACTTTTTGTCTTTGCATCTCTTTGGAGGTCTTTCAACTTCCATATATTGTTTCTTAATCAACTTCCTCTCAAGAAACACCTTTAGGCATGGAGTACATGTTCACATGTACATAGATGTTCACATCTGCATGTGTGCATGCATACACGTGAGTGTGGGTATGGAGGTCAGAGGTCAATGTCAGGTATCTTTCTCAATTTCTTGTCACTTTAAGACCTGGTCTCAGTTGGTTAGGCTGGTTATCAGTTACAAGGATCTGCATGATTCAACCTGCGCCTGTACTGAGGCTGTAGATGTGTGCTGCCGTACTTGGTTTTTACAGGGATAAAGATTCCATGACTGGAAATCGCCAGGCTGTCCATCCGGGGGCTGGGGCTCTGTCTACTTCTGGTCTTAGTAGCCCATCTTCCTTTCCATCATCCCCCTGCAATTCATTTCTTTATGTTTTCTATTTTCTTCTTGACCATTCTCTCAGCAGAATCTGATACTTGAGGAAGAGCAGGCACAAGCACAAACCGACCACTTCTAGATATCAGCTTCTTTTATTAAATGAATAGCATTCTACTTGGTTACTACACTAGAAAGATATGATGTTATATTTCATATAACTGGGATCACACCAAATCCCGTTCTCAAAGAACTGTGGCCCAAAGAAGGGAGAGAACCATTCATAAACTGGGCATCAAGTGGGAAGTGTCTGGCATGGGAATAGGTACCTACAGTTTCACAGTTCAACTGTGTGTTCCTCAGCATCCACCCCTTTCTGTTTGACAGCAAGGAGGCTGGAGGGCTTCTGAGCTTCCTATGGTGGGGCTGAATCCCCTGTGAAATAGTAAAGAGGGAACCTTACTCCACTGTGGTGTTTAAGAGTTGTTGGGATTAGCTAGTCATCAGGGCAGAGCCTCGCGGTTGAATCCTGGCGGCTTTATGCAATGCCCTGCACCACCTCAGGACTCCTCCAGCAGGATCATGTGGGTCCTTGAGCCTGTATAGCCGAGAGCTAAGGAGCTCTTCACTTCACAGAGCTACGCAGCTTTGGGAACATGTCACAGTGATGGACAGCAGACCAAGGAGCCTTGTGGACAGGAAGAGCATCCATCAGCCTCCTTTGGAGCTGGGTCTGAACACGCGGCTTATACCACAGAGGCATTTAAGGAAGCAGCCACTATGTTCTCTGCACTGGTGGGTAGTGGCCACTTTCCTCTCCTCCTCTAGCCCCTTCCCTATAGCTAGGAAATGGCCACAGGTGGACCTTGTACATCACAGAACAGCCCTATGGTGAGGATCCTGGTGCCCTGCAAAACCTTGTGGAAGAGAGCCTCTGAACTCTGTAAGAGTGAGTAAGAGAATTGCTTTGGCTTTAATTGGGGAAGGCCAAATGGATGAGGGTTGTCCCGAACAGGCTTTCTGAGTAGCTGACTCCAGCAACAATTAGAAGAGAAGACGGGGAAGGAGTAGGTGAGGTCATGCCCAGGCTCAGGGTTTTCATAGGGCAAGTTCATCTTGAGTCCAGTCAACACGGAAGGAAGGAAAATGAGTTGGAGGAATCTGGGACTTGCAACCCAGAAGACCTGCTTAGAGAGGGAAGCAAACAGACACACCTCTGAGGGTATCAGCTCAGAGGGCCAGGCTGCTCCCTGATAATGACAAAAAGTGGCGTGGACATGAAATGGCACAAGCGATATGTGAGATGGACAAGGCTGTGGACATGGATGGCCATCCTGGCTCCAGAGAATATAAATCTGGCTTTCTGACGGGAGAAGTGGAGGGATCACCAGTAGAACTGCTGTCCACAGGTGACAAGTGTGGTCAGAGATTAAACTACAGGGTGACAGGTGAAATTTGGATGTGGGGACCTAGGCCCCACAGGCCTGCTGGGTGTTGATGAACCCTGTACAAAACACCCTATTGAGTGGTCTGGGGAAGCACTAGGGCACAGTGGGAGAAAGGAAAAAGGATGGACTTGAGCAGACAGCACAGGCCACACCAGCTACAGTCTCTCCCACATGAGCGTTAGGGTAACCTTCAAGGCAAGGCTGGACACCCACTGTGCAGCTGAGAAAGCTGCTGTCCAGGCGAGAAACTAGCAGGTTGTTCTCAGTAACAAGCCATTTCCCTCTGAATTCTCCCGTATTTTCCAAGGGCAAAGATGTGGAAAGTCCTGAGGGGCGGGGTGACAAACACAGCACAATGCATCC
This sequence comes from Pachyuromys duprasi, assembly GCA_028658305.1. Lineage (NCBI taxonomy): Eukaryota > Metazoa > Chordata > Mammalia > Rodentia > Muridae > Pachyuromys > Pachyuromys duprasi. The sequence continues at coordinate 61,693,707 of CM053763.1, read as the reverse complement.
TGATGATCTGAACTGGTAAGCACCATGTCCCTACATACCTCTGGCTCGCAGGCCCTACAGATGGAGGTCCAGAACCCTCTATCAGATACAGCAAAGGTCTCAGGGTCAGAGAAGGTCCTCAGAACAGACAGAGGCTCCAGCAAGCCATAGCCACCTGCTGGAAAGCCCCAGGTTGCCAAAGACATGTAGCATCCTTTACAGGTTATCACCACAAGTCATTCTCAAGTTCAAATTCACACTGAATTTTCTAACTGCAAACAGCCTGTAGTCCAGCAGTCAGGGATCGTCAAAACGCTGCCTGCCGTGAAACAATGACAGGACTAATAATCAATGAGCACGTATCAACAAAAGTCCTGTGCTGGGCCGAGACAACAGCACAGCAAAGCAAATGTTTGCATTCTTTAAGAATAGCATCTCATTTATAAAGTATGAGTAATAAAATCAATACTGCTGAAATTGAGCAGCAGCGGCAGGGTGGAGTGTGTTCCCTCAGCCTTACGACAGGTGCCAGATAAGAATGTTCTATACGCCTTTTTCATCTTAGAGTATCAGTTCTTTTTTTAAGAGATTATGGATGAAGATGAAATGTACAGTTGCAAGCATGTGGGAATAATGTCCCTTACCAATTAGCCCTGCATCTTAACTATAACCTGGCCTAACAGTCAATAAATATGTTGGCTAACTAATAATCAGCTTTCCTTAAAAACCCACGATCTTAAGTGGGTAAAGACCCGGTGACCCCAGGCACACCTACTTTGGAGTGAAGCAGGGAGGAAAGCACCATTTCCCTGTGCTGAGAAGAGCAGCACCCTCAGTACCTGGGAGAAAGATGGCCATCAAGGGCTTTTTTTACAGCGATGATGAAGTCTGGGAAGGCAGGTAGTTGAGGCCTCTTTCACTCATGCCTTGTGCTAAAGCCACACACAAGAGTGACTGAATGGCACGGCTAAGGAGCTGCAACGACATGAAGAGGGACAGGGCTGACCAGCATGGGAATGTGAAGTGATTCCCCCAGAGAACTGTCACAGGCAACTTTCCTCATGGCCTCAGGAAGCTTCTGGGACTCGAGGCAAAGTCTCCACTTAAGGTGGGTCCTGTCTGCCCCTGCTACTTAGGAGAGCCAGCCCTCTGTCCCGCGCCTGAACTCTAAAGCTCTGGCATGCTGCACCTGGGCTGGCCTCGGGCCTCTCCTCCCACCTCTGCTCCACCTACACCAGAGTTCTGTGCTGAGGTGTATTAGCTTAATGGGCAAGACCATGATTCAGGTTCATGTAGAGAGCCCAGACAGGTGGCAAGTCCTCTGAGTCCTTTCCTCGACTGGCCAAGAGCCAACTCACTGCTGCTTCTCCAAGGCACATGGGAAGCCGGCCCTGATGACCTGACTTGACACTGCCTCCTTATTCAGAGTCACAGCTGGGCCAGGTACTTCAAGAGATGCCCTGGTGTCCACTAGACTCACGCTTGGGAGACCCCTCCCTGGCTGGCCCTCAGCGGGCTCTGAGCAGTACTCAGTGATGGAACGCCTTGGCAAGCCCACGGTGAGGCCGCCTGCCAAGTGCTCTCCTAGCAGCAGGGGTTGCTCTGCAGGAAAGAGGAAAGATGACTGCAAATAAGAGCAGACGTCAGCTTTCTCCCTGCAGCAGGATGAGGTCATTCCAAGCATGTTCTCCTCTTTCTGGATTCTTTTCATTCATTTGGAGCGGGCACCCCTGAATCCACAGAGTGCCTGTGTGTCATCACTACACACACAGCAGTGTCCTGGGTGCTTGGGATCGCAGTAGCTGGGATCCTCAGCCGCCCTCTGCAAGACCCGGCCATTTGAGACCTTACTGCAGTGGGCTGTCTAAAAATAGAAACTTCAAAGCAGCCGTGCTTCCTAGAGCCAGACACTTTCCTGACACACTGAGGCTGCCAGGAGCCACCTGCGGGCCTACTATTGTCTTGAGCAAGGCTCAACCCATGTTGCTCATCTGTCAGTGGTTCGTGGGGTACTCATCAGAGCCATTGGTAACCCTGTGAGCATCACCAGATCACCCCTGAGGAGGCATAGGCAGGGACAGAAGAGGGGACCTACAGCAAAGATGTCACCAGTGAGGCAAAACTTCAAACAGTGAGGGCAAGAGGGCAGGGAATCCTGCTGTTTGTAACTAGAAGAAACTCAGAATGCAGACAGGGCCAATATGGACATGGAGATAACTGATAGGTAGACAGACAGATGAGCTAGGTAGGTGCATAAATAGATAACAAAATAACAGATAGATAGATAGATAGATAGATAGATAGATAGATAGATAGATAGATAGATAGAAAGAACAGACATATACATATGGATAAGACAGGCATACAGTCACATATGTGAGTGTCCACTAACAGCCTACACTCATACATGCTTATAGTCATGCATGCATGCACATATGATTGCATACTCAAACATGCACACTAACATTCACACAGTCATGTGTGCACTTGTGTCTACCTAGACACACATGTGTACATTTGACACACTCATACATTCATGCTTACATGTGCACACATTAGCACAGATTCAGACTCACGAAATGCCAGAAGTCAGAGTGCATTTGGGAGGCAACTTGCTCCCCGTCATTTGCCCCAGTCTGCCCTCCATGATCACATATACTACTGTCCGTGATCATGCACAGCAAAGGAGGAATGCCTCATGTCCTGTAGGCTGGAGCTGCTGTCCTGCCCTTCAACCCGCAGGGTTGGACCAGCAATTCAGCAACAGGACAGCCAAGATGGAAGCCAAGTCAACGACAGACTGCAAAGAAAGCTCTTCCCTGGGCCCTCCTATGTACTGTTAACCCCCTCCTCATGGTGCCCAGTGCACATGCTAAGGCAGCAGACCAGTGGGCACCGAGTCAACATTCCAGAGATATTCCCAAACTATTGTCAGATATTGGGCAACATTGTGAGGAGCCAGTTCCAAAGCCAGAATATTTGTGGGCTTGATTCTGGCCAAACAATGACACATTGGTACACTTGAGGGCACTGGATTCCAAATCCTAGTTTTTGAAGTTAACACACTATTGGTATGGTGCACAACAGCCAAGCGCTAGAAAGCCCGTCACAAATACTACAGCAAGAAGAGACCCTCATCCTCGCTTGGCAGAGAGTGGAGGCCCCAGGAGGCTGCAAAGCTTCCTCAAGTTCACTGTGCAGGTGAGCCAGCCTCCACTAACCGCCACTGAGGTGGGAATGCCGGCCCTGCTATGATTATCCAGGGAGGAATATTAGGCAGTTCTTGTGTAAGCCATGGAAGTTTCCACAGCTTCTTCCAGCTGATTCCTTCTTGCTTTTCCTCAGGATGTCGACCCTGGGATAGTATAATTCTTGACCAGGAGGGGATCCACAGATGAATGTCACGCACACACATGGCTCCTGTAACTGGAACATTCCAGACCTAAGTGAGCTGTCCCTCTGAAGGCTTAAACCAGTGGTGCGCATTTCTGAGTCATTGTTGACTGGGTGTGTAGGTGTGTTCGTGTGGGGCTTCTACTGGAACACAGGTGAGCACTACCTCAGAATGGTCAGTGTGGACCCAGGTGGTATAGGCAGAGAGGTCCATTGGGAGAGTGCTATGAACACAAATGAGGGACTTCTGCCCAGCAGAGGGCAGCAAGCAGAGTGCCAGATCAAGGGTCATTGCCTTCTCTTTGTCACCCTATTTCAGGCGCACAATCCTTGCCATGAGTATACGGCATACCTGTGCTTGGCCCATATGATGCCAATCATTCTGAAGGCTGTGAGAAAGGCAGGCGTCAGTCAGCTACCCTGAGTATTGGGCATCTGGGTGGGATTCTGTGTTCCACATGAGTCACAGAGACCTACAAGCAGGGGAGAAGAGATCCATGAGGGCCAACAAAATGTATGCACACTATGTTCTTTCCCAAGACTTGCCCAGGACAGTCATTTCACAGGCAACATAGCTAATACATAAATTTAAATTCATTCCATGTTGCAACTAGAATTTACATAGACCATAAAATTAGGAACGTTTTTTTTTTACTTTTTCAACATTACTGAGGTATATCTGACAAATAAAAACTACATAATTAAGGTACACATGATGCTCAATAAGACATTTATATAATGCATGCACACACTGAAGTGACATCACAATTAATTTGACCATAACTTTGTATAGTTTGTGTAACAGAGAGACAAGCCAGCAACTAACATGAGGAAAAGTTGAAGACCTTTCCTCAAAGATAAGGAACATGACAGAACGGCCACCCTCTCTTCTGTTAGACATGGCACTAAAGGTCTCACCCAAAGCAGTTAGGTAAAAAGTAAATGAAAGACACATTCAAAATTGAGTATGATGGCCCACACCTGTATTTCCAGAACTTAGAAGGCTCAATGTAAAGGATGATGAATTCAAGGGTAGCCTGGACTACACAGAAGGCCCTTGACTCAAAATCTTTTTAAGGATGCTCCTGTATTGGAAGAGATGAGACACTGTGTCTATTTGAAGAAATGATGTATTTATACATACATCATTTATACATATATACAAATACATCTATAATAAGTCCAAAAGCTCCATAAAATAACTGCTAGAACTAATAAGAAAAGACAGAAAGTTGAACGATAGGAAATCGAAATGCAGGTAGACGTGGTGGTTCGTGCCTTTAATCCCAGCACTGGGGAGGCAGAGGCAGGCGGTTCTTTTTGAGTTCAAAGCCAGCCTGGTCTACAAAGCCAGTCCCAGGACAGCCAGGACTGTTAAACTGAGAAACCCTGTCTAGAAAAAAATCAATATGCACAAAGCAGTTTTGCTACTATTAAACTACCCAAAAAGAAAAAAGAAAACAACTGAATTTATTGTAGTATTAAATATATATATGAGATAAATTTAAGCTGATTTCATATCAACAATCTATAACTTCCTCCAGGCTGAGATTTATCCTTAGAGCAAAATTCCTGACAGCCTGCTTGTCACTATGCTTTTGTGAATTTCACTATGCTAGGTTCCAGTACAAATGAAACCATACAGCCTTTGATTTTCTGTGTCTCCTGTGTCCCTCTTATACTAAACGGAAGAAATTTTTATAAGTAAATAAATACAATTGAACACACTTCTACATCAGGTCTCCTTTTTATCTATACACTTGAGATGTTCACATCTTTTGGCTACTGTAAATGAGGCTTGCAGGGATTTCTCTACAGGACGTTGAGTCCCACTCCTTCACGACATAGCGGAATTGTGAAATATTGTATTTTTCTTTTTAGTTTTGGATGAATGCCTACACTGTCTCCTATAACAGCTACACTGGCTTCCAGTCCCTCCAACAGGGAGCAAGTGTCTCCTATAACAGCTACACTGGCTTCCAGTCCCTCCAACAGAGAACAAGTGTCTCCTTTCCCCCACTTCCTTATCACTTCTATCATTTGACCTTCTCACTGAGATCTTCCTGTGAGTTTCTATGATAATAGTTCTGTTGTGCTTTCTCATAGGCAGTTGGCCATTTCTTCTTTTAAAAAGATACACATCTATTAGGTCTAAACCAGCAACATGGCTGCTCTGACAAGGAATCACATCCAAATTTCTTCTGTTCTGGGTGATCTGGCTGGAATGAAACACTTTTAATCCTTCTGGCTGAAAGACAGACACACCCATAGAATACCTTTAATCCCAAACAATGAAGGTAAAGTCAGTTTGTAGAAGGAAGCACCCACATTTGAGGAATAGTCACAGTGATGGATCAGAGAAAGATTTGACAGAATGAATCAGAGATAGAATACACACAGCTCTCATAAGAAGAGACAGGAAAGAGAAGACAATACAGGAAAGAGTTCAGTAGAGAACACAATACAGTAGACTTAAGCTCAGTATAGCACAATATAGGCAGTCCAGTGCAGTGCAGTTGAGTTCAGTTGACTTTGTGCAGTTCATGGAGCAGAGAAATTCAGGAGAAGCTAAGAGAAGCCACTTTGAATCATTCAGCTGGGAGATGAGTTTTGAGCCAGAACAGCTGAACTGAAACAGCCATCAAGAGTTCAGAAAGAACTAGAAAAAGTGAGCTTATTCAGAAGTAAGCCTCCAAGATTGACAACTGAATAAGGCGACTACAAGTTACGTTTACATCAGTTCTTTGTCCTCTTCAATTGGGTCAACCACCTTGCCAACGGCTTGTACAGGCCTCCTTTGTTGCTTGCTAGTCTGATGTAGCAACATCTGTCTGTCTTCATTTTTGTTACCTGTGTTTTGGGAGTCATATTCATAAAGTCCCCAGGATCAGTGTTTGGGAGACTCACCCCTTGTTTCTTCTTGGTTTTTTGGTTCTGGCTGTTATGTGTCATCTGCCCATCCATTTTGAGTGGGTTTTGTTGTGTGGTCCTGGGGACTAAACCAAGAGCCTTGCGCATGCTGTGCAAGCATTCTGCTAATAAGCTCTATCCCAGATAGGCCTTAAACTCATGATCCTCCAGCCTCAGTCCCTCAAGTAGCTGGGATTATAAACCTACTCCATCAGGCCTGGCATGAGTTAATTTTTGAGTATATTGTAAGATAGGAATCTAAATTTCCTTCCTTTGCAAGTGTGTGCGACTTTCGCCATCATGGTTTACCTGAGCCCACCCTCTGCCAGTGTGTTCTTAGCACTACTCACATGCATGTGTGTTTACTCTGAACTCTCAGTTCTGAGACAAACATTAAGCACCTCCACCCTTGAGCTGGCACCATGATGCTCTGGTTACTGTAGCTTTGTGATGTAGTTTAAATCAGAACATGTAACGCCACCAGCCATGGTTTTCCTGCTTAAAATAGCTTTGGCTCTTGAAGGTGTCTTGTAATTTTAGGTTGTTTTCTTTCATGTCTATGGAAAATATTAGTGGTATTAGTAATGGCCTTGTAAAACTGTTTTATTAATGGATATTGATTATGCAAAATAATTGATTTCATGACCATTCACACCTGCATGTAACATGTTTTCAGCAAGTAAACTGAACAAACAGTTCTCACAAGTACAACTGGCCAATAATACACACAAAAAGTATTCACTATCTGCAACCATTGAAAAAATGACAATCAAACCTTTGAGATCCCACCTCAGCCTAGCCAAGATAACTATTATCAAAAAAGCGAACACAAATGCTGGAAAGAATAGTAGGATGTGGGGAAGCACTGTACACTTTCGACAGGAATGAAAACTTCCATGGAAATGAGCATAAAGGTTTTTCAAAATTACTCAAAATAGAATGACTTGTTAGGGTGCTTGCTATAGCACTCCTGGTTATACACCCTAAGTAACCAAAATCAGAATAAAATAGGGATGTCTGCATGCCCCCATGTTCATTGATGCAGTGTTCACAATAGCAAAGTTATGAAACTGGCCTAGGTGTCCATCCATACATGAATAAAGAAAATGTGATATATGTTCATATGTATGTTATGTATGCATGCCTGCATGTACATAATACAACAGGGTTTTTATTCGTGCGCAAAGAACAAAACTAGCCTAGCAAGATGACTCAGTTAGGAAAGACACTTGCTGCCAAGAGTGACACTCTGGGCTTGACAATATGACCTATGTGAAGGGAGAGAAATAATTCCCTAAAATTTTCCTCTGACCTCCATGTGTACACACATAACATGATGTACACACATAACAATAACAATGGCAACATTACCAATAACAATGATAAATTAAAATAAAGTGTTGTGGGTTATTAATATTCATTATCGATATTTCTTTTACTTAAGCAGTGGTTATTCCTAAACCAGCTGTACACCCAAATCACCACACAGAGACTAGGATTTATTTAATTAACCTAGAGCATAATGCTGGGCAATAGTTACTCCATCCTAAACCTCCAAGCCCACAGTTTCCTCCCATTCAGAATTTCCAACATTTTACTTGCTTTTAGTCATATCTTAGGTTTGGTTCATCTCTCCTCATGATTCCAAGTCCTCTCCTGCCAATCTCTCCTCCCTGACTCCTCCCACTCGCTTCTGTCTCTTCCCCTCCAAACCAGGATGTCCCACCCTATTCTCTGCATTGCACAGCACTGGTTGGTTGTTTCATTGAAAATACAGAGAACAAATGGTGGCATGTTTACACAAACTTGAGGCAGGTAATGCTTAGAATAAATGCATTGTCCTGACTGAAACAAGATAGTGGGGTAGAGAAATTAGCATTTGAATGAACAAGGATAAATTATATACATTCCACAAGAACATTATACCAACATTTCCCCTTTTAAGTCCAATAAAAGGATCCTTTTCTTTCAATGCAATAATTATAAAAGTTATGAAAACTATTAGCTAAGATTTACCTATGAAATGTCCAGTTTATGTGCATTTGGTAACTTAGGAGAAAGTATATGATTATCTATCCTATCTTGACAAGTCTAGAGTGCTATACCTAAATTAACTTTTATCCTTATTAGTATTACATATATGAAAGCATTTTCTTAAATTCTAAACAAGTTAAGCTTAATTATGGAACTATAACTATTTGGTGTTCAACTCCACCAACTGAGAAAGAATAAAATTAGTTACTGGAGAAAATTGGGAGTGCATTTTAGTAGCTTCCAAAAAAAAAAAAAATGACAGAAACAGTTTGCTGCCCGAACAGTCACCTGTAACTCTGTATAATGTTAGAGCATCATCTTCAGACTTCTGACTCAGAATATCTGACAGACATATATATGAAACAGGAACTATTTAGGACTTGCTTACCCTGTCTTGGCAGAGTTTGGCAGTTGAGCTGTCCTGCATTTAAGCTTGCCCATCTTTGGCAAAATTTTGTCTGTTGTGAAATGAGGGTATTTTCTTTTACCCATGTGGCTTGTTTGCCACATTTGAAGCCATCTCCATCTGGAGGTTCTTCGATGCTCATCATCATCTTTGCGGTAGGTGGGGTGTTGACAGGAGGTGAGCTGTCTCATTGTCAAAGAATCTTTAAAACAATAAAGACATTTTGAAATGCCATATTCTATATGCCTCTGAAGTTTTTGAAGACTTAATTATCTTTATGTAAACGACCTGTCTACAAAATCATATCTATCTGTTAAACCTAGGATGCATACTCCTGTGATAAATTAGAGTATTGTCTGACATGACTATGAATTGATTAACTAGCAATTAACTTGCATTACTTAATATCCTAAACAGTTTGTAATAGCAGTTTAAAAGTATTGGAAGTAACCTTGAATTTGTATCAATATACTAAAATTTACCAATGTATTGGTATTTACCAATGTAATGGTATTATATGTATTTACCAAAATACTTAATTTTGCATCAATATTCAAAATCCTATACCAAAGTTAAACAAAATAACCTCATTTGAGAATAACAAATAAAACCTTATGTTGAGTAGATTCAATAATCTACCTTTTGTCTTACTATTCTTATAAGATACCCCTGTATTCCCCTTTCTTTCTTTCAACCTCTTTTCTCCTTACCTATGAAAGATAGAGAAAAGGAAAAAGAGAGAAATCCCTAAGTCTAACCTTGTTTTCTCTGTGACTAAGACCATTAGTAATTTATAACCACCTCCCAAAGACAATAAACATTCATATAGCCACAGAAAACAACCAAAAACCTTCATAATGCCCCTTAAAGGAAATTGGACATCATTCTCATGAATTTTTTCTAGCTGACTTTTTGAACACACAGGAATCCTGTTAGGGAGCCCAAAGGAAATTGGGTAAAATGGTTAATTAAGCAAGTATTAACATTTGAAATTTCAGGCTTATTAGAAGTCCTCTTTGGAACAGTCTAAAATGCTGGACCAATTGAGATCAGTAGCTTTCTTCGAGGCTCTCTTGGGAGCAGACTTTGATGGGAAACAGCAATTGAAGCAGTTGAGGCAGGAACACAAGCAGAATGCTAGAACATGCAAGATGCTGAATCTGTCAGTGTTGACAGATGTGTCAATGTCTCAGCATGCTGAAGGATGGATTCTGTCAGGTTTGATCCAGCATCTCTGGTGTTCAGTCCTTTTGTTCTGCAAACAATTTCTCACAAGATTATACAGTCCTAAAATTAAAAATGTATGAGATGTGCAGGATGAAACTGTAAGCCAATTTCATCTATGCCAATTAAAAGAATGGCATAATAAATTTTGAAGATATTGTGGTCAATGATGCATTGGACATGTATTGTTGAAGTTTTGGCTGGAGACATTTTTTATGTTTCAGTCAGTTTCAGAGTTGTTCCCATGTGAAAGGATCAGCAATTTATGTTACCTGTTCTGTTTAGTCTTCTTGATTTCTCTATTCTTGTGTATGGCCAAGATCTTCTGGTGGTCTTCCTCTGTCATATCTGATTTTTATTAGTTTTGATGGAACCCGTAATTTCTCTTCTCCTGTATGAACATACACAAAACCTCTTCCCCAGTGTAACACATTCCCTGTTCTCCATTTTGAAATTAGGACCTTTACATGCTGCTCTAATTCAGCAGTCCTTTCTAAATTCCACTGTCTTAGCAGATGTGCTACTTATCTCATTTAAACATCTTAAAATTAATAAATCATTATTTAATCTATTTTGGGGAGCTATATTTCTCTTCTGTTTTATGACCATCTTTTTAAAATTACTGTTAGATATTTTCATACTTGTTTGAACTGTAGGATTATAAGTTATATCTGTAACAAGTTTTATTGTTGAATTCCAAGGGATATACATGCTGAAGCACCATCAGCCCCAATTTGTAAGGGTATCTCCAAAACATTCACCATATCTAACAAACGTGGAACCTTAGGATCATGCTCTCCAGAATTTAAGGCAAAAGCCCACTAGAATTCTGAATATAAATCTATGGCATGGTGCATATATTTCCGTTCTCCAAACTCTGTAAAATGGAGCACACCAGCTACTGTATGACCTTGTTCCAAGGTCTGCATTTCTACTTTAGCATATAGACTTTCATCCAGTAATTGAACCTTAACAATACACACACAATATCCAGTATGACCAAGCTGACCTATAGCTGAAATTTTACTCTCCAGCATCTCAATAGGCTATCATTTTGCAGTATCTTCAAGCTTCTGTGAACTTTTCTCATCTAGAACCACCCCTTTTGGTGTTATTTTAAATACCAGATTATACTGCTTTGAATGTTCTCTATTCGGTTTCAAAGATTCCCCCAACCTCTGTTCTACGGCCTTTAATTTATCATCTATTTTCTCAGTCTCGTCTTTCTCCAAGTAAGTCTTATCCTGATCTCTCCCAAAAAGGATGTACAAAACTGAAATCATCAGCGAAAAAATTACTTGTATGCAAAGAGAAACAAACTCAAATGGTATCCAGAAGCACTATGTCATTGTGTCTTTCTCCATTTTCAACACAAAAAATTATCTTTTTTAATCTCAAAACCTTCCCCTAAGGACTTTACTTTTTTAGACTTAGCTTCCCTTTCCAACCTTACCAGTACAGATGCTCGAGGCTTCTCTGTCTCCAGCTCCTGATTCTTCCTGACCCCTTCCTCATTCTGGAAAGTTAAGGTCCACAAATGTTTGCTCCTCAGACCAGCAAGAACCCCTTCTCAAAGGGATTTCACTTTCTGCCTTGGCTACCAAAGTCTGGCTTTTAGAAGTTTCCTTGTTAAAGCGCCACTTTTTTTCTCTACCTAAAGAAACTGCCTCTCTGTGGTTTGTATGTATCAACTTTTGTTTTTCTGCAGCCTGCTGGAGGCCTTGCTGCTCTGCAGGGGGTCTGCCTAATCAGGAATCTGTGAGCTCCTCCTTTAGGAACTGCCTTTGCTTTGTTTGTAAGGAACAGACTAAAAAACTACTCTATAGTTTTACTTCCTATGTACATTCTTGCTAGATCACTGTAAATTCTGTCCCACGTTGGTATGTTATTTGCTGTGGGTTATTATTCATTATCAATTTATCTTTTACTTAAGCAGTGGTTATTCCTAAACCAGCTGTACACCCAAATCACCACACAGAAACTAGGATTTATTTAATTAACCTAGAGCATAATGCTGGGCAATAGTTACTCCATCCTAAACCTCCAAGCCCACAGTTTCCTCCCATTCAGAATTTCCAACATTTTACTTGCTTTTAGTCATATCTTAGGTTTGGTTCATCTCTCCTCATGATTCCAAGTCCTCTCCTGCCAATCTCCACTCGCTTCTGTCTCTTCCCCTCCAAACCAGGACATCCCACCCTACTTCTCTATTGCTCAGCACTGGTTGGTTGTTTCATTGAAAATACAGAGAACAAATGGTGGCATGTTTACACAAACTTGAGGCAGGTGATGCTTAGAATAAACATCACAATGCAATGTCCTGACTGAAACAAGATAGTGGGGTAGAGAAATAGCATTTGAATGAACAAGGATAAATTGTATACATTCCACAAGAACATTATACCAACAATAAAGGAAAACAAATTAGGTCATATGAAAGAAAATGGAGCCACCATGTGTTTGCTAGGAATTGAACTCAGGACCTTTGGAAGAGCAGCCAGTGCTCTTAACCTCTGAGCCATCTCTCCAGCCCCTATTTTATTATTTTGATGTTATGTAATGTCACTATTAATTTCACTTTCAAGTGGCTCCTTTTTAAAATATAGAACTACAACTGTATTTTGTATCCTGCAACTTTACTGAATTTATAACATACTTTTGTCATAGTCGTTGAGATTTTTTGTATTAAAAAAACATGTATTCTACAAACAGAAATAACTTTACAATTTTAATGACTTCAATTGCTATTTTTTGCCTATTTCATCTGGCTAAAATTTCTAGTACAATGGCAACTAGAAGCAAATAGAGTAGCCTTCTCTTGTTCCTGATCTTAAGAGAAAACCTTTTAACTTTGACTAATAAATATGATGTTTTTTTATCTGCTCATCTATGGGATTGCTATGTGTTGAGGTATATTTCTATTGTACCTCAGTTTTTACCATAAAAAAATGGTAAATTTTGTCAAATGCTTTATCATATGGTTTATTAGTGATGTTGAACCATCTTCGCATTCCAAAGATAAATCCCACTTTATCATAATGTATGATCCTTTTTAACTTTGTTGGCTCAGCTAGCTGGTTTATTTAGTAATTTCCTATCGTCTTCACTTGTACTTATCTTTTACGTGGTGTCTTTGTCTGGCTTTGTTACTGGGGTAACGCTACCATTGTAAAATGAATTTAGGATTCTTTCTTCCATTTTTAAAGAATTTAATGAAGGATTATTGTTCATTCTTCCCAGAATGTTTAGTCAAATTCTTCTGTGAATTGATCAACTCCCTAGATTTTCTTTGTTGGGAGGTGTTTGATTTCTGATTCAGTCTATAATTATACATAGTATTTTCAAATTTTCTATTTCTTCCTGACTTGGTTTTTGGGAGTAGAATATGTCTAGAAATCTGTACATTTATTTTACATTATTCAACTCATGAACACATAATTGTTTATGATAACATTTTATGGTACTTTGTGTTAAGATGTATTTCATGAGCTGTGTTATAATCTGCCCTCGTGATTATTTTGTGAGGATTTGAGAAAAATGTGTTTTCTGCTGCTGTTTGACATTATCTTCTGCATGTGTCTGCTTGGGCTATTTGTTCTAATGCTATTGAAATCAGTTCTCTCCTTTCTGTCTTGATGATTTATCTTCTGATGAAAGTCTATTATTATTACTATTATTTTTACATTTATGTCTTCCTTTTCATTATGTCAACCTTGACTTTAATATATAAGTACTCTGAAATTAAGTATATAAATATTTATTATTCTTATATTTTATGAATTTACTCTTTTATTATTAAATAAATTTTTCATTTCTCTTTTGGTTACTATTTTCAAGGAATCTCTTTTCCATTCTTTCACTTCCGACTACTTCTGTCTTTAAAGTTGGGTGAAACTGAGCAGGGCACAGGTGTCTTTTATGAGACAGTTTCTCCAACCAAGGACCATGTATGGATATGGCCTAGAACCCCCGCTCAGATGTGGCCCATGGTAGCTTGGTGTCCAACTGAAGACCCTAGTAAGGGGAACAGGGACTGTTTCAGTCATGAACTTGCTGGCTGGCTCTTTAACCCTCCCCCATACATGCCAGGGAGTAACAGCCTAGCTAGATCCCAGGGGAGGCCATTGCAGCCAGCCTTGAGGAGACAAGATGAACTGGGGTCGGATGGAAGGGGAGGAGATCCTCCCCTGATGGTGGACTTGGAGGGAGCAGGGAGGGGATGAGGGAGGGATGGGGAGAGTGGAAGGGAATGAGGAAGGGGGCTATGCCTGGGATGAAAGTACCTAACCTGTGATTGATATAAAAATAAATAAATTACATTTAAAAAATAAATAAAGTTGGGTGAGTTTCATGTAGGCAGCATATAGTTGGATCTGCAGTCTTACCCATACAGTTGCTATGGTAGGAAAACTTCACTTATTTGGGTTAAAATTCTAATGACTTTATAGGTAAGGGCTTACTACTGAAATCATGTTGCTGTCTGTTTTGTGGTTTTCCTTTCTCTCTTTCTTTCTCTGTTTCTCTGTGTTTTGAGACTAGACAAATGTTCTATAGTAATATGTTTTAAGTATTTGTCTTATGTCTTTTAAGTATATCCTATATATCTTTTCTGCCTTCTTTTTAATCTTACATGGTCATTGTGAGAACTTTTAAAAACATTTAAAAACCAAACCAATCTATTTCTAGCTAATAAGTTTTTTTAATCACATAAAAATTACATTTTTGTTTGTCCCAAACATTTAATGTTTCTGAAGTCACAATTTTCAAAGTATAAAATTTTACGTGTAGGTAGATGTGGTGGTTTGAATGAGAATGCCCACTTAGGCTCAGGTGTTTGAGTGCTAGTCCTCAGTATCAGTAGTTGTGCCTTTGATAGCGGCAGTGAGATTCTGACACTGGGAGAAAGCTTTGAGCTTTCAAAGTCGTGCATCATTGCAATTTGCTCTCTCTGCTTCGTGTTAGCAGTTCAAAATATGAGCCTTCAGCTTCTGTTCCATCTGCCATATCTGTTTCCTACTGTCTCTGCTCTGCCATCAAGACTCTGATCTACTAAAACCATAAGCCTAAATAACCTCTCTCTTCAATAAGGTGCTTGACCATAGTGTTTTATCACAGTAATAGAATATTAATTAGCACAGTATAGCTATTGTCTTAGTTTCTTTCCCTGTGGCTCTGATAAAATCACTGACAAAAGCAACTTAAAGGATAAAGAGCTTATGTTGGCTCACAGTTCTAGGGCGCAGTACATCACTAGAGGAAGTCTCGGTTTCTGTAACTTGAAGAGTCTGGTCACATTGCATCTTCAGTTAAAAAATTGAGAGATATGAATGTATAATAATATTCATCATATTTTTTCTGTTTTATACAATAAAGGGCTGTCTTCCCAGGAAGTGATCCTTGCCACAATTAAAATGCTCTTTTTGTTGACAAGTTAATACCAAGATAATCTCCATAAATATTTCTATAGGATCATCTACCAGGAGATTCTAGATTCTTTCAAGTGACAGAATTAACAAAAAAAGACCATCCCAGTTATTTTTAATATTTTGGTTCCTTTTTGATCAGCTAATGGCTTTATTAGGTTTGTTTATAGAGCATGGGTAAGAGTTCACTTACAGATCTGTGGGTGGTGCATCCATGCAAAATTTCCATTGTGGATGATGACCTCAGGAACGCTGCATCATGGAGTGTCCACTTCTAGTTAACAAGTTAGCTTTTCATTTTCTATACTATGGTCTTTTTTAAAAGATCTATTTATTTTATGTGCATCAAGGTGTATCTCCTGTGACTAGAGTTACAGACAGTTGTGAACTGCCATGTGGGTGCTAGGAATTGAACTCCCGTCCTCTGGAAGAGCATCCAGTGCTCTTAACCATTGAGCCATCTTTTCCCTTTAGAATAAAACACCATTGCAGTTTTATTCTAAACTTGGATTTAAATTTGCCTTCATCAGTAAATTTCATATAGTCATCTGCTTTATGTTAATTGTCAACATCCTTTTGTTTTTATGGAAGCAGTCATTTAGTATTTTCTCATTAGGTAGGTCTAGTGGTTATAAACTCCCTCAGCTTTTGAGAAAATCTTTATCTCCCCTTAATGTCTGAAAGAAAGCTTTGCCAGATAAAATACTATTGTTTTACAGGCTTTTGCTGTTGTTTTGTTTTTGTTTTCTGTATTTAGCATGTCATTCCATTCTTCCCTGACCAAACAGGTTTCTGCTGAGAAATCCACTGAAATGCTGATCACTAATGAGCATTCTCTTGTTTATGACATGCTACTTTTCTCTTGTTCCTTTCAAAATTATTTTTATCCTTGACTGTTACAATTTGATCATAATGTTTTTTAGTGCAAAATCTCTTTGAATTAAATCTATTTGAGGTCAGATGAGATTGGGCACATTCAAGGTGGTACTGGGGGAGGGGCGTGGGAAGAGAAGAGAGGAGGAGGATGGTATTGGGAGGGGATGAAGGAGAGGGCTACAGCTGGGACACAAAGTGAATAAACTGTAATTAATTAAAAAAACAAATAAATTAAAAAAATCTATTTGAGGCCTTTGAGCCTCCATAGGTCTAAACATTTGTAGCTTTCCCAAGTTTCAGGGAAACTTTAAATCATTCTCTCTTGAGCTTTCTGCCTGTGGTAATTGGAATAAGACTGTCCCCTACTCCCATAGGCTCATATATTTGAGTGCTTAGTCACCAGGGAGTTCACTATTTGAAAAGGTTAGAACGATTACAAAGAATCTCTGTGTGTGTCACTGGGGGTGGGCTTCGAGGTTTCAAAAGCCCATGGCAAGCCCAATGTCTCTAGCTCTATTTGCAGATGTAGCTCTCAACTACTCCAGAGCCTAGAAAGGTGCCACGATCGCCACCACGGTGATAACGGACTAAACCTCTAAGCCTCTAATTAAATGTAGAAGAGTTGCTGTGGTCATGGAGTCCTTCACAGCAATAGAACAGTGACTAAGACACTGGCCTTTCTCATTGTCATCCCCACCCCTGTCTCTCTCCATTTCTTTCATCTGAGATTTCTACAATGGGAACATTGGTTCACTTAATGGTTTCCCATTCATTTCAGGGACTTTCTTTACTTTTTCATTTGTTTTCTCTTTTCTTTTCACTGAACAACTTTTAAAAAACCCATCTCAAAATTTATAGACTACATTCTATTTTATTGAGAATATTATTAATGTTGTGTATCATTTTATTTATTCTACTCTTTATTTTGAGATTTTTGGCTGTTTATAAATTCTAGCCCTTTGTTAAAATTTTTATGTTAATTGTATACCCTTTTTCTGAAATCAGTAAACCATGTGCCTATATTGTCCTGTGTCTTTCTGAGCTTTCATAATATAATTATTATATGCCCTTACAGTTACAACACATATTTTCATTTCTTTGTGGGTCAGTTATTAAAGAAGTATGATTCTTCTGGAGGTTATCACAGTTCCTTGATTTTTTTCATGTTTCTTTTGCCCTCACATTGATTTCTGAGCATTTTATGGAGCAGTTACCTCTTCCAAACCTTAGAGATTGGTGTTAATCTCATTTGAGTATATGGTGCCAGTTGGGTGGAGTGTGGCAGCTCTGAGTTCAGGGGGTACAGTGGGGCAGTCTTTACTCTGCTTTATCAATTGAGAATGACAACAGTGGAGACTGTAGGAGTCTCAATAGCCACAGCTGAGGTGTTTACAGTGATGGTGGCATAGCAGCAAGGGCCACCGAGGTCTTCAGTGGAGAAACTGATGGGCCCTCCAGTTTGCCTTGTCCTTACTAAGGACATTCTAGGAAAGGATATCCCTCTTGGTCTTGCGTGGCCCACAAGAAGGTCAAGAGCAGCTGCATGATGGAGGTCTTGTACTCCCTGGCTTGCAGAATTCCTGTGACATCTAGATCTTATGGTACAACTTCCCTTTCTAGGGGTAAGTATGTGAATGTTTTCCACAAAGTTGGAGTCTGGGGTTCTTTGATGTACCCAAATATATTGACTTCATAGTGTAGGGCACATTAGCAAATCATCATGGTAATTAAGGGGATTCTGGTGCTTCTGACCCCAAGAAGTGAGTCATCATGGAAATAGGGGTCTTAAAAATATTGGTACACAATTGTGACTCAGAGTTCAAAGTTAGAAGACCACAGAATATTATTTCAGGCCCCTACAATGTATCATCAGTATTATGATGCAGGCCTTGGAGGCACAGCCTTCATGTCCCAGAAAGAGATGTCATTGTGCCATGGAACAAGACCCCAGAGATGACAGCGTACAACAGTGACTGAGGGCAAGGGATAAGGACAGGGACAATGGTGACTCCAGTTCTTTTTGGTAGCTAGTTCTGCAGCATCCCAGGGCCTGGGAATAAGAGTGATTGTGAGGCCCCGTGGATGGCGTTGCACAGCTGTGACTTAGCCCTCGGGTTAGCATAGCCATAGGGGAAGACTGGTTGTAGAAGCCAGAGCAGAGTAGGATGAGACTGTTGCAGTTATCACGATCCAGATGATGGGAGATAACAGTCATAATCTGTGGCAAAACTCAGGCTCTTTACTCTGAAACTCTCTGAGATTTCTGTGCCATTCACAGATTGTCTGCCGCTGTTTTGTTGGCATGTGATGTTTGTTACTTATGGGGGAAAGAAGCATTGGGACCTTTCAGTTCCCCATCTTTCTAATGCCATCCTCAAAGACAGTTTTAGGGCCATTAAGATGGCCCAGCACATAAAATCCCTTGTCATGCAAGCCTAACTACATGAGTTCAATGCCAAGAATTGAAGTAAACGTAAAAGGAGAGAACCAACCACAAAGCTGTCCCCTGACCCCATCATGTGAAGCATGGCACATGTGCCCACAAACACACAACAAAAAAGATTAAATAAATAAAATTGAAAAAAATTGAAAGTTTTTAATATCATGGCAGGACGGTCCATAGGAAAGATTTTAACAATAAGGGCCCCACCTGTAGTCACAGTAAATTTCCTTTGTAGAACTTTGAAAGTTCACTTTGAAGTAAAATAATACACCATAACTGCGGAGTCTTTGCCCTTTAACATTTGCTTCCAAAATATGCTATTACAACTCTGGATTCTCTTAAACCTGAAATGCCCCCAACGTCTCCCTGTATTACATATTTTCGGGGCTCACATCTGAATATCTAGTGTGTTCCCTGGAAATTACTAGAGCATGCCTGAAAGCTGGCTTCTGATTTGCTCAAGCATCTACAGTGCTAAATGACAAGCAAAGAAGCCACCTGGTAGGAAAAACAATTCACATCCTGTCCGTATTGGAAGCAAGAACAAAGTGCTGTAGAGATACAGGCCAGAGGGAAGAGGCTGGGATGGAAGCTCAAGGAAGCTGTGAAAGTTGGTGCTACAATGGCTGACCAGACAACCAGCAAGGGAAGGCTGAATAGGACAGCTAAGCAGCACTGAGCACGACTGCAGACGGTCATCAAACAGCTGGTCTTATGGCCTCAGATGAACAACTGGCCCTCACAAAACAGGGGACATTAATACCACATCTCCACCTCTCCTTCACTACGCTGCTCAGAAGGGTCACACCAATATCTGGAAGAGAGATGTTAGACATAAAGGTGTGACATCAGAACCCTCCCTCCTCTGTTGCTTCCCCATAAATGTTTTCCCCATCTCTGTCTGGAATCCAATCCCTTCGGTGAGGTTGTCTTTGAAAGAAGGGGTAGAGGGCAATCATGTACCCACCATGTCTGGATCTGCCCTGGGTGTGACTGTCAGCACCGACCAGACATGTGGCGCCTCATATAAACTCACACTGTGAAACCTGTGTACACTCGTGTACTGGTGTTGATGGAGAACACCAGGAAGATTCCATCTAACCTGAGAGACACCAGCAGTGGGGAGAGTGCCCTTAAGAAGGCTGCTGTTTATAATCAGTGAGAGTGAAGACTGTGAAGGAACTTGGTCACAGCCCAGCCCAGCCCCAAAGCCACTGTGGCACCCCCTCATCATACTGCTGGCCTTCACCCACACCTCATGCCCAGTGAGCAGTGAGGAGAGCTGGATGGGGAACAGTGGAGAAAGGGAGGACTACTTGCTCAGCACACTTGTCACCTCCCACTCAGTCAGGACAGTAGTCACGTTAGAGCTCTGTCACACGGCAGAAGCGCCTGACAAGGAGGTGGAGGCAGCTGAGGGAGATGCAGGAGAGACTCATCACATCCCTGATCTTTCTGACCACACAGCAGGTGACCTCAATCAATGAAAGCAGAGACACCAATGGCTTCCAGGCCTGGCTAGCCTCAGGCAAATCCTCCAGGGGACAGATTAAAAAGGAAAAGATGTCAGCCCTAGGAGAGGCCTGATTCCAGCTGGAGACGGGTGCCCCCAAACTAGATTGTCCTGTCAGGCTCAGTGGACTCCACACACCTGTGTCCCACCCCCTTAAGGCAAGCAGACAGATAGAAGGTGGCAGTGCAGCCCGGAGAGGGCAGGCAGCGGCTTTCAGAGGGAAGCCACCCAGGCAGGTGAACGCTCTCACACAGTTCAGAGCTAGGCTCCCAGAGTCCTCGGCATGGACTCTTTTGAAGGTTGGCAGAGTCTCTTGTTTTATAGGGTGTTACTAGGGTGCCACATTCAAAGGTAGAATTGTGTTGGGAACAGTCAAGTCTGCCTCTTTCTAGAGTTATAAGGAATGGCCTGGGGCCTGGGGTTCCACCCTCCTCCTGCTTTCAGACTGCTGCCTTTCCCCAATACTCCTTGGCTCCAGTTCAAGAGCAAGAGCTGCTGATGTGCAAGTAGAGAGGGGACAGCAAGCAGCAGAGGCTCACAGGTTAATCATTAACGTCATCTGGGCCCAAGGAGAGCCACAGCCCTGCGGGGCCCAGGGCTTTTAAGGAAGTAGCAAGGAGGAAACTCCCAGCCCCAGCAGCCACTGCAGAGAAGCTTCACCTGGGAACAGCAAATTCTTTGCTCCCTTAGCCCATCAGAGGAAACAGTGAAGTAAGAGAGGGCACATGCAGCAGCCTGGGGTGGTCCCTGGTCAGTGCTTTCTCTGGTGG
Source organism: Pachyuromys duprasi (assembly GCA_028658305.1). Taxonomy (NCBI): domain Eukaryota; kingdom Metazoa; phylum Chordata; class Mammalia; order Rodentia; family Muridae; genus Pachyuromys; species Pachyuromys duprasi. Next base: position 61,672,736 of record CM053763.1, on the reverse strand, counting down.
CCATGCTGCCCAGTACAGCTGACCCCTATCCTGATGGTACAGTCAGTTCAGACAGGGATCTCCTCATCCCAGCTAGCCTAGGGCCTCTGCCTACAATAAGCATGGTAAAGGAAACAGGCATCTTCCTGCTGCCTTCTCATGTCCCCTGGAAACACTGGCATTCAGTCTGCACAGCATAACCAAGGACCAAATGAGGACTAACCTTGAATGAAGCACTTGACTTTGCCCTAGTGAGAAGGAGCCCAGGTAGACTCCCTGCCTACATGTGTGTGAAGCAGAGCCTGCATGAAAAAAAAATAACTGCACACAGGAGCTGCTACCTTTGGAAGGCTCAGGGTTCCATCCATGACTGCATTACCCAGCCATCTGAGCCACTCTCAGATTTGCAAGGAAGGAGGGGCACTTCTTGGCTTTCAGATGCACGGAAATGTTTCCATATCCAAGGAGTCCCATGATCAACGGCACCTCCAATCTTGGTAAAGGGGGGAAGGTGGCCCTGGCCTAGTCCTCAGCACTCCCTGCGTAGCAGTCTGGCCTTAGCTTGACCCACATATGAGATAGAACGCAGGCCCAGGGTTCTCAGCATTCTTCTTGTGCCTGTTCTTCCAGCAGCTTTGCATGTGGCCCTCCTCCACCTCAGGGTTGGCCAGTTGTCAAGGGGAGTTTATTTCTGGGCCACCTCAAGACACCTCATCTCTCTTATTTCCCAAAGATCTGAGGAAATGCACCGGGTGGTACCAAGAGTGTTCTGTCTCCTGGTGAAGCATAGATGAACTTCATGGAGACCAAAATGAAGGAACTACTGCGGACTTTTATACAGCCACCCCACACTTGCTACACTCCACCATGGTAGATAGAATCACAAACTCAGTAAATACGTGTTGCTATAGAAGGTAACAGCTCTGGGTAGACCTTGGTGGTTTCCAGATATACCCTGTCAGCCGGTGGAGCAAGGATGCTGCTCTGAGGAGTTCACATGCACACAAATAAAAGAGCCCGAAAAAGCCCAAGGTGACATTGAGTCCATGTGTTGTTGCAGATGATTTCAATATCAAGGTGGGGAATGTAATGAAGTGGGGTTATTTCTGGCCCTGCCGTAATCACCCCTTAGACAGAGCAGGGCAGGAGAGCTGGGATCTGTGAGCTGTGGTCAGAGCTCATCGACCTACTGTCAAGGTGAAGAGAATAAAAATAAACAATGTATATCAAACTGTAGGGAATCAAAGAGGCACAGGGGAAGATGCACCCAAAGGTGGATTTCTATCCACTTCCATCTTCACAAGCAGGTGATACAGGGATGCTCAGCTTCTTCCTTTCCTCACGCCATCAGCTGATGCTCCTAGGACAGTGCTGAGCCACAGGTGGTAACAGAGCAAACATCAGCACAGCTGGATGCTCGCCCAACAAAACAAATGCACCACTGGATGACAACCTAGACCCTAACAAAGAGGTGTCAGCATGCATCTAAACACACACACCTCTCATTTCAGCATAAACAGCTCAGCATAGGTACAGTCACAGGGTGCAGATGTTGGCCCGTGAGGTAACACTAGCTTCAAAGCACTGGTCCTCAATCTTCGTAATGCTGCGATCCTTTAATACAGTTCCTCATGTTGTGACCCCAAACCAGAAAATTATTTTCGTTGTTACTTCATAACTAATTTTGCTACTGTTGTGAGTTGAAATACAAGCATCTGTGTTTTCCAATGGTCTTAGGCAACCCTTGTGAAAGGGTCATTCAATGCTACCCAGAAGGGTTATGACCCACAGGTTGAGAACTACTGCCCTAAGACATCTGCAACCTACTGGCCCCCTCCCTCTCTTTGATAAGGCAAGGGATGCAGAGCAGAGAGGAAGGAGGTCACTAACCTTGCAAGTGAAAAAAAAAAAAAAGCCAAGTCTACAAAGTCAGGAACAGGTCCGAAGTGAAGCAGGACCAGGCAGGCAAAACCCCAAAGTTAATACAGAAGCCAGGGTGCTAGGTCTGTAAGAAAGGACACAGAAAGGTGTTCTTAAGGCAGAGTTGGTGGGAGGAAGCAGGCAGGTGCTTCTGAAGGACAGCTTGCAAGAGGCTGACACTTCCTGAGGCCCTCCGTGACAGGTCTGATGTCCCTGCTGATGTCCTTACGTCACTGCTGACCCAGGTGGGACATACTCCCAGACTGACAAGAGGCATACATGTGTATGACGATGGGTATGTTCCTGCAGAGGAGGCCACCTTCTGTCAGTCTCCGCCCTGAATGGAGCACCCAGAAGCCCTCTGTTCTGTCTGAAACATGAGCCTATGGCAGTAAAGTTCCCATATTCCAACAACCAGAAAATGACAGCTGCCAAATCCAGAAAGGGGGAAGGCATCTAGCTACATCTGAGTACAGTGTGGGCCTGATATCCCAGGGTCCAGATGGGTGCACTGGTGTGCCAAGGAAAAAAAGTTCCCTTTTCTCTTGCTAAGAGTTTGGGTGTACAGCACATCATGTTTCCAAACAAACTCACACATGAATGCCTGGGGGATCCTACTGCCTAAGCTACTGCTGTGGAATCTGCGAAGAACTCAAAGACCAAACATTTGGCTAGCAAGTGCACAAAGGGATTGAGCAGACAGTTCTCAATAGAAGTACGAATGAGCAGTAAACACATGAGGAAGTATTCAACATCCTTAGGCATCAAGGAAATGCAAACCAGAATTACACTGCGATTCCATCTGACTCCAGGCAGATTGGCTATCGTGGAGAAGACAAACAACGAACAACGAGTGCTGGCGAGGATGTGGGAAAGGAGGCGGCTATTCACTGCTGGGGGGAGTGTAAACTAATGCAGTTTCTATGGAAATCAGTACAGGGGATCTTCAAAAACACCAAATAGAGAACTATCATGTGACCCAGCCATTCCACATCGGGCTATGTACCTGAAGGACTCCAGGTGAGCGAGCATACCACAGAGACTTCTTTTCCATGTTTATTGCGCACTAGTCACAGCAGCCTAGTGTGGAAGCAGTCTAGGTTGCTGGCAAAAGACACGTGGATGACGAAAGTGTGGTCTGTATGCGCAATGTAGACTGAAATTTGTTATTTGCATATTTTTCAAACTTATTAAAACTTTATTACAAAGAATTTGCTAAAAAAAAAAACATCATGCATTGAAATTAGCCATATCCAAAATGTACACATCTCAATGAACAACTGAGGTGTTCTAACAGTGCAGTTATGATAGCCATTTTGAAGATGTAGTGCTTCCCATTAGCTTTTACAGTTTCACTATTGTGTGTGTATGTGTATGTGTACATACATGCCTATAGAAACATTAAGGTTCAAAGTGAACTTCTTGGGAAAAGGGAAGAGGCTATCAGATGGTGGAGGGCGGACATGAAAGAATAACAGGAGTAAATATGTGCAGAGTACATTATATAAAAGTATGAAAATGCCATAATAGATGTTATTAGTTACGAAATGATAACATCATTAGCTAATATATGCTAATAATAAATGAATAAAATAGTACAAGTGCTGTTTGACTTTAAATCTGAAATGTCCTCAAATGGCCATGTCATGTAAGCTGGGTCCTCAAGTAACAGGGTTCCCAAGTGATGGGACCTTTAGGAGGTGGAACCTAATGAAAGAAAGAAACTTACATCATGGAAGCCTGGTTGCACTAGCTCGCTTACATGTTCTCTCTCTCTCTCTCTCTCTCTCTCTCTCTCTCTGTCTCTCTGTCTCTCTGTCTCTTCCTTTGCCATGCACTTTGGTCTGTCTCTTCCTTTGCCATGCACTCTGGCACTATGTTGCCAAAGGACCCATGAGCTGAGTCATCCAAAACCATGAGCCAAAACCAAGTTTCCATCTTTAAAGCATTTCCCTCAGAATTTTAGCACATGGAGAAAGCTGACTAAAGAGCAGGCATAGTGGCGCACACCTGTGATCCCAGCACTCTGGGAGGCACAGGCAGGTGGATCTCTGTGAGTTTGAGGCCAGCATGGTCTACAAAGCGAATCCAGGTCAGCCAAGGCTACACAGAGAAACCCTGGTCTTACAAAAAAAAAACAAAACAAATAAGAAGAGGAAGAGGAGGAAGAGGCGGATGAAAGAAAAAGAAGAAGGGGAAGAAGAAGAAAGCTGACTAAAACAGGTACTTCATAACCAATTGCTTCAAGAAACAAATTTACTTCTAGAGAAAAGCACTTTGTCAAACCACCATGCCATGTGTCAGCCCTGTTTGGACCTGCCCTGAACCTGGCTGAAACACACTTGCATGTAAGGTAAAGTCCAAGATCTCCCCGTGGATAGCTGCTCACAGCCTCCAATAAATTCTTTTTGTCTGATAAGAAAAGGGACATGGGTACGAGAAGCTGAACAGCTACAAACAGACGTGGTCTTAGTCCTGGGAGGAGATCACTTCTACCAAGAGGCCTCCAGCTCCCAGTGAGTTGCTGCTGTCTGGAGAGCCCTGCTGGTGCAGAGCAAAGCTGAGCGTGCAGGCTGGGAAGTGCTCTAGGGACTCAGAGTCCCCATATCTGCAAGCAACTGTACCTGAACTTTGCCTGAGTTCAGGGAAGACAGCCCCAAGTAAACAAGGCCGTTTGCCAAGTGGAGTTCCTGCCCTTTGTATATTTAGTCATGAGCAGAAGTAAGATTTCCTCTTTGACAGCATGGCAGCTATAGTCACGTCAGTAGGCTGCTCTACAGGCAGGCTGTCCCTAAAGAGAAACTCTGATGCTAGGGCCACACCTGATAGGGTCTAACTTCCCTAGAGTAACAGGACCCCATGGCAGCCAGAGCCCTGTTCTCCTATCAGAGAAGTCAGAGCTGGGGGACTTGAGACTGCCACAGACTTGCTGATCAGGACATATAACCTGCTGAACCTGTTTTCTGAGCTTTGTGCAGACAGCTGTCCAGAGACAGGAAGCAAGACCTGCTGCCTTCGAAGAAGGCCAAGCACACAGCACTCTATCTACTGCACTGCAGACAGAGGGCATCTCTAGGCTCAGCCTCCTGGGTCACAGAGAGAGGAATTGTGGTGGTGCTAACACTAAGTCTCACCAATGAAGGTGCCCTGGAAGATGATCACCCTGTTTTCTGCATGGTGTTGGCCTGATGGCCAAGACAAGGGGCTGCTTTGCAAATCCTTCAAGCACTTTATAAGCATCTTTAAACCTGCCCTGTGCCTCCAGTGACGGAGAGAAAGGGGCTAGGATGTAGGAGACAAGTGAGTCTCTCCTCTGGGGGAAGCCTTAAGAACCTCCCAAGTCTAAGTTCCAAGGAGACTGCCCCTTTACAATGCAACCTGTGAAAGTCTCTTGGTCTATAGGTCCACACATGGGAGCAAAACCTGACAAGAAGACAAAGAGCTTCCCACACTGCACAAAGTCAGTGGCCAGCTACAAATGCCCAGCATCTGCCCCTTTGCAAACCTGTCTCCTCTCCCCTAGATACCATCACAGTCTCTTCTTCTGTCTCCAGGACAATATGCCCCAGGTCACCAGGCAGACAGATGGCTCTGTGGAGCTCAGAGACCAGTGCTAGGACTCGTGGTAAATGATCAAGTTCAAGGATTGCATTTTCATGGGAGGAAACTCAGGCACATCAGATCATGAGATTCCCCAGCCCAAGGAGGACCACACACACCCATTGAAGATTGTGTGGTGAAAGTTCTCAGATGATTCGCCATCCACATTCATCATTCTCAGCCACTGAGTTCCCTGGGCCTCTCTCCTGGTAGCTCTCGGCTGAGAGTAGGCATGGCGACCCTGCTGACTCGATCCAGCTCACGTCTGTTTACACACAGTGATGATTAAGTCCAAGCATTGGGTGTGTGCTCTGCACAGATTAGTAGGGCTCCCTTACCTGGCTTAAAAGTCTCATAGCCAGAAAGCACCTGCACGCAGGCAGAAGACAGCAAACAACAAAAATTCCTCAGGGCGAGCCCCCCAAAATCTGCTACCTAGGAACAAAGAAAAGCACAGGTAGATTTATAAAGAACAGCTATTCTGGATTAATGCCCTGACCAGAACTTGAGAACTGCAGGAAATGAACATAGGACATCAACAAAGGATGACATGCAGTATTTGACTAGTTGCTGAGAGGAAACTGAGGGGCTTCTATACCCATGTTCATCTGTCCTTGGCCATGGCTGGTTGCTCTGACCCCTGGCCAGGCTGTTCACAAGCTAGGAAAATCTCCCAGAGCTCCTGGGTAGGCATCCTATAGACTGAAGTGGGCTGTGTGAGGATGCCAGCAGGCTGTCTTCAAAGAGGCTCCAATCTCAAACGCAGTCTGAGAATGACAACCTCAGCCGATGCTACTTGCCTCAGTGGCAGGGAAGCTGAAGTCCAGGGGCATGAACATAAACGAGTTCTCTAGGAGCCCAGGCAAGAGGCGCCAGTCTTGGGGAAAGTAGGCCAAGGAAAGCTGCCGAGCTGAATCCATGTTCCTCTCACCTAGGTCTGTACTCTCACCTGTACAGGCCAATTCCCTCTCGTGACTCATAAATCCATCTTAATCATGTGACTGTACCCTATACTGAAGATTAGGGAAGAGCAGAGAGGGCGGCAGGACACTGCACCAACTGAGTTCCCACTCATGTATCCACACACAGGCTTTTCATTGTAACTTTTATTATACATGAAAATTTCAAGCATTATAGAACAGACACAGATCACTGCTGGGCAGGGACCAGGACAGCTTTCATGAGCCCTCACAGGATTCTGCACACTGAATGGCAAGCTCTCTTAAGGGTGGTCCAGGGGCACCACAAGGAACAAGTGTTCTTCTCCTTCTGGCAAGTCCTTTTCCTGAAGTCTCCCATGCTTTTGACCTGGCTCCTGAAAAGCCACCTAGAAACAGTCTCAAGAGCTGAACTCATGTCTACATAGAAACCTGGACGCAAAGGTTGCAGCAGCCTAATCCACAATAGCCAAAACTGCCTTTGACACAAACTCAGTTGCTCTTGATTGGGAATGGACACAAGGAGGTCTGTCTGTGCAATAGGACATTGCTTGACTGCAGAAAGTGATGTCATGATGAGAGCTGCACACCTGAGTAAAGGCCACTGCTTGAAAGGAGGCGAGCACAAGCCCACACAAGACACTGTTCATTTGTGATTTGTGCAGAGTGGCAAACTGGGGTGCACAGACTAGATTGGTGCTTGGCCAGGGTCCCGGTGTCAGAAAGAAGGGTTGCAGCGAAAGGCGACCTGTCAAGGACTGAGACATGGCACAGGCAGTAAAGGGTTTGCCATGCAAGCATAAGGACCTGAGTTCTATCCCCAGAGGCCGTGCTGAAAAGCCCTGGCACAGTGATGTGTGCTTTGTAATCCCAGTTCAATGTAGTCAAAGACAAGCAGTTCCCTGGGGCTTGCTGGTCAACCAGCCTTGCCAGCCAACTCCAAGTCAGTGAAAGACTGCGTCATCCAGGGTGGGGGTGGAGGGGAGGGGATGCCAGAGGAAGAACAACACTCGAAGATTTCCTCTGGCTTCTACATGTGCATGTACCTACCCACACAAACACACACACACACGTGTACCTATAAACAAAATGAACAGATACATACACACAGAATAATTTTCTAAATTTTCTAAAGCTGTGATGGCGCTACTTATCTCTAAAGATAAGCTCCATTGAATTCTATACTGTAAATAAGAAATCATATAGTAAGAGAATCATATCTCAATGAAAGTGAATTGTTTTTCTATTTCTTGGGGAGTTATAACACTTGTGCCCAAATCCTATCTTGGACTTAGTCACAAGCCTTGTAGGGAAACCAGGACTCTGCCACACATCCTCCTAACAGGTAGCCCCTGACCCTGCAAAGCACTCTTTACTCACAAACGGGGTCATCTTTCCTTTAAATCTGGCCACCCCCTTACAGAATGAGTTCAGAACTCAGAGCATACCTGCTCTCCCCAGCGTCAGGGGCCTTTGCCTCCTGGCCATGCCTCACTCCACAAAGGCTCTCCAGCAAGGACAGGGCTGAAGGGTGGACTTTCAGAGCCCCAGAATGGGTGGGTTCTTCTGGGGAAGAAGGTAGCCACACCTCCAGCTTCCTCTGGTAGAAACACTGTTGCTTCTCCGCAGTCTGAGGCTGTCTAAGAAAGAGCCTTCCGCTGTGGGAGGGCCAGCCTACCAGCTGTCACCACGCAGCCCAGGGGCCAAGAAGTTCCCAGGACACTGCCAAAGAATGCTGCCCTGGGGAAGTGAACTCTGGTTCCCAACCATCTTCCATGGGCAGTCAATCAAAGAGGTCTCCAAAGGGCAGAACTGAGGTTGTTACAGCCCACCAGGTTCTCAGGACTGACCAAAGTAATAACATGCTATAAGCCAGTTTGGGGGCAAAAATTTATCATCTGCCAGGCAGTATTGCCTCACACCTTTAATCCCAGCACTTGGGAAGCTGAGGCAGGTGGATATCTGAGTTTAAGGCCAGCCTGGTCTACAGAGCTAGTTTCAGGGCCGCTAGGACTACAGAGAAACCTTTGTTTAAGATAAAAATCATTGTACAATTAATAAAGACTACAACTGCTTCAAGAACTTAAACAAATGTCTGGCACAGTGTCACCCACCCACCATCCCAGCACTCAGAGGTAAAACAAATCCTGTGATCTCTGAGTTAGAAGTCTGCATAGAAACTGAGTGAAAAGATGCTTGGAGGTTCTATTGAGGAGGTTCTCCAAGGACATGCAAATTCCAACAGGTATTTTTAAAAGAACTATTGTTGTTATTTTATTGGGGTTTTTTTTTAGTTGTGTGTTGAGGGGATGTAAGTGAAAGTGCCCCTGGAGACCAGAGGAGTCAATTTTCCCTGGAATCAAAGCTACAGGAAGTTGAGAGTCACCTGATATGGAAGCTGGAAATCAAAGTTGAGCCCTCTGCCAGAGCAGTACGTACGTTTAACTGCTGAACCTCTAAAGATCCACTCCCTCAAGATTGAACTGTTTTTTATTTCATGTGTGTGGATGTCTGTCTGGATGTATGAATGTACATTATATGTGTGCAGTGCCCAGAGAGATGAGAAGAGGGTGCCAGGTCTGCAGATGATTGTTAGCCACCATGGGGTGGTTCCTGGGAACTGAATTGGGGTCTTCTACAAGAAGAGTAAGTACCATTAACCACTCAGCCATCTCTCTAACACAAGCGTAGATATTTTTTTAGATTACTCCAGATTCCCCACCCCCACCCCAAATATTGTATTGTGTGCTTGATACAAACTGGAGTCATTTTATTAGGAAGAGAGAACCTCAATTGAGACTACTCCTCTACCAGATTGGCCTGTAGGTAAGTCTGTGGAGCATTTATTAATTGATGGTTAATGGGGGAGAGCCCAAATGACTGTGCGTGGTGCCATCCCTGGACTGGTAGTCCTGGATGCTAGGAGGAAGCTGATTGAGCAACCCAGTAATCAGCACCTCTCCATGGCCTCTGCACCATTTCCTGACTCCAAGTTCCCGCCTTGAGTTCCTACCCTGCCATCCCTGGATGACGGACTACAAGCTACATGCTGAAATAAAAATTTCCTCCCCAGGTTGCTTTGTTTATTCACAGCAAAAGCCCTAACTACAGTGAGCCCTGGAGGAGGCAGAGCAGGAGATAGAGCAGCAGCTCCTGGCAGCCCCTCCACCACTGGCCATTTCCTTCCCAGACATCTGAGCTCCTTAAGGCTAAAACAGTGACTCTTCCTCCTAGAAGCACCTAGAAATTAGCTAATAGGCCCCATCTCATAAAAATCAAATCATCATTTTCAGAAGTTGACAAAGACAATTTTTTAGAACCTTCCAGGCAGCTTTAATGTGCAGCCAAGGTGAAGTACCCGGCGGCACTGGATGGATCCTTAATACCTCACAGATCTGACATCTTTTGGTACTTTCTACCATTTTGGAAGGTTCTCTACCCCAAGAACAAGTGAGCATATGACCAGGGCACTACTGGTCCACAGACGTTCCATGCTGGCACAGCTATGTCAAGATAGAGTTCAGTGGAGGCCACCATGCAGTGGCTGGTAGCTCTAATCCTTGGTCAGGTGTGCCTAAGTTAGGTGGCCAGTTAAGTTAGGTGTGCCTAAGTTAGAATACCAAAGCAGAAGCCCCACATAGGGAGGCAGGGCACAGAGTAGGGCAAAGGGGGCCTCAGGAAGAGTCAGACAGAGAATTCCCAGAGACCCATCATCTCCTGAGTGGAGTGTTACTTGGAAAGGACTCCATCATAACCAGGCATGAAAACAACCTAACCAGGAGAGCAATAGCCCTCAAGCCCAGCCAACATGCAGCAATTTGCTCCTATTGCCTACAAAATGGAAGTTGTGAAAGATTCTGATCCAACAGCCTCAGTGCCAGGTTCCATAGCCCTGAACTTACCTTGCTGCTTACCCTACCCAGCCCCCTCCACCATCTGCTATACAGCCCAAGTCCTCCTCTTCAGGTCTCCTCGATGCCTCAGAACTCACAGTAAAGTCCTACTCCCAGCTTCCCATATGTGTCTGGCTTCCTACTTACCATCAATAGAGACCCACACTGCCACCCCATAAGAGCCAGCAGCCACAAGTTATTCCAGGGCTGTTGACACCACAGGTGACAAAGCACTCAGATGCTCACCCCAGATATAGCCAGCCGTTCTACGAGAAGGGTATGTCTAAACCCACGCTGTCCCTGATCACTTTCAGGCCACCACCTCAGCAGAGGACAGCATTCTTTGCCATCGTCCTGTGACTTGACCCTTCCAATGGCTGGATCCCTGGAGGATGTGCAGAAGCTGCTACTGGCCATGCACGGATGCTCTATTAAAGCATTATCCCCTGGTGGCATGACTTAGGTCATCATGGGGGGGCAGGGCACTGAGCTGGACTGTTATTCAAGCAGCAATCAGCTCTTCCAGGAAAGAGTTACCTGCAGCTGTCCCCAGGGTATCCACTCAGCAAGAGGCATCAGAGTGAGATAGTGAGAGAGGAAGAATAATGTCCTCTCTCCTAAAACAAAACAAAATAGATGGGTGCAAGGCCTCGCTAAGGCAAGCACCTGCAGAGAAGAGGTTACAGGGCCCTGGATGCCAGGCCTATGCATATCTTTTTTTGTTCCCAGTTTGCAGAGGTATGAATAGCAAATAAAATTATACGTATTTCAGTCATTCAGTGTGATGTGTATGTCAGGGTGCATGTGTGTGTGTGCACATGTGTGCCCGTGCACATCGAAGCCAGAGACCAGCATCAGGTGTCTTCTTCAGTTGTTCTCCGCCTTGTGTTTTTGAGGCAAAACTTGAGCTCACTGGTTCAGCTGGACTGACCAGCCAGCGAGCTCCAGGGATCCACGTCTCACACCTCCTCCATGCCTACTCGTCAGCATCATGGGTACAAGGGATCCAAACTTGGGTCTTAGTGAGCACACAGCAAGCACTTTACTGGCTTGCTCAGTCCTGTGTACAAGATAAAATGATTGTTACAATGACATTAATTTACAAGCTCATCCCCTCACCTGGTTACAATTCCTGTCTTGAGATCAGTTGAATTGACTCTCTGAGGCAGTTTTAAACATCTAACATTACTCCTGACTGTATAAGTTACCTGCCATGTTGTAGGGCTGCAATAACCTTTGACCCCTTTCTCTACCCCAGCCCCTGGCAACCACCATTCTGTCCTCTGTTGCTGTGAATTCAGCTGGTTTTAGATTCCACTTCTATATCCATTGCTTTTCTGTTGCTGAGATAAAACACCATGACTGGAGCAACTTTTAGAAGAAAGTGTTTATTTGGACTTATGGTTCCCACTGTGGCAGCAGACAACAGTCACAGCAACAGGAACAGGTGGAATCTCACATCTCTCCAAGCAGAGAGGAGAGAGAGACCTAATTAGCAACGGCTCCAGTCTTGAAGCTCTCAAAGTGGCCTCCAGTGACACACTCCCTCCAACAAGGCCATGCCTCCAAAGCCTCCCCAAACAGTGCTACCAACTAAGGACCAAGTATGCAAATGCCAGGGACTTGAGTAATATTCTCATCAAATGGGATCATAGTGTCCTTCTGTGTCTTCCCTTTGCATTGTACCTTCTAGGCTTATTTATGTTCTTGAAAATGTAGGGACTTGTCTGCTTTTTCAAGGCTGAGTAACATCCCAGTGTGCATATCCACCAAATTCTAACCATTAGTTCTTTTATGGACATCCAGTTGTTTCCATATCTTTGCTGTGTAAACAGCGCTGGGATAAGCCTGTCAGGACACATATCCCCTAGACTTACCTGACTTCATTTCCCACAAGTGTGGTTGCTGAGTCACTGGGGTGGTTCTAGTTTGGGTCTCTGAAAAGCTTCCATGCACTTTTCATCATGGCTGCATAGAATTCTTCCCAGTAAGTCCAAACTCCCACAATACTGATGAACGGGGGGAAATGTGATAGCCTGTTCTCCTGCCATCACCTCTGGCTCTTGGATAAGCATTCTTCCCAGAGACTGGACCAGATAGAGATCTGATCAGCATTACATGAGCTGGGGGCACACATCCAGGTTGCAAATAATACCAGACAGTAGCTTATCATTCTCTGAAGGTCTGATATAGTCCTGTAAGAAAGTCAAACCTCAGATGCCCCAAAAGGAGTTAGAATGTTCAGCCAAACACATAAACAGGGCCTTAGCTGGGTAATGACAGCAACAGTGTGCACTAGCCTATGCCACTGGAGGGAGATGAAACGCTGAGCATGGGTGCTGCTGCTAAAAGAGGGATAAGAAGGTCCTAGTACTGACCCCAAGCAGAAGGAAGGTTCATACTCCACCCAGGAGCCCAAATCAGAAAAAAAAAGCAAAAATAAGATAAAATAACTTACCTGAAGAAAGTTATAAAGCCCGTTTGTGTTGTGTGGGTACAGACTCCCAAATTTATACTACCTATATGGCACATGTTGCCCAGCTGAGAAGCTGCTGGCTCCCTGCTGTGAAGAAGCACATGGAAGCTCTACAGTCTACTCTTAGGTGTGAGTCCTTTCTCCTTGGTCACCTCAGCTATTTCTCCCAGCACCAAAGGATGGAGCTGGTATAGAGTCAGCATACACCAGGAGTGCAGTGGACTAAATGGTTTATGAATGAGTGAAAGCAGTGAGAAGGCGCAGTAAGAGAGGACACCCAGAAACATGTCCCTAATCCATGAGTCTTCCTCCAAGCTCCATGGACCCGTTGAAAGGAGCCAACATGGGGCCAGAGTGGGATCTCTGGGTTGGGTTCCAGTCCTGTATCCTGCTCTACCTCAACCCTCTCCAGGCTCAGGTTAGACAAACTCCACCCTCCCCCACCCCTGTAAAGGATCAGTAGCTGCAACAGACAACTAGTTGCCTCCTGATGCTCACTGGAAGCCAAACACACTTCTTCCACTTTTCCCTTTCTGGTGGGTTAGAAATGCCAAGGCTTCCTGGGCTGTCTGCTGCTGTGCCGAGTTCCCAGCCTGGATGCCTCCTCTTGCAGAGGCTCTCTGAGCTCTTTGTGTCTGTTTGGATTTCTCATCTTTGTTCTCTGGATGATGATTTATCTGGCTTTCAGAACAGAACACTGAAAGGCCTAATAGAGCATGTGGCTTCTGGGGCTGTTTCGATTTATAAATATTTTAATAGCATTCTTATTCCTTCACAGCACATCTCCCACAAACCTTTGTACCAGGAGCAAATGCCACATTTTCTTCTAATGAAACAATGGAATTTTTTTTCTTCTCCATCTTGAGAGAGAGAGAGGAAAGAAGGGAAACTGTCACACTTAAAACACCCCTAAAAGCATATGGTAGTCACATCTGATTTAAACCAGCTCACTAATGCTCTGATGTCAGGAACACTGTGCTGGTCTTTGCAGACCCTGCTCCTACCCAAACCTTAGGTGACATTCTTTATCTTAATCAACATTATTTTTCTTTTCTGTGCTACTTGAGTTGAACCTAGGGCCATGTGCATGCTCGGTGGGTAGTCCACCACTGAGTGATATATAGCCCAGGCCTTTTTTAGTATTTGGGGGGAGACGGTTCCACTAACTTGTCTATGCTGACCTTGGACTCACTTGGTAGCTCAGGGTGACCTTGAACTTGCCGTCCTCCTATCTCAACATCCCCAGTAGTTGGGATTAGAGTCTCAGTCTAACTAAGGTTTTTAAGGACTGTCTTTTTCTATAAATCAGATGACTGGACATTTATCCATCTAATCTGAGAAGGTATAAAACCAAATTAGACAGCAGTGCCACAGTCAAGTCTAGAATACCCCAAGGCCATTGGTAGGCCATCTTACAATGAGAGAAGCGACTGAACTGTGTTGCAGTGTCAAGGCTGCTAAGGAGGAACACAGGTGAGTGAGGCACAGTGCTGGCCTTGTTAATACTGGCCTTGCATCCACACCTGTTTGTGTTGGCCTGTTTCCCTTCCCATGCGCCACTCACTCATGAAGATAGGGCTTAGGTTTGTAAGCTCTTTGCATAAGATTTTGGGTTTATCTTTGACCTAACACCTATTTTTCTCCCTCAGTCCTCCTTCCTGTTCAGCTTCAAACACCTTAGTTTAAAACTTAATTAATTAATTAATTAATTAATTAAGAAAAGAAACTCGCCAAAGAAATCTCTTCAACAATCCCAGGCTGTAGCTATGAAAACTAAGAGAGATGGCCCATCCTTTCTGGGCGCTCAGATAGCCCACATTCTAAAAGTTCTGACTCTCACACACCTTTGTTTTCTGTACGATGGAGATGAAGTTGGAATGTGGAAATACACAGTGTGTTAACCAGATAGTTAAGCATAAGAATAAACGCTGCCTGGCCTTCAGTACTGTAATAGTAAAGTGTATTGCTGCCCTTGGAGTCATGATGCTGGGAGCCAAAAGATGACAGCAGAGTTGAACTGTTGCCCAGATGCAATTACTGATTAGAATTGATTATTTGTACAAAGAAGGGTTGACCAATAGTTGTCACATTGCAGCAGATTTGGACAAAAGAGCTGTATTGTTCAAGAAACCATCAACCTCACAGAAGTGGGAATGGAGGATGGGGCCCTAAAGACCCCTCACGAACTGATGTTCATATGACCCTGGCATTCTCCAGGCCTTCCTTGGGAAGTCCTAATCTCATTCTCCCTTCCCATTGGGCATAATCTACCCTGCTCAGTGCCATGAGGTGTGAAGAAGCAACCTTCAAAAGCCATGTGTCTGCAGTTGCTTCTCTTTTTTAACCAGGCCATAAAACCACAGGCTCATTTAAGCACACAGTAAACTAATGGGAAATGGCATGTGACTAAATATTTGAAAGCTGTTTCCGTGCCTTATTTGATTTGCCTAATTACGTGTTTTACTGCCTCCTTTATGGAACTGTTGCCTGAGGTATGTGAAGCGTTTATACCTGCTTCATTTGATTCATTAATAGCAGGATCAAAATGCCGCGCGATTACGTTGGCATGCAGTTTTAAGAATGCTTCCAAGTCCCTTCCTTCCGTGGTCAGATTCTAAGACCTGTAGATGGGCATTCACAACCAATCTGATACAAAGGGTGTCCCGGCCACACTGTCACCTCCCACACACATCCCTTCTCCACGGGGCCAAATAAAACAAAACAAAACTAGGGTATAAATATGTCAGGATGAGAAAGAAAAACATGTACGCAACATTCAAACACCGTCTGCCAATGTGAAGAAACAAGAGAATCCGAGACAATCACATGCATACTTGGCCTGCTCCCATGGTCCAGTGAATGCCGGGGTTACCATGGTGGGAGGAGGCAGAGGAGCATCCCCGAGGGCAGGCATTGTCTGGGTGCTACTCAAACAGAACAGAGAGCTGGATTCAGTCTGAGGGTCTGTGTACTTTGGGGCAAGCCACCTCCCACTGAAAAGGCCAGGGGAGATGTGTTAAGTTTGGCTCCTCCTCATACCTTTGGGTCTCTCTTGGCATCCTGCCCTCCCCCAGCAGGACACCCTCTGGGCTCCTCAGCCTGTGGAAAAGTGGCACTGAGCACTCTCCAGGGAACAGGCTGTGAAGAATCTCTGCTGTCTGTGGACAGGCTGCTGGAAGAAACAGGCAGCTCCCTTGGAGGGTATCAGTTTATGGTAGTCCTCACTGGGGTAGGAAACAGCTTTGAGTGAGTGTTGAACAGGGTTTGGATGCTGGGACTTCCTGGAAGTTCAAGCCTTAGGTTAGGAGAGTTAAATTCAAAGTTAGTGCACCCAGCTCACAGATGTCCTGCTTTCAAAGGCAAAGAAAGGGAATGAACTAAGGATCTCATTGGACCCCTAAAGCAGACATTAGAATGAACATGGCTAAGAATTTTGCCATGTTCAATTTCCTGTCACTTGGATAGCATGATGGCTGATGTGCTCTACCTGGAAGGATTTCCTAGAGGATTCAATGCCCTCTGGAAACACGTGGTTATTAGCATACACTGCAGCTCTTGGGTGGGGCTGGTCATCACAGGGGCTCCCATGCATAAAGCAGCCTCATAACATCTCGTGTTTCTATGTCAATTGAAGAAGTAAGAGGTTAATCTGATCTACATAGTTCCAGACTAGTAGGGTCTACCTAGTGAGACTCTGTCTCAGGAAAAATTTTAAAAAATAAATAAACATATAAAGAGACTGCTTTCCAAAGGGCCAGATTCACTAAGATACGTGGTGACTTCCCAATTGCTTATTCTATTTGCTACTCAACAGACTATGGTAAACAAAGGAAGTGGAATTTTAAAAGTAACTCAATTTGATTGAATGTCCTTTTTTAGCCAAGCTAAAGAAATGGTCTCTCAGAAATCAGTTAGCTTATCATACACTGAGTTGCCTTTTGGCTTACTGGCTTCCTTACTTTATTTTTTGTTGTATTCCTTTCTATAGACACTAGAGAAGTATGCTGCACTGATAAGAAACTTTCATCAAGTGATCAATATTTACTGAACATCATCTTACCTGTGGGACTTACAAAGATGAATGAGACCAATACCCAAGACTCTTCTAGAAGTGACTAGATGTGTTGATAACAGCCTAGATGTCAGAATGCAAGTAATAACTCACCCCACATAAAATATGGATATAACAAACAACACCTGCCATTGGTAGAATGTCCACATACAAAAAGCTAGACGTCTGGGGATCACAGCTGATAACAGCCAGTGATGAATGTGCATTGGGAGGGCTAGAGGCCACACTCAGGACATCACGCAAAAGGACACACAATACACCAGGAGCGGTCCCTGCCCAAGGTACTTACGGTAGAGGGCTCTACTGGTGTGAGCAGGTCAAGAAGGCAGAGTGCATATGTCCAGAATCTTCCTTCTTGAAGTCAATAAAAGGTCAAAATAAAGTTCCCAGAACCTCTCTTCCAGGTCTGACCCCAACCCTCTGTTTGGGAATGTTTCTGGAAATCACTCAATGCCAGCTATGAAATGTGCATGCCCTCCCACCTTGCCTGATACAAGGGATTCTCAAGGCCCAATGAGATCCCAAGGGGCAGGCACTTTGCAGACTGTCAGGTGGGTCCAAGGTTTCTGCTGTTTCCTGGGGTTGAGTGCCATCTCAGTTACCAAAAGAAAGCTCGGGTACAACTTGGTCCTTCAAACCAAACAAACTCCACCGCAAGCCTCATGCTTTCAGCCAGTCTATGAGCCTCTTGCTTTAAGCTGCCCAGTGCACACAGTACATCAACCAAGCACACAGTCCAACACTGAGTAAGCAGTCAGGCTAGCCAAGCACTCAGTGCCCAGCATGTAGGAGCCAGCTGCTACACTCACAGATAAAAGGAACTTGCCTCACGGGGATGTGGCACATAGACTCAGCCCTGAGCAGTTACATCTGCTTGGATATACATGTCACCTGAGCCTCATATACCAATAATCTGAAAATGATCAGAAAACTGAAGTCTACCAAAGCTGCAGCATGACGATGGACAGAGAAGCACCTTAGAAATAGGGATCATCACCAGGTTCACTGTCCATTCTCTATACTAGCAGGTATGTGAGACATGGAAGCCTGGCCATAAGAGGTACCCACCAAAAGCCATGGGATCTGACACTCACTGTCCAGATGTACAGACCACTGAGGGACTCTAAACAAGGGCTTGTCCATGAGAATGCGGCAGGAAGGTGTGATGGGGAATCTCAATTGGCATGCCTATGGGGAATTATTTTGATTACTCAGTTAATGGAGGTAAGAAAATCTTCCCACTGTAGGTGGGACTATTCCCTGGGCTTGGGTCCTGCTTTGCATAAAGGGAAGATAGTAAACCTTGCAATAGCAGTCCTAATCTCTCTTCTTCCTTATTGAAAATGCAATGTGACCAGCTGCTACATGCTCTTGCTGTCCAGGCTTTCCTGCTGTGAAGGACCACACCTCAGACAGAAAAACTCTCCTTTAAGCTGCTTTTGTCATGACATTTTATCCCAGCAACAGGAAAAGGAACTAGAGAAAGAGATGTGCAACACTGAGAAAGAAACATTCTACTAACATGAGTTCCAGTTAACATGTGAGTTCAAGCACATATAGCCTCTCTGAGGAAGACTGTCAAAAATCAAGAGCCCAAGCCCCGAAGAGAAGGAATGCCGTGGCCACTGAAGGAGGGGCTGCTGGTGAGAGACAGAGGGGAGGAGATGACCTCTCTTTGGAGAATGTTATCTTCTGCAGCTGTCCACCCACCAGGCCCAGCCCCAGGCTTCTAGTGCCCACAGTGATATGACTCTAGGGTTGGTACAGCACTCGGAAGGACTGCACAGCCTCTGCTGAAAGCTGCTTTTTCTGGAGTGAGCAACCATTTCTCAGCCAAAAGATCCTCTACAAAAATCCCCTTGCCTCAGAGGAAGAAGCGAGCCAGAGCAGCCCACCTGGTTTTCTAGTGGTCCAAAGCCTCCTGGATGTTGGGGCATAGGAACACTGCAGGGTCCTAGCAGCTCGGCTAAGATCAGACAGTCCAGTGCTTGCTGAGCATCCTTGGTTTCCATTCGTATGCTGCTTCCCATCTCTCGACTCTCATCCCCTTCCCCTCACCTTCTCACCCTCCATACCCACCTGGCTCCCTCCTGCCAGCTCTCTTTCTGCCCTTCTCAGTACTACGCATGTCTGAACCACCAATCTCCCCGCCTCTGGCTCTCAACTTCACTGTGAAGAAGGAGAAAGGTTGTTCTCTCTCAAGACACCAAAAAAGGAGGCTTGTCCTTCAAAGGCGAAAAAATGGTTGATGCCCCTGGAGCTCTGGAGCTCCTGTTCCTGCCCTGGGCTTTAGACTGACCCTGCAGCTAACACAGCCAGTGCCCAGACTACAGAAGATATGGTCACTCCTGGACAGCAGCTGTCTGCTGCATGGGGAGGTCAGGATGCTCAGGACCCAGTCTGTGGGGAAGTCAGATGGTGCTGCATGGTCCTCTGTTGTCCAGTTTGGAAGAAAATCAAGGGCTGGTTCTTAGTCTCCTCCTCTAAAAAGCAGCTGTTGCCTAGGCCAGCAGCTTCTCCTACGGTTAGGGTCACAGCTTCCCCAACTGAGCACTGGAAGGGCTACCAGTAAGGAGAACTTCAAAACATAATAGCTAAAAGATTTGCTAGAGCCTTTTCCACCACACACAGATCCAAGCCTCTCTTTCTACAGCACCATATCAGAGTCTCAGGGTTCCTAAGGGAGTTCAAGACCTTCTAGAAGGACTGGGTGTCCTGGTGGGCTTCTCTGTTGCTGTGCTAAATGGCCATGACCAAAATCAACTCAGGTGATGAAAGGGCTTATTTGGCTTACACTTCAACAGCACAGTGCCTCAGGAGGGGCAGTGAAGGCAGGAACTTAGGGGCAAGGACTGAAGCAGAGGTCATGAAGGACTGCTCTTTACTGGCTTGTTCCTCATGGCTTGCTCAGCCTATCTTCTTATTCCACTCAGGACCACCAGCCCAGGGTTAGGACTGTCCACAATAGGGATGGGCCCTCCCAAGCCAATCATTAATCAAGAATACACTATAGCCTTGCCCACAAGCCAGTCTGATGTAGGCACTTCTTCACTGAAGGGCCTCTCTTCCCAGATATGTCTAGGTTTGTGTCAAGTTGACAAAAACCCCAACCAGCACATTAGGAATCTATATTATGACTGGTACAGACACGCTAGGAGCCGCAGTGGCTCTGGAGGCCAGTGTGAGAGACCAACAGCCTGGACCCTGAGCAGGATGAATGGCCACTGAACAAGTCTCCATGACATGTCATGACACCCACTGCCATGAAGAGGTGACCCTACACCTGGTTCATCAGCATCCTGCCCTTCTTGCTCTCTTCTTTCTGGACAGTAAATGCCCAGATGATGTAATGTTCTACTGATTTCCCTGTCTAGCAAGAGACTCTGGCCAGACAGAAGCAAAGCAGGCAGTGAGGCTCCCCAGAAACAGACAAGGGGTAGAAATGGTCTCTGACTCTCCATTCCACAATGTGAAGGTGTTAAAGGGCATCCAAAGCCAGGAAGCTCTTCTCATCCAGACCTAAGGTTACTCTAGACAGAGGGCTTGCCACAACTTCCTGACTTGTCCCCTGGCTTTTGCTGTAGCTCCCCAAACCTCCTGATTTCATGCACCCCCTCACCTACACACTGTCCCTTCACTACACCTTCTCTAGAAAAACTTAAGAAACGCATTAAGCTTATATCCAGTCTTTTGCTCTGTTCTATGAATCCATGTGTGTTGTTCCATACCAGGAGTGGCCATAGAAGAGCATGTCCAGTGAGCCAGAAACATCCAGATGGGACTGGAGAACATCCCCATGGGGTAGTCCAGCTGAAACCTGCAGCCAGGCGTTCCCCCTCCCCTGCCCCAGGTCTTGAGGATTCCGATCAAGGGAGCCAGAAAAGCAGAAACTCACTTTGGTGAGTAGGCCCTATGGCTCTTGACTGACATTTGTTTCTAAAGCTTCCCAGGTGATTCTAACCTGCAGGCTTATATATTACCTTTGGCCATCCATGCTCCAGTAGCTCCGAGACTGGATGGATGGCAATGGCAAAATGGAATGCCAAAGCGGCTGTGGTAAAGAAATGCCCAGAGTCAGAAGAACTGGCTCTTGCGTCAGACCCTCCTTTGGTCCTCTGGATCATAAGACCGCCTGCCCACTCTGAGGTCCTGTTTCCAAGTCACAAATGTACTAGTAACCCTAGGGTGGATGAGAAACCACTTGGAGACTCCAAGGATCCACAGAGCTGAGGCCTATTTGGACCCAAAAGGAAACACCCTTGGCTTAGACTTTACACGGAGGCCACTGAAGGACCAGGAGGGCAAAGACAGTGTCACTCAGCCATGTGACTATCGGACTGTTAACAGAAGTGGTTTTCCTAGCCTTATGGTGTCTCCTGGGCTGCAGGGTTTTTCTCTCCTCTCGCTGTCACCCCACAGAACAAAACGGAACAGCTGAAACCCTATTAGCCAAAATGGAAAGAAAAATTCAGGAAGAAAATGGAACTAACTGCGTGACTGGATAGAATGAGATGGTGAAGAGCTGTTGTAAGGAAGAGAAATCAAGTGGGAGAGAAAGCAGGAAGAGCAAAGAGGCTAGGCCTGCCAAACACTGGAGGTGCACGCTGGGGCTAAGTTGAGATCCCTTGCTCAAACCGGGGGAAGAAAGGTGAGGGCTGGGGAGGAAAGACAGGTAGCAGAGATAGGACAAGGATGAACCAAAGAGCCTGGTCCTGCTTCCAGGTCCTTCCAACTGGAGACTGAGGAATTTCCCAAACCCAGCAAGCCAGAGCTGAAGGCAGAGTGAGGACTCCATCTAGCGGCAGGGGCCTGAAGGGGGAAGGGGCCATGCCTAGGACTGCACCTCCTGGGGGGTGGGGGGCAGACATAAAGGCTGACCAGTGTTCTTCAGGGTGAAGGAAAGAAAGGTGGGTAAAAAGTTGTAAGAAGTGTGAGAGAGATGCAATGCCCAGCCGGAAGAACAGCTAAGCCTAGACAAATGAAAAGTAGCCCCTGAGAGCTAAGGGGATGGCTGGCCCCACCAGACAGAGGCTGGGCTTTGGAACCTCTTGCAGGCACAGGGAGGGGCCCAAATGGTCTGGAGGGGAAAGGCAAAGAGAGGGAGCCATCTGGTGTCTGGAGGTGGAAGGCAGCGGGTGTCTGGTGTCTGGGAAGTGGGGAGTGGGTGGAACACACGGGAAGGGGACAGAGAATAAAGGCCGCATTTCTCCCTGTGGCTACGCTCAGGATCTACTTTTTGAGACAACAAATATTAACGGTGATTGCTTTTTATCTAAGCATTTTTGCAGCCTGGAGCAGGAAGGAAGCTGCCCTTAAGGTACAAGGTAAAAAACAAAAAAACAAAAAAAACAAAAAAAAAAAACAGGCTTTTTAGTGAACCTTTATTTTCTTCTAAAGATCCTCCCAGTCTCCAGGAAGGCCATCCCTTTACCAGGCTCTCCCTGGAACTGGCATACCTTGTCCCTAGAGATGGACAGGGGGACAGGCTATAGGCCAGTGGAGAACCAAGTCACTCTCCTTCCCCACAGAGCAGAGGTAGCTGATCATGTCTGGGCACTCCAAGGCCAGCTGTGGTCACACAGAACCTGGCAGCTTAGGGGTTTGTTTCCAGATCACATCCACCCACTCTATACGATGCTGAGAGCTGTCTTCCTGTGCAAGATCCATTCACCAGCCTGGCTTCAAAGGCGTTAAGAAAAGAGTGCTGGTCAGCATGCAGAAAAGACTGAGGCAGGATGAGGCTTCAGGATGCTCAGGTCTTATCTGGCCCAGGACCACCCAGTGATATGACAGCCATATACCATGTAGGCCCACCCTCCTGGGTGAAGGACAGTGGTTTCTTTTGTATCTATTTTTCCTGGGAACTTGTACACACAGGATATAGGCTGAGAGAGTCCAATCGTCACTTGGCCTGTATGAAGCTGGGACCAATTCTTACCAATAATCTGTACTTGCTCTTCACAAATCAAGAGGCAGACAATCAGGGGTGGGGGTGAGAATGCTTGGGGCAACCCCTTCCCACCCTGGGCTAGTATGGCTCTCTCATTCTGTCTGCGGAGACTCACAGCAGACAGCAGCAAGCACATCTTCCCTGTCCCTACACTAACCCCAAAGCAACCAAGTTTCTAAGCCAGAGGAAGCTCTGGAAGACCCCATTGTTTGAGGGTTGAGCTTCAGGCTTGCTGGACCTCTCCTCTGCACTGGGACAGGATCGAGAGCTGGGTCCATGGGGCAGTGTTGGAGGACTCAGTGGGGTATTCCATTCCACATGAATAGCTCACCCCATTGCCCGTTCTAGAGGAATCCTTGCCTCTGAGGAGGGTGGGGGAAGGGCCAGAGCAGAAGCCCATGATCCATAAAAACAAGGAGTTCCACAGTTTATTTCTCTGGTTTAACTAAGACTTTTCTTGAAATTTTCCTCTTTTCTGAAAAGAGGAGAGATGGTTAAACGCTTAAAAACCACTGACCTCTAGACAGCATGTCCTCTCCTAGGATGCCCCTCTATGGTCAGAACACGGTCCCCTAAGTCCCTAACCCCTTCGGTCTGTAGCCCCTCCACCTGGCCAGCTTCTGGCCTTGAAGACTGGCTTGCAAAGCTCCAATGAAGGCCAGCTGTGGTGGGAAGCCTGAATGCCACATCCCATGTATCCCAGCCCTGAGCTCTGCTGGGATCGATCATGGGGTGGTGTACCTATGCAGGCTTGCCCACTCTCAGTTGCCCCAGGCAGGGTAGCCTCCCCCCACCAAGCACACACCAGCCAGCCTGGCCTCCTCCCATCTCTCTGCTGAGGTGCAGCACCTAGACCCACCGGGCCTAGGTCTCCTGCAGTCCCTTCTGTGCCTGCCCGTCAGTTCAGATGTACCCATCTGCAGAGGTCCAAGAGTGATGCATTCATTGAAACACAACTAAGGACAATATTTTCAAGTTTTTTGAAACAGCACCCCGCCTTAGGTAGTGGCCACTTGTGATTACCCTCACCCAAAGAAGCTAAATATTCAAGAGATACTCGGGTGACCTTTTTTTTTTTCCATCTAGCCTGTGCACTCCCATCTGGGGGAGGGGGGGTGTAAATAAGGTAAATAAGACTGGGGCAGCTTTGCCCTCAAACAATTGAAAGAATGTTTGATGGTTGAAGCTTGGGGGGGGGGCATCTGGACTGTCCTTTAAAAACTTATATTGGCTTTAAGCAAAGCATCTACCATTCTAGAGAAAGTAAGGGGGAAGCAGCCAAGCACACAATGCCGGCAGTGCGGGCTACCATTTCAATAAGCAGGCCTCCTCCCTCCCGCCCACCTTTACCTCAGTAAAAACCTTTTTTTTTCTTTTTATTTTTTTTAAACTGGAAGCCTTCAGGTGAAAATAAAGCCACAGCAGCAAAAGGAGGGGGGGCAACGTAGTCTTTCTCAGGGTTAACATCAGAAGACAAGCTTGTGCGGCTTGGCCAATCAGATGCGCCCCTGCCAGCTATAATATAGTGCGAAAGGCAGCCTGTCTCACAAGCTCTCCAGCCTTGCTACCATTTAAAATCAGGCTCTTTTTGTCTTTTAATTGCTGTCTCGAGACCCAACTCCGATGTGTTCCCTTACCAGCGACCGGCAGCCTGCCATCGCAGCCTCCGTCTGGGTGGGGATCGGAGACAAGTCCCCTGCAGCAGCGGCAGGCAAGGTTATATAGGAAGAGAAAGAGCCAGGCAGCGCCAGAGGGAACGAACGAGCCGAGCGAGGAAGGGAGAGCCGAGCGCAAGGAGGAGCGCACACGCACACACCCGCGCGTACCCGCTCGCGCACAGACCGCGCGGGGACAGCTCGCAAGTCCTCGGTTTCCGCGGACGAGATGCCGCTGCTGGCCAGATGTTTTCTGGTGGTCCTTGCTTCCTCGTTGCTGGTGTGCCCCGGGCTGGCGTGCGGGCCCGGCAGAGGGTTTGGAAAGAGGCGGCACCCCAAAAAGCTGACCCCTTTAGCCTACAAGCAGTTTATCCCCAACGTAGCCGAGAAGACCCTAGGGGCCAGCGGCAGATACGAAGGGAAGATCACAAGAAACTCCGAGCGATTTAAGGAACTCACCCCCAATTACAACCCCGACATCATATTTAAGGATGAGGAGAACACGGGAGCGGACCGGCTGATGACTCAGGTAGAGACCCATTGCGGGTGGGAGACGGGCTGCTGTCCCGGGGGGTTACGTGTGAGCAAGCAGGCAGCCCTGCTCTGTTTGCTCTTTGGGCAGGTAGGAAGACGGCCTGACCTCTCCCTCCCCACCCACCTGCCCACCTAGCGCTCCTCTTCCGGGAGGAGAAAGGAGGTGAAGGGTCCAGCAGGAAGTTTAGGGTTGGGTGGAGTGGGGGCAGCAGAAGATTGGGTTCCCTCCCTCACTGGTCCAATTCAGTTAGTCTCCCGGGACGGCCTCCTCTCTCTGCCTGTGTTCTAGCTTGTAACTTGGAGAGACCTTCACTCTGGGGGTGTCTGCCCTTTCCAAGCGAAGGCGGAAAATGGACGGAGCGGGGCTGCCCCTGTACACTTCAAGGGGCCTCCAGGTCACTGCAAACGTAGCCTGGAGCACTTCAGCCCCTGGCGCCTACCTTCCCTTTTCTGTGCATTTCTCCCAAGACCACCCCACCCTTTACCCCACCACCACCAAAGAACTCTAGCTGGGAAAGCCAAGGGGCAGTTCTGACAAAAGGCAGGAGCTCCTGAGGCTCTCGCCTCGTCCCCACTGTATCACGCAGCCTGACTGCGATCCCGTCGTCCCCAATTGTGCTGGGCAGAGAGAATGTATTGATATTTCTTTAAGGATGCTCCTCTGTTCTCCAGAGCCCGCGGTACCTTAGGGGAGGGACTTGGAACTTGCTGGCTTTGCAATCGCTTTTTCAACCTGCTTGCATAAGAATTAGAAGCGAATAAACATTCGGCGGCCAGGGTGGACGGACGGACTGAGGGCAAAGCAAAACATCCACTCTCCCATCCCACCTCCTTTGAGATTTCTAGGCTGCCAATCTCCCAGCCAAACCGAGACTTTCTGAAACTCCATGCACGTATGACTGAAGCTGGAAATGGGTTTCCTTGCAAATATAGGTCAGCATCCTTTTTACTGCCCTATTAAAATATTCAAGTCCTACCTTTAGGGCTAGGTGCGCCAAGCGGCTGGCGAGGCGGCGCTGGCTGGGCGCAAGTGCAGGGGGCGGGGGCTGGAGAGAGCACGAGTGAAGCTGCCTGCGCGGCGCGGCGCGTCGTGCGGCTTGTCACCGGGTACTTGCTAGCTAGGGGGCCCCTAGGAGATTAGCGTTGGGGTGGCGGGCCAGAGCTGGGGCAAAGGGAAGTCTCGGAGGCTGAGTTACAGGGCCGTTCTTCCTCCATCTCCCTCATCTGCTCCCGACCACCTTAAATCTGGACCGCGAGTGTGGGCGCGCGCGCACGCGGGAGCCAGTTGGCTGCGCGAGCCACAGTTAACTCTGCGCCGACCGCCGGGCGTTGGGCTGATAGAGCTTGCAGGAGCGAGTTCCCTGGTAACCCCGGGCACCTATCCCCTGGTTAGCCTGCCACCCCTCCCCCGGGGGGGGGGAGGGTGTCTTGAGGTGAAAAGGTCCTTGGGAAGGTGTGAGGAGAGAGGGGATGCTAAAGCAAAGAGGCCTGGCGAGGACACGCACAGCCAGGATGGGTCTGCAAGGGGGTACTCGGCAGGCTCCCCGGCCCAGCGCGCCGGGCCTCTGATGGCCGCGGAGCTGTGAGAGCGCCGAGCCGCGCGGCAGACGCCTTTCAGCTCCACTTACTCCTGAGTTATCGATCTCGCGGCTAGGGTTTCAGCGCGCGCGGCTGGGCTCCGGCGGCCAGTCTCCGACTCCGCACGCGCGGAGCGCGCCCCTCCGGGGCGCAGGGCTCCCGAGCGCGCTCATTCACTGCGGCGCACAGGCAGGGGTTGAGCTGGGAGGAGTCGCGAGGCAGGGAACTCCGCGGGCTGACCTGGGCTGCAAACCCGACGCGTTCCCGGCCCCTCTGGCCTCAGCACCCTAAAGGCAGACACACACACACACACTCCCTCAATTACGCCCCCTCCGTCCCTCCCTCACGCCAGTCTTTCCGGCCCAGGACCCAGGACTCAGCGGCCCTACACCCGGTCACTCTAGCCGCCGCCACTGCCGCCGAGTGCGTGCGCGAGCAGCATTTGAACTTCTGACCTTCTGTCAAGTTCTTTCGGAGGAACGAAACGAAAACAAATACTTTTTCCCTTGGGCAATGGCTATTATGGTTCGCAACACAAAAAGAGAGGGTAGAGACAGCAAACGGGGGGGGGAGGGGAAGGCCAAGCCAAAGTCTAGCTTCTCACCCACCCCACAAAGATAACCCCAAAATAAGGATGGCTATAAAGGCGGCAGTCTGACAAGTTCCCCTTGGTACAACCCTAGCCAGCTTCTTATTCCGGGTTGGCATAGTTGAGAGGGAACTGGAAGGAGGGAGGCAGCGAGACTCCTAGACTAGAGGTCTAGAGAGTGGAGCCGGGTAATCCCAGGGCTCAGGGTTTTCGCGCTCTCCAGGGAACCTACCGTCGCCCCCCCCCCCCATTCTGGGCCGAGGTGCCCCTCTCTTCAGTCTCGCCTGCCTCACAGTCTGTCTCTAAGGTGGCTGAGCCCAAGTCCCTCAACCATGGCAGGACCGTCCCCAGCGGAACTTTCAGAGCAGTTCTGGCTCGCAGGAGCTCCTGGTTAATATTAACTCCGGAGAGGGAAGCGCAGACAGACACTTTCCTTGCATCCAGGCCCCAGAGAGTGCCAGGCTGTTGTGCCCGCGGCCAGGGGGCTGGGGTGGGAGGCCGCGAGGGGCCTGATCTGCAGGCTGGGCAGGCTGAAGTGGGGGGGGGGGAAACACCTGAGGAGCCAGGCTGAATAATTTCCTGCGTGCTTTAGGGCTAACCAGGGAAAGGAGCCCAGGTGTGGGTTTGAAGAGTAGTTTTCTGCTTTGAAGGGTGGGGTCTGTCCCCGCTCCCAGTTAGAAGAGCGAGGTGAGAGTGGAGTCTCTTCAAGTGGGACACCGCCTCCCTCACAATGTGGGAAGCCCACCTTTGGAAATGACAGCCTCTGTCTGCTCTGAGCTCCTGGGCTGCGCTGGTGTGCAGATCCGGGAGGTGAGCTGGGAGCTCAGGAACAACTTGGCCTCCGCCGACACAAAGCCGGGCCCCAGTGACCCTGCCGGGCTTCACGGTGGCTGCACAGAGTCGGGCTTGATTAGCGGCACACGACCCAATGAATTAATAACCGGGCTGAGCTTCCCGGCTTTGCCTGCGACATTCCCTTCCAGCGCGGGCGGGGGAGAGGACTCTGCATCTGCCTACTGAGACGCGCTGGGCCTGGTGCCGGGGAGGACTCTGGGGCACCGGGTGCCAACTCGGGCGACAATTAGCGTTGGTCTGTCAGGGTCGAGGGCTTGTCTCGGGCCGGAGCTTTTTGCCTGGGGTCGGTCCTCCGTGTCTGCGGTAGTGGCGCAGCTCAGGGTACCGGGCTCCGGAGCCCTCTCCATCCTACCCTTACTGCGCTACGGAAAGCTTGTTAAAGCCACATAGCTAGCTCCCCCTCCTCAGAGAAGGGAGTGGGGTGGAGTGCAGGCGGTAATGAAGGAGGAGATAAGCAGCACGTACCGTGGTGTGCGCCTGCGCGCACGACTTTGGATCTCAGTTCTAAACTGACCCTGGTTTACTAATTGAATTTCATGTAAAACGCGTTCAGTCCCCAGGATGACCTCACTCCAACTCTGTCCTTCGAACTTTTCTCCTAAGCAAACCTTCCAGAGCCAACCTGTTGTTCTTACCCCCTCCCGTTTGTTGTACGTTTAACTCTACAACCGTATTCCTGAGCTTTATCGCTGTCAAATACAGGGCATTTCCTGATGGGCAGTTGTCTATCCATGAAGGCCTGGGCAACAATCTTTTGTAAGAATCCTCCTGGCTGCATCTAGCGCAGGTCATCTACAGACTATTCTCCCATCCCTGAAACCTGCCAGCCATCCCCACAGCCTGAGGGATCATGGGTGATCCCTGCAAAAGTTAATTTAAAATTCTTCCTCCGGCCGCCACTGGGGTCCAGTTCTCTGGCTAATGTGCTCTTACTATTTTGTTTCCAGCCACAAATCCCCAATCCAGCATGTTACCATCAGCAACATAAACTTCCAATGACTCAGCGGCCCACCACACACACTTGACTCAGCTGCCTCTCTTTCATTACATCTTTTTCTTAATGTGGGCCAGGAGTGCCCCCACTATCCCAAGTTCCACTTTGTCCTGCAGGGGACGAGGCAGAGTAGCAGGAGTTTCACAGAATACCCTCCTGGGCTGGGCTCAGAAGCCCTGGGCCTTTCTGGCTCCCCATCCCCCTACCTTTCCCACCCCACCCCCATCCACTTCTTAAGTTTGCTCTTCAAACTTGCCGGACACCATTCTGTGCAGGGCCAAGAAAACAAGAGGGGAGGAAGAGAACTGGTCAAAGAAAACACGAATACAATCAGGCCCCAGACAAGCCTGGCAGAGAAGAGCTCCTTAGGGGAAAGAATGTGGCTGCCTGGACCAGGAATGTTTGTCCTCTGGCCCTGCATGTGCTGGACATCAGCATTCACCCATTGCTTATCCTTGGGCTGCTGCCCACCCCTCTGGGTTGCTATGGGTTTCCTCAGACAGGTATAAGGAAGGCCTGATCTCCACAGATAAAGCAGGGCTTCCAACCCTTAAAGTGCACCAGGAGCTCTGTCTCATCAAAGAGACAATGTGAGACAACGTGGAATCTCACCTAAGGAGAAGCTGCTCCTGTTTCTCTGGCTGTGGCTAAGTTTCTGGGTTGGAGACAGGCCCTCAGCTGGTTCTCTGGAGAACCCGCCCCTCCAGCAGCTCTCTGCCTCCACCCCCATCACCTCATTCACACATCCCCTGGGCCCTTGGCTTGTGGTTGGTGGAGAAACCACCAACTGAGGACTAACGTGCCTGTCACTTAAGGTTCCCCTTTCTCCCCACAGAGATGCAAAGACAAGCTAAATGCCTTGGCCATCTCTGTGATGAACCAATGGCCTGGAGTGAAGCTACGAGTGACTGAAGGCTGGGATGAGGATGGCCACCATTCGGAGGAGTCTCTACACTATGAGGGCCGGGCAGTGGATATCACCACATCTGACCGGGACCGCAGCAAGTATGGCATGCTGGCTCGCCTGGCTGTAGAGGCAGGCTTCGACTGGGTCTACTATGAATCCAAAGCACACATCCACTGCTCTGTGAAAGCAGGTAAGTGAACCTCCTCGTGTCCTTTCTCCACGACCCTCCACCTCCTTTCCTATTAGAAGGTTTGGAAGAAAAAAGTGGGGGGGGATGAAAAGAGGGGGAATGCTCTTCAAAATGAGTAGACTTCTGTGGTGGGAGCTTCTCCTGGGACACATAGCCCAGCTAGATACCTCTGCAACCTTTTAAGCCACAGGTCAGCATCTCCATGTGCCTGAAATCCCCAGGCTGGATGGTTTCCAGAGCCTCCTTCTTTGCATAGTAGAAACAGAAGGTGTGAGAGAGCATTGTGGAGGGGGGTCTATACACACACAAGCCCCCATGGGCAGAAGGGTCAGTCCAGGGCATAAATCTAGGCACAGGCTCCTCCTCTCTGGGCGCCTATGGATTCTAAACTAACTTAAGTCGCTCTGGAAGCCTGTGGGGGAAAGGCCTGGTAGGAGGTACTAAACTCTGCTTCCAAGGTCGGGAGACCACAAGCCTAGAAGTGTCCAGTCTTATTAGGAGCCCAGCTGGGATTCAGAAAGGCCCTGGCAGGACTGCAGAAGGCGATCCTGCCGCAGTGGCTGCCCAAGGCCAGTGCGAGGAGGAGTTCCCTGGGCCTGCAACGCCACATGCTGTTGCGGCGAGGAACAGCTAGGAAGGCAGCCAGCCAGCACTCCTGCAGCCTTTAGGGATTGTGTGCCCTGACAAGACAGCCTTCGGTGGCTTTCCATAGAGTTCTGTCCCTTCCCCGCACCTCCTCCTGCTTCCCGAGTTTCCTAAACTATATTTTAACGCTGCTTGTTAGTCGGAAATAATTTAAACATCAAGAAACACTGAGCGGGTAAAGAAAATTGTGGTTCTGGCAACAACAGGTGTCAAGGAGGGACAGGAGCAGTGCAGGGAAGGACCGTAGGAAGGTGTCAGGTTCAGGAGCGCCACCCCACCAGGCTCCTTGCGGGAGCTCCTCTCAGGCTGGGGTGGGAAATACAGCAGGCAGCGAGGCCCAGGCGCTCAGTAAGCTCTTCCCTGGACCTCAAGTCTGTGCCGGACACACAAGGCCTCTCCGCCACCCCGGTTCTCGGAGTCCCTCTGGTGGGAGTTCCTAGGGGATCTCCTCCCAAATGAGCAGCGGTAATCCGCCCCCCCTCCCCAGGGTCTCGCATGCAGTGCAGACCCCGGCCGCGGAGGGCAGCTCATTGGCATTCTGCACACGCGGGCTGGGGCGCCGCGCCGTGTGTGTCAAGCGGGGTCGTGCGACTCGACGACTCCGGCTCGCCAGAACCCCAGGTCGCATTCCGGGGGGCTACGGAGTGCTTCCAACGGCCAGCCCCGCACTTCATGCCGGAGAAACCGATGAGAAGATTAAAAGCCTTCTGTAATTCCAGCAGGAAGATTCTTTCTGGCAATCTCTATTTGCCAAAAGCATGATCCTGGAGATTGGAATGCAAAGAAGACGGGGACCTCCCCACCCCTCCTCCTTGGCCCCCTGCGCTCCGCCCCATCCTCAATTATTGTCCTCCCGGACAGTGAGCCTCCGAGAGCTGCAGAGGGCTTGGTAAAGCGGGTAGTGAAGGGGCCTTGAGAAACTGCGCTTCCAGCGCTCCGAGCAGGCCCGGCCATTTAAAATTCAAATACACTCTCGAGTGCTTGGAAAAGAGGCCGGGCTGTGCAAATAGTGCCCTGTGAGGCCCGGGCTTCTGGAGAGTCCCTGTGTGTGAACTGCACGAGGGGGAGGGGTTTGCACCTGAGCAAATAGGGAGGGGGTGGCCAGCGTGCTATAGAGTGAGCTGAGAATGGGGAGAGGGGGGGAAGTGGAAGCGCCCCCTCTTCCAAGGCTGGATCCTATTTATCCCACAAATCACAGTGACAATGCCAGGCGCTTTATTGGATTTTAATTAGAAAATCCACACAAATCTTGGGCTTTCACACCTCGGGCAAGCCTCTGGAATGTTTGTCCAGTTGCTACAACGACTACTGCTATTTTTCGCTCCCCGCCCCCTGGCTATCCACTGACCAACACCAAGGCCCTCCCCGGGGAAGCGGGAGGCGGGGGCGACCCGGGTCCCCGCGGGCGGCCTCCGAGCGCCGCGCAAAGGGAGGCGCCGCGCCCTGCTGTCCCGGCGCGGGAGAGGAGGGTGCGCCCGGCGCCCGCGCGAGCTCAAGGAGGCTTCCTGAGGAATCCCAAGTGGAGAGCAAATACCCTTCTAGGTTCGCGGCGAGGCTGGGTGCACGAGAGGGGGATGGGGCCAGAGGCGGGAGGAAGGCTGGGAGTGCCCCCCGCCTCCCGCAGGAGAAGCTAGCTAACTTTCCCCCGCGTTGGAGCAATCTTGGAGGGTCGTTCCGGAATGCGCCCGAGTCTGAATTCAGCTGCAGGGGCGTGGGGATGGCCGCGCGGGGCGGTCCGCGCCGGACCGGTCCGGATTGACCCACTCCCACCCCACCCCCCGCCTTTCCACCACCAAGCGCGCGCGCCCCTGGTTCAGCCTAGAGGGGCCCCGAACGTGCGTCGCCACGCACGCACGCGCGCGCGCACACCGGGCGTACCTGTCTCCTTTGGCGCTCAACAGCGGGTCTCTCTTCTCTCTCTCCCCGGCAGAGAACTCCGTGGCGGCCAAATCCGGCGGCTGCTTCCCGGGGTCGGCCACGGTACATCTGGAGCAGGGAGGCACCAAACTAGTGAAGGACCTCCGGCCCGGAGACCGCGTGCTGGCCGCCGACGACCAGGGCCGGCTGCTCTACAGTGACTTCCTCACCTTCCTGGACCGCGACGAGGGCGCCAAGAAGGTCTTCTACGTAATCGAGACCCGAGAGCCGCGCGAGCGCCTGCTCCTCACCGCCGCGCACCTGCTCTTCGTGGCGCCGCACAACGGCTCGGGAGCCCCGGGGCCCGGGCCGAGCGCGCTCTTCGCCAGCCGCGTGCGCCCCGGCCAGCGCGTGTACGTGGCGGCCGAGCGCGGCGGGGACCGCCGGCTGCTGCCCGCCGCCGTGCACAGCGTGACGCTGCGGGAGGAGGCCGCGGGCGCGTACGCGCCGCTTACGGCGCACGGCACCATCCTCATCAACCGGGTGCTGGCCTCGTGCTACGCCGTCATCGAGGAGCACAGCTGGGCGCACCGGGCCTTCGCGCCCTTCCGCCTGGCGCACGCGCTGCTGGCGGCGCTGGCACCCTCCCGCACGGACGGCGGGGACGGGGCCGGCGTCCCTGAACCCCAACCCTCGGCGGAAGGGAGGGCCGCAGGGCCGGCGGCGGGCATCCACTGGTACTCGCAGCTGCTCTACCACATTGGCACCTGGCTGTTGGACAGCGAGACCCTGCATCCCTTGGGAATGGCGGTCAAGTCCAGCTGAAGTCGGAGGCGACCGGGCAGGGGGCGGGCGGGGTGGGGAACGACTGCGAGATAAGCCACAGCCGCGGGAAAGCGCACGGAAGGAGACTTTTAATTATAAAATAATTAATAATAATAATAATAAAAATTAAAAGTAGGACAGTCCAAAGTAGACTATAAGGAAGCAAAGACCCCGGGGAGTTCTGTTGTTGTGTTTAGTTTATATATATATTTTTGAAGTTTTTCGTTATTGTCTTATTTGGGTTATTTTTCTCCTCTCCTGGCTATTTATTTGTTTGGTATGAATAGATGTTTTGAATAATATGAACGGACCTTCAAGAGCCTTAACTAGTTTGTGTCTTGGATAATTTATTATCGTGTGAACTGTACTCACAGGGGGGAAAGATTATTTTGTGAGGCCAAGCAACCTGCTGAGAGTCTATTTTTCTACACGTCCCTCGTCCTGCGTGTCAGAAGGCAAAACTCCGCATTCCTCATCTGCCATGCTCCTGCTTTTCCGCAAGTGTAAACTAAAATCTGCTCCATGGGGGTCCACAAATTATATTTTTATACACAGAATTGTAAATTAGATTTTTGAGAGATCAATACTTAACTGAATGACATTTCATTTTTTTGAAATAGTGTAAAATATGAAAATATATTATTTTAATTTAACTATTTTCCAATGTAACAGCCATCTTCTGTGCTGCCTTCATGGTTTGTATTTGCTTTGTGACCACCACTTTGGTCATGTTCTTGGAAACCAAGACTGTTAACGCACACGTACACACTTTTTTTTTTTGACAAACTGGAAGAACTCTGTTATTTTTAACTTCAAAGAATTTATTAGAAGATAATATTTTTAAACCGCACGTAGCGGCGAGCCCACGAGGACGGAGCCTGTAGTTTGTACAGAGAAAAACAAGGATGTTTTTGCATTAATAAACTGAGAAATAACTGCTGTAAATTTACTAAAATGTATTTTTTAATATTTTGTAATAGTTTTATAGAAATAAAGCGTGCCACGCACCCAGTGGTTAGTAGATATTTCCTGAGAATTCCTGTTGCGGCCCTTTTTCTTTTCTTTTCTGGCTTCATTTTCTGGGCAATCTGGAGATCCGGTATTGTGTGTTGAGTTGTCATGCTTCTACTGTGAATTCAGACCCATTGACTTATGAAACTAAAGTCACCAAAACAAATCATTGCCTGCTGCCCTTGCTATGCAAAGCTCTGCCCACACTCTTCTCCAGTTGGTGGTACTGAGGAGACAGTCTTCCCCCAGCCCCAACTCTTTGCCAGGAAAGCCCTCTTTGTAGGCAGAGAGGAGAGGTCAAGGTGTGTGAAGGGCTCCTTTGCATGATAACCTGGTGCCTTTCTCTGACCTTGAAGTCTCTGATCTGTAGGGAACAGGCTCCATAATTGAAAATGCTGTGTCCTTTCCAGACAGGGTTCTAGAAGAGCTTAGCTCTCTTAACTCTCCTAGCATGGTCCTTGGAATAACTTCTCCAACTGGGCCTGGTAAGCTGCCTGCTAGAAGGTGGGTGTTGCCAGGGTCCTCTGGCCACTTCAGTATCTCTCAGTCCATTGTTAGAGCAATGGCAAAGTCTATAGTTTATCCCAGGGCTCAGTCTGTTGCCAGTGTTAGCCAGGAGTGGGGGAGGATCTCTTCCAGTTTGCGGCTGCCTGGCAGTGTGTTCAAGAGGACTTTGCCCTGAACCCTAGTCAGGGCACAGGCCTCAAATCATTCCTGGTTCTTTAGTGTATCAAAAACTAAACATGTCCTGCTCTTTGTTTGGGGAAGGAACCTCTGAGGAAGCTTTGATCAGGTAGAGGGGTCTAGGCAGATGGAGTCAGCACAGAGGCTGGTCCTGTTTAAGCAGCACTAAGCAAACGTTCTAGCCTGTCAGGTCTGACTCCCAAAGAGAGGCCTTTGTGAGCACCTGTGGCCCTGAGATGCTTCCTGGTGAGAGCCTAACACTAGAGGTTTCCTAGGAGGCTGGGCCCACTACAGCCTTGGGCCAGGGATTTGTCCTCTACCTGCTTCCACAAGGCCAGCCCTCTAGGCAGCGGCAGCCCTCTCTCCACAAAAGACTTTTCTTTGGTATAACAGGCCTCATAAGCAGATTCAAAGCTAGTATTTCTGATGCCTCATGGAATTTGCCATTGCTCTTCTTTTGTCCATTTTGATTAGTCCACCAAAGGCAGACCAGAACGACTGTGCACACCAACAACCTCCACTGTGTCGAGCAACCTGATCAATTACCCATGCAGTAGCTGGTCAGAGGCAAGGGTCAGACACCACCCAACTCAACTCAGCCATGACCTGAGAGGAATTCTGGAAACAAGGGCACCACCAAATACAAAACTCTAGCCAGTACCTGCTCCTGGAGGGGCCAGGGGGCACAGTCCTGCTGCCTGCCTCCCAGGCTCTCTCAGTCCTTTGCAGGATCTTTCTATAGGCATAAAAGAAAGGCATTATAAGATACAGAGATGACAGAGGCCATGAAGAAAGTACAGGCCATCCTGCCTTAGCAGGGTACCCACGCCTCTCTTCGGGATTGGTGGTATCAAGAATCTGTGCAAAATGTATTATGACACTTATTGCCAGTCCTTCATACCCAAGGGCTTATCTGTCCTTGTAAAACAAAAATGTATTGGAATGTTCTCAAAACTGGTATCTTTGGGCTATATGGTTTGAATACTTAAAGAAATCAGAGACTTTGTGCAAAGTTGGTAATGTGGAAGGATTCCTATCCCGTGCAGTCACACACATTCTTCACATCCCTCCAGGAGAGCAAGCTGCAAATGTGAAAGAAAAATCCCATTGAGAGGGTGGACGTCACTCTCTCAATGGTTGGATTGAGTCAGGCTCCGGGAATCTCTTCTGCGCAGGAAGGCAGGTGACTCAGCTGCTGACAGGGTGGCAGAGTAGTCCTCCCCTGGTGGAATCCCTCTGCTGTTGGTGTGACACTCATGTGCGAAACCCTGGGCACGCATGCAAAGAATGCTGAGTGGCTGCAAGGTTTGGCCAGGAAGCACCAAAGCTCCTGCCAGGGATTCAAGCTGGCACAAGGAAGCTGGCTTGTACTCAGCCTTCAGGGCTCCCCCAGACCCAGGAGAGCAGGCCAACCTTTTCTCATGTGCAGGGATATGGCCTGCATATGACTTCATATCATAAGTCACTGGTCAGGTCTTGGCTTTTTCTGAACAGGCTGCTGGGAATACGTTTAAAGACAGCGGCAGTGAGCTATGGCCCTGGGACAAATCTAGTCCAAGGCCTATTGATGCATAACTTACAAGCTGAAATTGGTTTTTTAGCACCTTTAAATGTCTGAAACAAATATCTCATGGCACCTGAAAACTCCATGAGGCTCACAGCTGAATGGCCCCCAGTGAAGTTGTACTGGGACACACCAGGCACATTTACCGCTGCCCATGGCCTCCTCCCTGCCCCTGTGACAGAGCTAGAGGTTATCTCAGAGACCATGAGGCCCTGTGGAGCCCAGGATATATATTGCTCTGGACAAGGCTGTTTCTGGTCCTTTTTGTAGGATCCCAACCCGGGGCTAAGAATGTGGTTTTGTCAGTGAAGTGCTTACATCACAAGCTTGGGGAGCCAAGCTTCCCAGCACCCACATGCAAGGCCTGGGACAGCCGCTCTTTTCTGTGACCCTAGCACTGGGAGACTCCAGAGGCTTGCTAACCACCTATCATGGCCAAATCATTGAGCTCCAAGTTCAGTGGAAGACCCTGGACTTAAAGAATAAGGAAAACAAATAGAAGAAGACATCTGACATTGACCTTAGCCTTCATGGGCACACACACATACACACATAGTAAACACAAAAACAAACCTATACATACACATACACCACACATAAAATAAATAGATCAATCAATTAACTAAAAAGCAAAATTGACTTGGGGGCTGGGGACAGGGACTGGGCTGCAAGAGCCTACTACCGTCAGAAGTGGGGATATCTTTCACTAGAATTCACAGGGCTATATGCAAAGCCTTCCTCTCCAAGAGCCAGAGAGGACATCAGAAGGTTTGGGTCCAAGGTAGTGGGCAGCCACCCCCACCTGGTGGTGAAACAGCACAGCTGACTGTCAGC
Organism: Pachyuromys duprasi; assembly: GCA_028658305.1. NCBI lineage: Eukaryota > Metazoa > Chordata > Mammalia > Rodentia > Muridae > Pachyuromys > Pachyuromys duprasi. The sequence goes on along the minus strand of CM053763.1, from coordinate 61,635,186 downwards.
CAAGGATGTGTACCACCTCCCAAGAGAAACTTCCCAAATCACTCCAGAAGGGAGTCTGGGACTTGGAGGGAAGTAGTTTTTTCCCGTAGAGAGTGATTCTCAAGAAGAAAATGCATTAGCAGTACACATTTCACCACATTAAAAAGTACTGAGTCCGTTGGAAGGCGGGCCTGAGTCTGGCATGGCATTCACTCCCATGGGCCACTCTGGTGTTCAGAACCAGTAGCCCTGTCCCCAGACAGGAAGCTGGTATGACCTTAGCATGACGAGGAGTCGATAGCAGAAAAAGTGATAATACAACAAAATTCAAAGAAAAAAAAGCCCTACCTCTCAAAACTGACTTCTTAACGGAGTCTTGTGTGCAAGCTGTCTATCTTCTCTAAAGAAATCACACTCTCTCCCCTGATTCATCCTCATTTCGGCTGGGAAATTCCCTCCAGTGGCCCTAAGCATAGCTCAGGGGCTGGCTTTCAGATCCTCACAGCCTAAAGGCTGACCTACATCCCTGGGAGAAACCTCAAGGCCCATGTTAATTCCTGTCTGCCAAGTCGATGTGGTTCCAGCTGACAGCTGTCCCAATGTCACCCATCGATGGCTAAGAGGGCAGACCACGCAGCTAGGCAGGAAAATAGGACCCAGGTGAATGACAGCCATCACCTAATTGACATCACTGGAAACAAGTAGACTCAGAGGTCCCTAGAAGGCATAGATGGCGAATAAGCAGAGGGAAACACATAGTGTTTACTTGACTTCCACATGCACCAACACACTCACAAATGACTGTCCACTGCTATGGACCAAAAACCCTCTGAGGTCCACCCTGGCTCTTCGGGAGGAAGGCATTGCATGCAGCCCCGTGAATTCTGGTGAAAGATCCTCCCCCTTCTGATGGCAGCAGGCCCCTGGAGTCCAGTCCCTGTTTCCAGCCCCCAAAGCCAATTTAATTAAGATATTTCTTTTGTGTGTGGCATATGTGTATGTATACGTTGGTTTGTTGTGTGTTCGTTGTGTGTGTGTGTGTATGTATGTATGTGCATATGCATGTAGAGGCTGAGGTCAATGTTGGGTGTGTTTCTCTATTGGTTCTTCACCGGTGCCTTCTAGTAACTCCAAGTCTACTTGTCAAATTCCATGACCAGCTGTTATTATCCCTACCAGCACCATCAACACCTACAGAGATAGGCTGCCCAAAGGCAGCTCTGAAGGGATGCTGGGAGACCCCAGCTCTCCTCTGGCCGTAAGTATAAAAGGTCCTGGTGGTAGAGGGACTGGTCCTGCCACCTGTCCCTTTTATGCGCGCCTATCTATACCCTCACCTCATTTTTCCTACCTATCCATATCCTTGCCTCATTTTCCCCGACTCTCATCTGTCCCAGAAGCACAAGGCATGGGTGAAGGGGTGTCCTGTATTGGTGAATCCTCCTCCTCCCCGCCCTCCATTTTCTAGCAGTTGTGTATTCCCTATGATCCAGCACTGCCTGGTAGCTAGGTGAGAAAGGAGACCCAAGCACAGCACTCCTCCCTGCGTGGAGGCCGTGCGCCCTCTGGTGGTCACGTTGGGAGAAAGTCTTGTGGCCCCAACGGGATGGCCTAGGAGCAGGCACGGCATAAACATACTTATACACATAAATGAAAACGTAAAAAGAAAGGCCACATTAGCATCACTGTACTGACCCTACTCTGTAGCAGTGGACATGTGAGTTCTTGCCTCTCCAGCCATCTGAAGGTGGGTCCAGGGCTCACTGAGATAAGTTGGGTTATGATGGTCTCAGGACAGGTAGGAAAAAATACCTCTTCCTCGTGAGACTTGAACGCCTGGAAGGAGCATGCACAGTTCTAGTTTCATTCTGTTACTGTGATAAAACAAACAAACAAACAAAAAAAAAACTTCTGACCAAAAGCAACTTAGGGAGGAAAGTGTTTATTTCAGCGTGCATCATTGAGGGAAGTCAGGGCAGGACCTCGAAGCAAACCCCACAGCAGAACGCTGCTTGTTCATTTGCTCACAGCCTCATGCTTATCTAGCTTTCAAATATATCCCAGGACCACCTCCCCAGGGAACAGTGTCACCCACAGTGGGCTGGGCCACTCAGGAAGGAACACGGGGAGGTACAAGGTCATGATGGCCATGAGGACAAGCAAGAAGGAAAGGTGTGGTCTAGAAATGGAGAGCAGAGACACCCACGCAACCAGAGCGTTTGCAGGCATTTGTGGAGGGCCCAAGCTGCTACACCGCTGCACCTCATCCTCCATTGTAGCCTCTCCCCAGGTCAGTGAACCTTTAGCCCTTGCTCTCCCATCGTGCCAATTCAAAAAACCATATGGGCACAAGTGTGCAGTTACACAGAGGGCGCGGGGAAGACGTACCTCAGTGCCATGGGTTAGGCCCACACCTCCCCCTGCTCCCAGCCACGTCGGGTCCAGCATCTGCCTTCAGGACCAAGCTGCTGGGGTTGAGCTAAGAGCACTCAGGACATGCCAAGCGAGGGCAGCCACTTGTGTGGGTAGCAAGTGCTGTCAACATGGGTCGGGGGAAGAGGGTAAGGGAGAGGCTGCCATCTTAATCACTTGAGCTCCTGCAGAAAGCATTTTGAAAGCCAGGAGAGGCCAGGTGAAGAAATGAAGGAAAGCCAGCTAAATTAGTATCACTGGACTGACCCTACTCGGTAGCATCATACATGTGAGTTCTTGTCCAGACTTGTCAGCCTGGACTGCTAAATCCAGAATGCTATCCTATAGCGTGAGAAGGTCTCTTGAAGAGACCCAGACCTGGTTGGACAGCAATGTGGGATCCACCCCAGGAAAGACGTAGTGTTGGGGCAAGGCTGCCTAGACTGCAAACATTTCCGTGCTGTCATAGACAGGACCTCCTAACACATTCTGCAGTGGCAGACAGGCACTCTGGGACACCAGCATGCCAATGCAGCTCTTGTGTCCTGTAAACAAGGGTCCTTTCCCTTCTTATTCGTGTTTGTTGGTTTTTCGTGTATGAATGTTGCACCTTGCACAGATGTCTGTGCACCACATGTATGGAGTGCCCAAAGAGGATGTCAGATCCCTTAGAACTGGAGTTACAGACAGTCGTGAGCCCTCTTACTAGTGCTGGGAATTGAACCTGAGTCCTCTGGAAGAGCAGTCAGTACTCTTAATGGCTGAGCTATCCAAGCTACCCCCCCTTTTGTTTTTTAATAAACTTTTATTGAAGGGAAAAATACAATAAATACGTGCTTTCTGCTGGAATCTGTCACAACTGTCACCACCAAACCTCATACAGATCCATCCTTCTAAATGAGCACCTGCACACATGATCAGAGACCAAGTATGCACTGTATATACGCACCGCTCCCCTGGCTCTGACATTCTGCTCCGTCCCTTAGGTTTCAAACTAAGTGAGGACCTGCCAGTGAACTGTGGGAACAGCCCTCTTTACACTTTTTATTTTGAAATAGGATTCCTTTCAGTGGCGTCCTTAGGCCTTGAGTTCACTCTGTAGCCCTGTGGGCCTTGAACTTAGTACTCCTTCCTGCCTCAACCACCTCAGCTGGGTTTACAGGCCTGTAGAGCCGGGCACCATTCATTAGTATCGATTAAATGTGTCCTAGCATTATGTACTCCTCTTTATTACATATACTTAATATAATTAAATATAAGTAAAATATTTAATTATATATGTATGTGTATAAACACCCACACACATATACATATGCATGTGTGCATATATATATATATATATATATATATATATATTCCCTTATTGCTAAAAAAAATGCCAAGAATCATCTGTCTCTCTGTTGAGTTGTATCTGCTTCTGGCGTTCTTGCCTCACTTCTGATGACTCTTGACTGCTGACTGGCCAGGGTGGTGGTATGGAAAGCTGAGATGGCCAGGGTGTTTTTACTTTATTATTATTATTACTAATGATACTGGGGTGTTCCACATCTGTCCACTCCTCTTTTCACGAGCATGTTCCTGAAGCTTGCAGTATTGTTTGAGAACATTTCTCTCAAAACTGGAGTTCTCCTCCCTGTTCCTGCTTCTCAGCTAGGTTTTCATGATATCCTGACTCCTCTATTGTCACCTTGTCACGGTGGGGGGGGGGGATTCCATCTCAAGAAACTTTCCTTGGGGTTGAGGAGTCTTTGATCCTCTCCTAGGAGACCCAAGTTCAGATCTCAGGCATATCAGGCAGCTTACAACCACCTGTATCTACAGCTCCCGAGGGGTCTGATGCCTCTCATAATATCACAATGAAACCCACTGGCACCCACACACACCTGTGAACACATGTAAATAAATATGTACACGTTAAAGAATTCTTTTGAAAGGGTGGGCCTTTCTAAAAGGAAAAGATTGCCCTTCTGTGGTCAGCCCAGCCCAGCTCTCGGCAGCGGTGAGCCACGGGTCTTTTTGGCTCCAGGTGAAGTCGGACTTGCCTGCTGTTTCAATATCTGCAGCCCCCTCCTTCCCCGCAGGCTGACACCGACTTCCAAGCTTCTGCTGGTGCAGAGACTCTGTCGGCCCCCTGAACTGTAATCTTCTGAACAGTGTCCACAGCGGCAGATGCTCTCCAGGTTTCCAGTTCACTGTGCCCAGGTCCACCAGAGGAGACTTCCACTGCGGCCACACTCCTACAGATGGACTGTTTCATGGACCGAAGAGTCAGAATTCCTCCCTGCTCCACGGGCCATACTGTAGCCACAGACATGAACACACTTGTGCGCCTCCACCCACAGTGTTGTCGATGTTTTCTTTATTGATTTTTAGATTCTGTTTTACCCAAAGACACTTCCTCAGGAATATATTGTAGGATGAGCGTGTTTTCCCCGTTCTCTCCTACCCTTTCTTTTCTCGCCCCTTCCATTTGTCTCCAGAAAGTTTGGCTTCCAATTTCCCACCATAGATGCATACATTATGTTATGTGTATATAATCCAGGAGTGAAACATGACATTTGTCTTTCTTTGATGGACATAATCCACTCAATTTGATAGTCTCCAGTTCTATCCATCTTCCTGCAAACGATGTCTTTATTCTTTGTGGGGAAAAAAAATCCACGTGTGTGTGTGTGTGTGTGTGTGTGTGTGAGTGAACATTCTTTTGTTACATTTTAATTTTTATTTGTTTATTAATTAAGTGTGTTTGGGAGGGATGTGCTTGCCAGTGTGCATATGTGAAAATCAGCAGTCACTTTTTGTGAGCTCTCTCTTTCCACATGTGGGCTCCAGGGATTACATTCAGATCATCAGGTCTGTCAGTGTCTCCCTCACCTGCTGAGCCATCTAGCTGGTTCTTATCATACATTTTCATCCCTCTGCTGTTGGCCACTTAGCTTTGTTTTTGCAGCTTAGTGATGGTGAATGCTGTTGCAACAAATATCAATTTGCAAAATTTTGAAGGAATGTCTTTTCCAAGGGAACTTTTTGTCTGAGTAGTAGTGTTGGTCACATAGTAGGCAGAGGTGGGTGTGGTCCTCCACGCTTTGCTGCTCCACTAGCAGAGCACGGTTGATCTACCATGATTCCTAAGGACCATGGTGTCCCTGACAAGTGTCTGCCTCTCCTTTGATGCCCACCATTGGCTTCTCTTCAGCTATGAATGTCCTCAGGAGAGTCCTCATCCAGAGAAAGAAGGTCTACTCAGCAGGAAAGCATGCCATCGAGTGTCACATTTTCAACTACCCTGTGTCGCTTCTGCAGCTCCTTTACCTTTCTGACAGAGACCCAGTAGTGCAGGAGCCTTCTCTGGGTCAGGCGGTGGCTGGAGGGAAAGCTGAGGGTTCGATCTCTCCGATGTGACTCCACATCAGCAACACGGCTGTTTCACTCTCTTATCGCTAGTGTGCTCAGTGAAGCAGCGCTTTCAATTTCCTTCCAGAAGGTTTCCTCAGCACTAAAAAGCTGGTTAGCCCCTCAGTGCAAGAGGCCTCATCTTAGGCTAAGCCCAATAGCTTCAACTTTTTATTTCACCTGAAAGTCGCATCCTTCCTCTTGGATATTTAGAAGCTAATAACCACAGTTATTAGTTGGCCAAACTTTAATATTGTTGTCTCAGAAAATAGCGAGGTCAATGCCAGAGAGAGGGCTCGAAGAGTAAAGTTGCTTTGCTATGAAGCCTGATGACCTGAGTTCAACCTCCAGGAAACACACACACACAAACAGGTGTATGTGTGTGTGTGTATACATATATACACACACACACACACACACACACAAACTCAGTTTTATTTTATTTTATTTTTATTAATTTACTTCTCAGTCATAGGCCGCTCTTGCCTCCCAGTCCCACCCTCCTCCCACATCTCCTCTCCTCTATTTCTCAGAATAGGGGAGCCCCCTACCCAGACACCTCAGCTCATTTATTTACATGACGAGTGAGTTTTCCTTCCTTCTCTGTGTCCTGGTCCCATCAGGGCAAAGTGATCAAAAAGTAGGCAAGATAGTCCATACAAGAGATATCCCCGACTCCCCTAACTAGTGGGCTGATATGAAGCCTAAAATGAGCATCTGACTTACCTTCTTGGGGCCTGTGCATTGCAGTATATCCTGTACAATTATGACTAAAATCCACTTATAAATGAGTATAGACCATGTGTCTCTTTCTGGGTCTGTGTCACCTCATTCAAGATGATCTTTTTTAGTTCCATCCATTTGCCTGCACATTTCACAATTTCCTAGTTTTTAATGACTGAGTAGTAAAATGTAGCACAGTTTCTTCAAGTCTCTGAAGAAATTGAAGAAGATACCAAAGATGAAAAAAATCTCCCATGCTCATGGATTGGTAGGATTAACATAGTAAAAATGGCCATCACAGTAAAAATGGCCATGTTACCAAAGGCAATCCACAAATTCAATGCAATCCCCATCAAAATACCAACACAATTTTTCACATACCATGAAAGAACAACTCTAAATTTCATATGGAAAAACAAAATACCCAGAATAGCTAAAACAATCCTGTACAGTATTAGAACTTCTGGCAGTGTCTCCATACCTGACCTCAAGCTGTACTATAGAGGAAGAGTAATAAAAACTGCATGGTACTGGAAATAGAAATAGGCTGGTTAACCAATAGACCCAAATCAAAGGCCCAGAAATAAACCCACACACCTATGCACACCTGATTTTTGACAAAGGAGCCAGAATCATACAATGGAAAAGAGACAGCATCTTCTACAAATTGTGCTGGTCTAACTGGATATCTACATGTAGAAAAATGCAAATAGATCCATACTTATCACTGTGCACAAAAGTAAAATCCAAATGGATCAAAGACCTCAACATAATACCAGATAAACTAAATCTGCTAGAGGAGAAAGTGGGGAAGAGCCTTGAACTCATTGGCACAGGAGACAACTTCCTGAACAACAGCTCAGGCTCTAAGATCAACAATTAATAAATGGGACCTCATGAAACTGAAAAGCTTCTGTAAAGCAAAGGGTACTGTCATCAAAACAAAACGACAGCCTACAGACTGGGAAAGGATCTTTACCAATCCTACATCCAACAAAGGGCTAATATCTAGAATATATAAAGAACTCAAGAAATTAAACACTAGCAAACCAAATAATCCAATTAAAAATGGGATACAGAGCTAAACAGAGAATTCTCAACAGAGGAATCTTGAATGGTGGAGAAGCACTTAAAGAAATTCGTAAGTGTCCTTAGTCATCAGGGAAACGCAAATCAAAACAACTCTGAGGTTCCATCATATACATGTCAGAATGGCTAAGATCAAAACCTCAAGTGACAACACATGCTGGAGAGGATATGGAGAAAGGGGAACCCTCCCCCATTGCTGGTGGGAGTGCAAACTTGTACAACCACTTTGGAAATCAATCTGGTGCTTTCTCAAAAAACTTGGAATATCCCTACCTCAAGATCCAGCTATACCACTCCTGGCACTCCTGGGCATACACTCCCAAAAGATGCTTCACCATACAATAAGGACATTTGCTCAACCATGTTCATAACAACTTTATTCTTAATAGACAAAAACTGGAAACAAGCTAAATATCCTGTAACCGAAGAATGGACAAACTCAATTTTAAAAAGAATTAAATTACAAGAGTAACAAAGACTGCTGATCATAGACCAGCACAATGACCAAAATCATGGAAGAGCTGTGGTAATAGACTCCTGCATGCAGGATGCTGTACACCGTGACAAAAGTAAAGCAAGCTCTGAAGTAGCTGATACAGAGGTCTCTGATCTTTCTACCCCATCCTTCTGGCTTCAAGTCTGGAGTTCCTTAGGGCAAAGAGAATGAACTTACTATGGTCTGGGGAGATGACTCAGTCAGTTGGAGGACCTGAGTTCAGTCCCTGAAACTGAAATGAAAGTGGCATATGCCTGAATTTCCAGTCCTAGAGCCAGAAACAGGATTCTTGGGGCTCACTGGCCATGCAGCTTAGCTGAATCACTGAGCTTCAGGCCACTGAGAGAACTTATATCAAAAAATAAGATGGTGAACAACCGAGGAAGACACCTATCCTTTGGCCTCTATATGTATGTACACACACACACACACACACCACATGAAAATGAAAAGAATGAACCTACTTTAAAGTGTACAAAGTTCAGCACTGACCCAAGCCATCTCACACCATGGTAGTTCTGGGCCCTGCCCACACCCTATTTTGAAGCCTCCAGACTTTCCTCACAGCCACTGTGCTATGAAATGCATCTTAGATCCACCTCTGGGTTTGCTCAACAGAATGCCAGTTCCTCATGCCCCAGCCTTGTCTCACTCTGCCCAGGCCTGAGGTGTGATGTGGAGCCCTATGCCAGGCCTGTGGTGCCTCTAGTTCCTTCAGGGAGCACCAGCCTTGGCATTTCACCATCTTCATGCTGAGATATTTATAGGAAACTTTGCTCCCTAGTAAGCCCTCCAAGACACAGTATTCAAGCCAAAAAAAAAAAAAACCCAAAAAACAAAAAACCTTTTTTAGGTCAGGTAAATGAGTTTTAAACTACTTTGGCCCTGTCTACAAATGTGTTAGATGAAGGGTGGAGAAGTGGAGACTTTCTGTCAGGAACAGTTCTGGAGGAGACTTTCTGTCAGGAACAGTTCTGGAGGAGACTTTCTGTCAGGAACAGTTCTGGAGGAGACTTTCTGTCAGGAACAGTTCTGGAGGCTTCTTCTGGGTAGACCTGCCAGAGGCAGCCTCTGGCCCCAGCAAGCAATCCAGAACTTCCTTCCTGGACACAAGGTATCCACTAGCTGGCCAGTGTTGTCACAGACACCAAAGCTCCCAGAGCCCCTGGCCTAGCCTCCGCAGAAGTCTTGTAGTATTGTGGCTCATAACCTTTCCCCTCAGGAGGGCTAGCATGCCCTTGGAGGTTCTCTAGCAGTGACCTCTGCTAGAGCTACTTCCTCCTATGACAGAGACCTGGACCTGCTGGTGACCCCATGGGCTCTGGGTAGTGAGAGAGGGAAGGGCTGTGTATATCTGGTGTATGCAAGTGCTTGCATGTGGACAGATGGATGGATGTAAGTGTGACTGTGCTCTTGTTTGCCTCTGAGTACGCCCTATGTGTGTATAGTTCTCTCTGTGTATTATATGCTACTGTGAGCATATTTTATGTCCAGAGGTGCCACCATCAACTACCAAATCTTCCCGGAGGGTGGCTCTGAGTGGCTGGCCATGGAGGGTCCCTGACCCAAGCATCCCTGTGAGCACCAGAGAGTGTTCAGCACACCCCACCCCCTCAGCCAGCTACTGTGTCAGTAACACCTAAGAGCAGCTGCAGAGTCCCAGAAAGGCCCTTCTGCAGTTCACACTCTCTCCTCCAGCTTCTAAATATCTCACATGTGGTCACACAGTGAGCAGGGAAGAAGCTGCTGGCTCCATGAACAATCAATCACTGGAGCCTTTGACCAGAGGTCAGTGGTGGGCATAGGCAGAAAGGAACCTGGACAGGAATGGTCTAGAGCAGTAGTTCTCAACTTGTGGGTTGCAACCCCTTGGGGCTGTCAAACAACTCCTTCACAGAGGTCGCCTAAGACCATTGGAAAATACAGATACATTACAATTCGTAACAGTAGCAAAATCACAGTTTTGAAGTAGCAATGAAATTAATTTTCTGGTTGGGGATCACCACAACATGAGGAACTGTATTAAAGGGTCACATCATTCGGAAGGTTGAGAACTGCAGCTCTAGAGTGTCATGACTTGACTATAAAGTGTCTCCTGAAGGTGTGAAGGCGTGGTGGTCAGCTGGGGTTGATGTTAAGAAGTGATTGGATCGGAGGCTACCATGCTTTGCCTTTGAACGCCCTCCATAGAAGGTTCGTATGTTAAGTGTGCAGCGCCACCTGACATCTTTGGTAAGTACTTGCCCTCTGGAGGGAGCTGCCTTCCACAGTGAATTATCCACAGGCAGGTTCATAATCTGACTGCATTATTGGGGAGAGGTAGAAGAGAGGATATGGGTCCTTGATGAAGCAAACAGGTTTCTGGGTGCTCTCCTCAGAGCCACAAATTATTCAAAGCTCCTCTCTGCCTCTCTCTCTGCTTCCTGGCTGCCAGTACTGGACTGAAACCATGAGCCAAAATTAATCTTACCTCCTTTAAATGACTTCTTTTGGAAATTTGTCACAGCAGAAGGGACAGATGCTAGCCAAGGACACTGACTTACTTAGTGAGTTACTCCACTAGTGAATTAATACTGGGCAGGAGGTGGGACCTGGTTTCAGAAAGAATGTCACTAGGAAAGTGCCTTTAAAGGCTATTTCCTGTCCCACTGTCTTGGTCTCTTCTCTCTCCCTCCCTCCCTCCCCAAGAACACATAAGCAGTAAGGGACTCAGAGCAGCTGTGCTTCCTGAAAGAAGCAGAGGTCAGTTGAGCCACCTGGCAGAGACTCTCCAACCTGTCGAGCTGCCTGCAGCCTGTGCAGTGAACCCCAGGTTCCTCGCTTCTGTGAGCTGTCCCCCAGGCTGCGATGGGCTTTTGGTAATGCACCTGTCTTTGAGACATTTCTCCCACCCCCATATGTAATCACCCACTCATATTCCTGTATGTACCCCCAATAAAACTCACTGGCTTATCAAATGGACTTGGGTGGTGTCTCAGTTTGCTTTCTATTGCTCTGATAAAGCACCATAACCAAAAGCAACTTGCGAAAGAAAGGACTTATTTGACTTACAAGTTACAGTCCATTATCAGGGGAAGCCAGGACAGGAACCTGGGGGCAGACACTAAAGCAGAGACCATGAAAGAATGCTGCTTACAAGCTTGCTCAGTTTGCTTTCTTGTATAAGCCAGGACCACCTGCCCAGGGGCAGCAACACCCACCCTGGCTGGTCCCTCTCTCATCACCCATTAATGAAGAAAATGCCCCTGCAGACCTGCCTACAGGCAATCAGATGAAGGCATTTTCTTAATTGAGGTTCCTCTTCCCAGGTAACTGTAGCTTGAATCAAGTCAACAAAAAAACAAAAACCAAGAAACAAAAACAAAAACCCAGCTATGCAGGACAGGTGGAATGTGTACTTTGATCTGCTTTCTGTAACCTGTCTAGGGTAAGTAGATGCTTGTTCTTGTCTCCTGGGGCAATGTGACACCACAGCCTCTGTCACAGTCCTAAGAGCTAACCCCCGCTGACACCCCAATCTCAGGCACTCAGCTTTTAGTATTACAAGACAATTAGTTTCTGATTAAGCCCTAGGCTAAAGCGCTTCATTAATAAGGGCTCTAGGATGCTGTGATATTCATGTGTATTCTTAACTTGGGTTGAGACAAGTCTAAATGAGGTGTGCGAGAATGTCTCCAGACAAGTGGAATTGAGAAGGCCCACCCTAAAGGTGACCAGCACTGTCCCTGGGTCCCAACCCCCGACAGCAAAGGCAGCAGCCTCTCTGCCACTGCAGGCAGGAGGTGACCATCAGGCAGCCCCATGCGCCTGCTGCCCAGCTAGCTCAGCCCTTGCTGCTGTGCTCAAGCTGGGAGCCACTTCTTACCTAAGTTCTTTTTATCAGATACTGTGCCCAGCAACTAAGAAAGATGACACAGGAGCACAGCTTGCCTCCCACTGCCCAGGCAGTTGGAGCTCTTCCCTAGTGTGCCCCTATGTGGCATGCTGCCCTTCTCTGGGTTTTGGCTATAGTTGTCTTGTCATCTGCCACTCTGAGGACCTCCTGTGGCCTCAGAGTGGACCCCTCCCTCACCAGTAAGAAACTGTAGTTCCATTTCCCCTCCCTCACTGCAGTTCCTAACTGGCTCTGGGAGCCATAGAGGACACTGAGTGTTCTACCACCAGTGCTCAAGGACCAAGGAGTCTCTGACCTTTGGTTTGCAAATGTGTTGCCCCCCCCCCCCCCGTGAGCAATGAGCTTCCTTTCATTTGTTTCCTGCATGGTTATGGCGATTCTGACAGGCTGATTAGGCTCTGGGCCCAGTGAACTGAAAGTTGCTACTCTTCTGGAGGCACGCCTCCACACATGGCTGGGTCTGCTCCAGACTTTCTCTTGCAGAAACTCCTCCCCACACTCAAACCATGTCCTACCTACTGCTATTTCTGTTAATTGTGATAACCAGAGTCTAGGGTCCTCTCTTAGTACCTCCTCATGATAATTTTCTCAGTACTCTTGAGTCTTGTTTTCATCACAAACTCAGTCTTTATCATAACATCTAATCCTGACAATTTCTCAGGAATTGGCAGACCCACCAACAGCTTCACCACCAATGATTCAAGAATGTAAAAAAAAAAAAAAAAAAAAAAAAAAAAAAAAAAAAAAAGATCTGCACAGGTGAGAATTTTCCTAAGCTCAGCCACCTAGGCACTCAGAGCCACCCTAGCTAGGGTTTGAAGGGAAATGGCTACTGCTCCAGCTGCAGAGCTTGGTGATGCCCACATGTTGCCACTGTGCAAGCATGCCAGTTTATCTGTTGGAGGCTTCAGCTAGTTTCCAGAAAAGTCTTCGGAGGCCAGGCAACATGTGGAAGGTCAGTGTCCCTGCTAAAGGCTCCATTAGCAGCCAATGCATGACATTGACGCTGTGAAGCCAAATGCAGAATGTTGAGAGCCCAGGACTGTGTAAGCTCTGCTTCAAAAAGCCATAAGCTCTAGGCAGAAGCATCCTGAGAGAACAACTCGGCTGTATTTAGGGTTGGCTGGGGCAGGGGTTGCCGCAGCTTTAGAGCCCATATCATGACACCACCTGCCCTGGATGTTCAGCACAGAGCATTAGTACTTGAATGTTAGGTTCATTCAATTTTGCTCTGGTCCAATTCTCCCATTGTTTTATGTTGGGAATAAGTAACTTTTCCCCCTTACTTTACAGGGGGAATTTACAGCTGATTTTGCCTTAGGTCTCAGAAGCAGCTCTGAACTTGGGCTATCAGTGTTGGAGCTGTTGAACATGATGAGGACTCAAAGCAATGGACTGAACACATTTTGCCTTAGAAGGTGGTCCTGGGCCTCTCAAGATGGCAGAGACTGAAGGCTGTAGTTTAGTATGTTTGGATATCTAGTTGGCAGGGTGTGGACCTGAAACGTAGCTTCTAGTAAGGCATACTTGGTAGTGCCTATGTTTCAGATCATTGCTTTGTTTGAACACTGAACTGATGTATAGATTCCTGTTGGATTCATGACATGACAGCACAAGTGTGAGGGGTTAACAAGTAGGAGAAATAACCTAGCAGGAAGCAGGTCACTGGAAGCATGCCCATGAAGCTCTGTCTTGTCCTGGTTCCTCCCTGTGATCCTCTGTTTCCTGACTGCCAGGAGCGGAACTAAGATGCTTTGACTCCCTCCTGCCATGATGAAGGAACCCATAAAACCACATGCCAAGAGAAACAATTCCTGTTTTGTTTCAAGACAGGGTTGCCCTGTGTAGCCTTGGCTGTCCTTTGTCGACCAGGCTGGCCTTGAACTCAGAGATCTGTCTTTGCTCCATGAGTGCTGGGATCAAAGGCATGTGCCACCATGCCCAGCTATACAATTCCTGCTTTTAAGTTGCTTCTGTCATATATTGTGATCACATATATACAGAAGATAATACATCTGTCTGGCATCAAAGCCCAATCTTTGGGTGATTATGGCACATTTGATTCATATTCTGACTTGAGAACTGACTATTTATTATTGCTGTTTATTAGGTACACTTAAAATGGGAACATGAAGCACCCACCTACACATCCACCCCCACTTGTTTCAGGTTTCTGGCTGTTTTGATAATTTTATATTGTTTTCTTTCATTACTCAAGTGACAATTTTCTCTTTCATGCTACAATTATCAACTTGCCATTTATACAGGTGAGGGCCACACATTTTTTTTTTCATATTAATTTGATCTGAAGCTACCTTGGATTTTTTTTTAAATAATTGGTTCTAGGGTATAGATGCACATTATCATGTGACTTGCAAATAGCTTTTATTACCCTCAAGCTTCTAAAGATTTCTTCTTATGCACCTCATTGACCATCTCCAGGCTATTGAGAAGCAGAGACAACAACTGTCCTGGCTGTTCCTGGTTTGGCAAAGACATCCATCCGCTCACGGACAAGACAGCCTAATTTGAGGATTGAAAACACACATTATACTCTGTTAAGAAAGGACTTCTCCATTCCTCTCTCTCTCTCTGAGTGCAATGGGGGAACGGATAGTGAAAGCTAGCAGATATTTTTTTCTGATGTTTTATCAGTATTTAATTAATAGATTTCCTGATATAGAACCACCTGGCATTTATGGCAGAAACCTTCAAAGTTATGTTTTTGTCTTTATAGAAGGTTGAGCCATTCATGTGGTTGCTGGGAATGGACCTCAGGATCTCTGGGAGAACAGACACTGCTCTTAACCTCTGGGCCATCTCTCCAGCCATATGTTTTTATTTTCTCATGTTTCTGTCCTGTAGTGCTGATACGTACAGGTGTTAATGGCACATTTGGGGGTCTCTAAGGTCAATGTAAGTTGTATTTCTCAATCCCTTTGTTTTAACACAGTGTCTCACACTGGCCAGAGAGGCCCAGGGATCCACCTACCTCTACCTCCTCAACACTGGGTTCAGATAAACGCCTTCACATTCACTTTTTTATGTACATGCTGGGGGCCCAAACTCAGGTGCTCATGCTTGCACTTTACTAAATCAGCCATCTCTCCCGCCCAGTACATTACTCAATGTAGTATTTGGTCACAGTATTTTCTTTATAGAGTTTCTGTTGCACTGATAATCAGAATAGTGAAGATGAAGTTGCTTTGCATGGACATAGAATGTAGCATGGCTGCATCTCATCTGCGACAAGCTGATCATGTTGCTGCTCCCATGAAGAGCAGGTTAAGCCAGATGTCCACTGTGGTCTCTCAGTAAATGGGGAATTGTCTCTATCATGCATATTTTTAAGTTTATTTGCACAGATCTGGTAAGTTTATTCCTAAGATAACACAAATGGCCATGAGCACAAAAGAGCACTCAACTCTATCAGAAGAAAATCAAAACTCCTGACATCACTGCATACCTGACGGTGGGAAGCCTGGACTCCACAGATGGGACTGTGAAATGATGCAGCCAGGCAGAGACCAAGAGGATGGTTCCTCACAGACCAGTCACCATGCGATCCAGCATTTATTCTGGACACGCAGCAAAAATTACTGAATGGAGGACTTAAAGACACTTAAATCCTCATGTTCACATCTTCATAATAATAAACTACCCAGATGCTCAATACATGGGCAGAGAAGCAAAGTGAGGCCCACAGGCAGACTAAAAAGGAATTTCTGAAACAAGCTACATGAACAGACACTGAGAACTTAATAGTGATAAAAGGACATATCCTACATGTTTCCTTTGCCATGAAATCCATTCAGAGTGGAATGGCAGCTGCTGTTCAGTGGGGACAGACCCTAAGCTGCACAGGATGAAGAGGGTTCTGTACCATTTAGGGGCTGCATAGAGGTGTGGCCCAAAACCTCAAAGGGCAGAGCATACGACCACAAACACTCACAGACCTAATGATACTCTACTAGTCTACTGGCTCATCAGTAATCTCCTGAATGTGCTTCCTCTCCCCCTCCCTTAATCAGCTCACAGTCTGTGAGAATCAGGGTTTTAATCTGACTTTGTTAAAGTACTTTCTTCTTGGCAAGCCCAGGGGTTTCTGTACTTGTCAGTAGAATAAACCATGACTAGAAGGTGAGGACACCCAGGTCCTCCCCACAGCAGAGTGGGTCTCCACTCACAGTGCCTTCTCTGAGTGGTCTACACTGCAGACAAAAGGAACGGCATTTTTACTATTTGCTAGCCAGCAGAACTAGAATGACATTCCGGAACACATTTGGAATGGATCTCGGGGCTTCTGTTCTCTGGCCTAGGCTTGGACACAAAGCCCTTCATGTACTCCAGGCTGGGCTGAGGACCAAAATTTAACAACCTATAACTGGACAGCATGGGATGTGAGGCCAGACCAAGTCTTCCTGATCAAGCCACCAAAGCTTCCTCATGCCCCTTCCTATTGCCTGTCAATACTCAGCCTTGGCCTAATGGACAAGGCACAGGGCCAAAAGGGTATGACTACATGTGCACCGGCCCTAACCTCACTCACAGCCACAGGCTGCTTAAGGTCTGGGTCAGGTGTGACATGCACTCCCTTCTCAAGAAAGTCAAGGAGCAGGCAAGAGCAGTACTGTGCAGGACAGTAGTTGGCCCAAACAAGGGAAGAGGTACACAGGGAGGGAGGGAGGGAGGAGGACAGCCCAGGATGAAACCTGGCCTATGGGGCACAACACTATCTGGGTTCCCTCTTTGAACAGTACCCAGGAGCAGGGCAACTTTATGATGCCTCAGTCTCAAAACCGCAAGCTCTGCATGAAATAGGCAGTGGCTACAAGGAGGGGTGGGACAAGATGGTATTATAGCTGATGGCCCTGTGTCTAGGCTCTAAAGCATAGTGGCAGAACACTCGTTTCTTGCAAGTTGTAACAATTACCTAGTAGTTGGGCTAGTGGTTCTAAGGAGAGACAAAGTTACTGACCACAGCAACATCACGTGGCCAATTCCAAGTCCTGCAAAGCAGAGATAGTGTTGAGTAGTTACCTGATTTCATGGTTCCACTAAGGACACACCTGTGTCGCAGCTCTGGGCTGTGCTAACCTCATGTATTCAGGGCCAGTCACTGCCCAAGCACTGTGCGGACAGGGCAGACGCAAGAGGAAGTAAACTCGTTAGAGACAGGAGAATCTCTAATATTTTATTGACAGAACTTTTGGGTTACAATACAACTGAAACACATTTCTTGCTATGAAACCACACAAATGATACACACAACAATACATTTTCTTTTCACCTACGTCACTACTATTCTTCACATATACAGCCTGCAAGAGTTCCCACGTGGTTAATGCAAAGAAAAACTGGAGTAAAGCATGGCAGTGTCACTCACAGGGGAAGGGCACGGACTGGCAGAAACAGTGAGGCCAGAGGAAAGCAAGGCGGTGTCTCGTGGTTTCTAAGCAGTCAGCGCACTCCCAGCAACAGAGCCTGCACTCCAAGCTGCCCGCAGAGCAGCGAGGCACACACATTACATGACGATGAGGGCCATATCAGCAAGGGCAGTATAACGGCCACACGGCCACCACTTCCAAGCGAATGAGAGCACGCTACCACTAACACTGACCCACGCCCTGGGTCCTGCAAAGGTAGAGGGGTAAAAACAGAGAGGGGTCGTTAATGACATGCAGACCACAGCTGAAAGTCACTGGCATCTTTAAGCCCAGAGTCAAACTGCAAAATAACAAGCAAAAGGTCAGGCTCTCCAATTCAGGTTCTGGAGGAGTAAATCCCAAGGAAAAGATCTGTCAAGGCAAAAGGGTTAGAGAAACTGGAGATGTGGCCATGGTGCAGACATCCACATTGTTCCCTCCTGCCAGAGGAGGGCCTGACTCAAGTGAGCATCAGTGGCCACTGCAGGTACGGAAACCACAGAAGTGGAGGCAGAGAGCATGCAAACAGGAGAATCACTGCGAGGGGGAACAGTGACAACACCTCAAGTGTGAGCAATAGGGAAGAGAAGCAGAAGGTAAAGAAGGGGCCAGAGCCCCACCCAGGGAGGGCAGTGGACTGAAGAGTGGGAGAAGAGAACAGCAAAAGCTCTTAAAGGACCACACTCCATCACTGCTGCACCTGAAAATTAAACAGTGGAATTAAAGCCGAGGAGGGAAGTCTGCACACAGGACACAGCTCTGGATCCCACCACACCTGTGGAAAGTGAAAAACAAGTGGTTATCTGCTCCTTGGCAGCCAGTGTGGGCTGGGTGCAACATGCTGTCTACAATGTGTGTGCTTTAAGACAACAGTGCAGAATGCAAAATGTGTTAGTCCCCAAACCAGCCTCCGCCGCATGTGTCCTTAAAATGAAAAGCAGTTTAGCAGAAAGTTACATCAGAAGGTCAAGAGGCCTACCAACTAAAGCATATTAAACTTTCAGATACAGAATACAACAACATGCACCTATCTGCCCAAAACTACACAAGTTTCTCTCTAAATCACCTGAATTTTCCCACAAACCTTTGAAAAATCAGCAAAGTGAACCAACCTCTTCTACTGTATGTCTAAGGGGAAAGGAGAGCTCTTCTCAGTGCAAGCGCCTGTCCTTTCAGCTTGTCCTACTAACACACGACAGAGAGAGTTAGCTTGTCAGTGCTGTCTAGGAAAGTCAGGTGAGATACCTAACAGGTGCCCCTTTCTGACACCTGATACCAGTAGGCGGTATACCTGGGATCCAATATGAATCAGCGGATTGCTCTGGTTCTAGTACACAAAGCCATGGGCTTGTGTATCTAAGAAGTTAGGCATTTTAAATGATAAAAACTGAATAGGTTGCAAAAACCTTACAGAAAATCCTTAGGATTTAGTAAATCAAGGCTAAATGCCTTTCCAAGTTTAGCAAAACAAAACCAAAAACAAACAAAAAAGCGTACAGAAAATCCTTAGGATTTAATAAATCAAGGCTAAAATGCCTTTCCAGTTTATATTTAAGAATATAAAAATAACACATCATAAATGTTAAAATACGCAAACCATCACTGCAGTATCATTAAATATGGTGACGTATCTAAGGCTCTCTCGTAACTGAGCTAAGCTTCAGTGGCTTCCCCTGTGGGGACGGGTCTTGTTTGAGTCTACCCTGTGCCTTGTTAGCTCCTTTGCAGAGCACAGGAGTCAAGTCTCCCTGGCCTCATCTCCCTCTCTGAGTAAACCAAAGAAACTAAGCATGAGAG
>CM053763.1:61496402-61615476 GCA_028658305.1 Pachyuromys duprasi | reverse complement strand
ATCACTGCAGTATCATTAAATATGGTGACGTATCTAAGGCTCTCTCGTAACTGAGCTAAGCTTCAGTGGCTTCCCCTGTGGGGACGGGTCTTGTTTGAGTCTACCCTGTGCCTTGTTAGCTCCTTTGCAGAGCACAGGAGTCAAGTCTCCCTGGCCTCATCTCCCTCTCTGAGTAAACCAAAGAAACTAAGCATGAGAGTGAGGATGCAAAGCCAGAGCTGGGTCTAACAAGCAGAAGGCAGGAATTAAAGCTGATTCTTAGGAAACAGCAAGCAACAGAGCCACCCAATGTGGCCTACAGTGCTGGCACAGGGATGTGCTTCCTGACTCCTGCATTTGATCTTGGGTCAGAGGACAAAAAGAAGAGCCTCAGAGTACCCAATGATGACTAAGAACAATACTTAGCTTACTGCATGGACCCCTCGGGCTAGTGCTCTTCTCACTAGGACCTATCTTTGAATAGCATCATTCAATGGTCTATATCAAGCTTACCTTCCCAATAATGCCACAAGGAAATAAAAGACAAACAACAGAACGAAAACTAAAAGACAAAAGACAAGGATAGTCCTTAAGCCTAGTCCTCCAAGACCCTTCACCTAGTCTATGTCACCCTGAGAATTCTTTCATATGCCCATCTGTGGGGCTCTACAGAGGAGTGAAGGACCACTTCTGGGGTCCCATCAGTGAACACCCATCCTTGTAAAACTCTCCTCACCCACCAGACCACTCTCCAGTCCAGTCCTCCCTCCCATGCCCTTTAGGTACCCTGCCAGCTTCCATGAGCAGCAAAGCCTTCTACCTGCTTCCGGCAGAATGCTGCCTGGGTAGGGGAAAATGACCGCTGGGGTTAGGGCTTAAGTTCTATCCTGATTCATACAACCATCCCTGATCTTTGCACATCACATGAGAACTATCCAGATGAAAATGGTTATGGAAAACCCACCTCCCACCCCATCCAGCCACGCTCCTCCATGGCAAGGCACGGGCACAGGACCTGCACAAGAAGCTGCCTATTCGAATTGGGTGGGGGCCGGGGTGGGGGTTTGCCTCAGACTCTCTTTTGGAAAAGAAAAGGTGAGATATCCCCCTCAAAAAGAGTATAAATATAAGGAATTAACAAATGTGGCCAAGCCAAGGGCAACATAAGGTTATGTTCAGGTAAGCAGCTAAGTGAACTCACATTCATTACAGCACAAAATAAACACGGCAAAGAGAGGGAAAGTAACTTGTCCCCTCCCCCTACTCTCTACCTCAGGACAGATGGAAGAGTCATTCCTTCAACCTCCTGGAACTTGAGAACAAATAATACACAGATGAGGGTTAATGTATTGACTCACTACCATCTTTATGAAAATCGAATGTACACACAACAACAATTATGAAAGTGTCTCCATTAAACTTTGATAAGACAACAAAAAAAGAACTAACAAATAGCTAAGATGTTACTGTTTGAGTTGAAAGCATTTCCAATAACGTTTTAATCTTAAAAGGTCCATATTTACACAGTATGCTAATGCTTTTTCATCTCATTTTAAATGCATGATAAAGAAAGAACAGAGATAATGGTTGCAGCAGATCTTCCACGGTTTGAGTTCGGGTGGTGGTTTGACTTCACTGTGAGAAGTGCACTGCAAGTGGGGAACATTCTTTCTAATTCTGCTTCTTTTACTTTCTGTGGTCTCCTTCACAGAAGCTAAGCCTTTAGGACTGGCTTGCAGGTCTGACGGTCCACTCCAGGTGTATGCCATGTGTATGCGTATCAAGGTCTGGGTGATCGGCTGTTCTAAGCAGTGCTGGTTTTACAAGCTCATGTGTGCAGACAGTTAAGGGACACACATGCTCCTGGGTACCTCATCACACTCAAAGTGGCCCTGAGGCCTGTGGTGAACAGTGGTGTTGATGAGGATGTTTCCTTAACTGACTTCAATGCCTCAGTGCCTACTTTTCAGACAAAAATGAAGACTTGGGTTTTAAAGGTCCAGCACTCAAAACTATTTGAAAAAGAAGCAAACTTGTTAAACTCATTTGTCCTATCCTCAATCTCCTACGGAGCCTCCATCTCATCCTACTAGAGCTAACATATCACCAAACTCAGCAATTTAGAAAAATATCTATCAACAACCCCTGTGTCTAAGTGCAGTAGGTGGGAATGACAGTAGGGCGACCAGCTGATAGCAATTGGATGGGCTGGGGCCAAACATGGTACAGAACCCACAGGGCTGGCCCTTAGTGCACTTGTCAGGGGGCAAGACAGAAGCTTTGCATCACAGGTGGCACCATAACACAAGATCTTCTAAAACATCCTATGAATGCCTCTCAATTGCCTAGAACCCAAACAACCACTGTATTCCCCGTGCTCCTTGCCAGCACATTAATGTCATCTCAGAATCAATCCTATGCAAAGTTGCATGGAGCCTTAAACACCACTGTTAACACTGGCAACTTAATTGAACATGTAATGGAAAACTTCAGCTGTGGAAGCCAGCTGCTTCAAGTCCTGTGCCTACTTCTCATTACCCAGCAACAGTAATTGAAAACAGATCTCTCTCTGTCCGCCCTACTAAGGTATGTGAGATAAAATTACAGATATAAAATACAACTAAAACGTCCTGAGTGTGTCCTAGTGTCACTGTCCATTTTTTAGTATGTCCCAAACACTGAAGCATTCATGGGGGAAACATTTTAAGGCACTGTGTTCAGTGTCTGCCCGGCATGGACTTCCAAGGGATGCTTTGTAGAAAGCAAGTCTCACCTGCTGGAATTGACCAAAACGACTAATGTGGGCAGATACAGTTATCTTGGGCAGTGTCAGCCCTGCTGAGAAATCCATCCCTCACACATGTGATAGAAGGGGAACCCAAAGGAAACTCAGCCCTGAAGGACAGCGAGGTAATCAAAGCAATGACAGCACACAGAGCTATGGCATTTAAAAAGCAGAGAAGCCCAAGCAGGTCTGACCACACTTCAAGCTGTGCCTCAACCTATGCCAAGAAACTAGGCCGAGAGGGCTGCCTGCAGGTGGCAGAGCCACTGGCTCTGGAGTGCCCTGTGCTTGCCTAGCTAGCACTGTGCCCATCTGAGTTTCTACTGAAACAGGTGGCACTTTGGAGGTATTTACAAGAAGCAGAATTGCCACTTCCATGGCACCATTCCCAGACACCCATTTCAGACCCTGGCTTTCCAGGGCAGGTGTCAATCATAATCACCCGAATTTTCACCTATGTCTTACCAGAGCTTGTGAGGGCTTTCTGAGGCCACTCCAGTTAAGCCTGGTTGAGAACTCTTTTCTATCCTGTACTGAAGATAAGTGCAACCATTATCAAATATTCTTTGTTGTGGAAAAATCCTTGGAATTTGAGCTGGTAACGTTCTTTCCTGAATCTAAGACTCTGTGACCAATCACATAGTAGGATCACGAAGAACAAAGTCTACATGCATTGTAAGCACTTGGAAACAAAAGAACATGAGAACAGAGTTCTTGTGGACAACAGAATTCAAAACAATCTAACACCAGACTCCAATCCCATGTCCACCAGTTTAACTTTCTTCTGGAATCACCCTGTGGCTGGCTGGCTGGCGCGCAGACAAGTTGGCAAACTGCAGACCGGAGAAACCTATACTTCTGGGGATCTTGTGCCAACCTACAGCTTCCTTGAAGAAATTCCACAGTGTGTGCAGCATTAGGTCAGATTTTTCCATTCAAGATCACTCCACAATCAGGGCCACATTTATGTGGGACAGATCAATCATATGCCTGTAGAAATTTGAAGAAACAATTAAAACAAACTCTTACGACAGCAATTCACCAAGGCACATAAAATAAAGCAGAATGGTAGAGGTCCTGATGAGCAAGACCTAAGGTGTATAGAAGAAAGGGCCCTTTCTGAACAAGGAAAGCAGTTTAGAGAAAGGACGTGTAGCCTGACCTTGTTCTGTACCTTTGTATTGTACAGTACAGCACAGCACAGCATCCTCCTCCTCCCCAGCCACCAACTACAGAACACACAGAATACCTGTGGAATTTCTGCTGAAATGCTAGTGCATGGGCTGGCTCCTTGAACTTTGCTATGGCTTTCCGTTGCTGTGGAAGCATCTGTAAACTCTAGGGGAAGAAAACAAAGACAATTAATTAATTAATGCCCAATACGACATGAAATGTAAGCAATTACATGTCCTAAGTTTATATGCAGAATAGGAGCTTAGGACTTATTTTCTTGAATAAGAAAATAAGTCACCTTTCCTTCTTGGCCTCCCTGGGCACCTGTGCAAAGCAGAGCTGCTCAATCAGCTGGGGAGCAACACATCCACACTATAGTATGATACTCAGACCTCCCTCCACCTGGCCACACAAGCCTCCCACACTCTGAGACTAACACAAGTATCCATGAGTGAAGACAATTTCCCTGTGCC
The DNA here is from genome assembly GCA_028658305.1 of Pachyuromys duprasi. Classification (NCBI taxonomy): domain Eukaryota; kingdom Metazoa; phylum Chordata; class Mammalia; order Rodentia; family Muridae; genus Pachyuromys; species Pachyuromys duprasi. Next base: position 61,611,066 of record CM053763.1, on the reverse strand, counting down.
TTTCTGGAAGGCGACTTTTGATGGTATCCTCACCCATCTAAATAATGGCACTCATCCCTTGTTTACCACAGGGTAAGTGAGTTATGAGTATGTGGCAGGATGGGAGAGAGGCATGGGACACCTAACACATTCACCCCACCCAGAGTAGGTGCTCTGGGTAAGGGCCCTGTGCAAGGATGGCACATTGAGCCCCAGGGCCTTGGGTTTCTCTGATTTCAACAGATGTAGCAGACCTGGCTCCTGAGTGAGAACTCTGACAAAAACTGCACGCTGAGAAATGGAAGGCCGCAGAACCTATTACGTCACAGCTCTGGCCAACTGCCTTTCCAAAGGTTAAGGTGATAGTGAGAAACAAACTCATAATCCCCAGGCATTTCAATCTAGTCCACAGACCTACTAGAACAAGCAAGTAAGCTAACACAGAAAATGAAAAGCAGTGTGTGACCAGAGGCAGGAATAGATGTCAGTTATCATCACTACATTTCGGTTCACACCCAGTACTGGCTTTGAAGTCATAGTCACTGAGCTACATGGGAAGGAGTCATTTTTTGCTCTCAGATACTGGAGGTTCATGGGATAAAAATTTTCTTCTCAACATAATTTCAGGAAAAGCCTAGGAAACGAAGATTTGTTTTAGCAGAGGGGTCTTGAAACTAATCTGGTTTGGCTCTTGAAACAGAGGCCCTCCCTAGTGACTTTTTGACTTACAGGTCTCAGGTACCTGCACTCTCTCCATCTGAAACTGAAACCCCAGGAGACTTATGCCACAAGTACCCTTGTTCCACTTTTCACTGTCTCCTCTGGTTTAGAGGGGCTTGTAGAGTAACAAATACCATATTAATTAACAGCAGTGTCTGTGGGATCACTGCCCTGCCAAACACAATCCTCATGTCTGACAGGTACTAAAGCATGGTTTACCATTCACTCTCTCTTGAGTAAAAAGGCTTGAAAGACCAGATATCCCCTCAGCCAAAACCAGTACTAAGCTAGTGACACTAGGTGGTGCCATACCCACAGTATATTGACATTATATTTCACTCTGAAACACCAAGGTACAATTCCAACAGGGGGGAAAAAAAAATCAAACACACAAACAACAACAACAACAAAACAGTTTCTTCTCAAAGCAGGATAACAGTGCTGGAGCCCTAGTTCAGCTAATTAATAATAATTATTTTTTAAAACATTTTTAATGTTTATTTGTTGTTTATTTTTTATGTATTTGGGTGCTATATCTGGACATACATCTCCATGTCAGAAGAGGGCTTCAGATTTCATTATAGATGGTTGTGAGCCACCATGTGGGTGCTGGGACTTGAACTCAGGACCTCTGGAAGAACAGACAGTGCTCTTAACCTCTAGGCCATCTCTCCAGCCCCAATAATTATTATTTAATACTTATTATTTAAACCAGTCAAAGTAATCAAAGGCTCTTGAGAGAGTGAGTGAATGAGTGTGTGTGTGTGTGTGTAAGGGTGCCTGAGAAGGCCAGGCATGTCAACTGCTTCCAGGCAGCTATGAGTCACCTTTTGTGGGTGCTGGGAAATAACCTCTAGACCTCTAGTGCTCTTAACTACTGGGCCAGCCCTGAGTCATTTTCTTTACCCATCAAATAGTACCACTGGACCTTATTTTGTTTAGTTGGTGCACACATCTAATCCCAGCACTCAGGAGACAGAGGCATTTGGATCTCTGAGTTCCAGGGCAGCCTGAGCTACACAGAGAAACCCCATTTCAAAAAACAAAACAAAACAAAACAAAAAACCCAAACCAAACCAAACCAAACCCAATCAACCAACAAAATGAATATCCACACAATCTTACCCAAAATCATCCCACTAACCTAAGACCAGTAGGAACCAATTGCTCTGCTTCCAGGACGAACAAGCCTTCGCCCACCAATCCCTCAGGGACTTCCAAGGTGGAACACGGCACTGAAGCTTCTATTTCATGTAAAGGGTAGGCATGTCACTAGCATAACCTAAAAAAGTTCTCCACTGGTTTCAGACCTTCGTTTCCAACACATGCCGCTTATCAACAGCAGCATTCCTTCTGCTGGAGACTTTAGATGACTACAATGAACTTTACGTAAAACAATTCTTTTTTTTTTCCCACAACATAAAAAAAGTAGCAAATGGGGGGGGGGATGATCTAAGAAATCTATATTAATCCCAATGTATAAAATTCAGTGTATGAGATAGGTAAGTCAGAGGTCACATTGTTTCAACTAATTATCTCCAGGAAGCCTGTGTGTCCCACTCATATATCTGCCGGGGATCACGAGGGTCAAGAGAATACCCAAAATTGCTTATGCTAAAACCAGGGCACATGGCAACAATGCTACAAGCTGCCTTCACACTCAATGCAGAAAGCCCAGAAAGTGAGAATTCCCACAAGACCAGATTGTAAACTCCAGGCTTCAAGCAAGCACCTGAGGCTATGGTACATAGAGCAGTGTTAAAATCTGGGCTATCTAGGCCATCATCAACTACTACTTATTTTGATTCTCTAGTTATAACAACAACATGCTAACACATATGTAATTCTTTATTATTAATTCTGGTCCCACAAATAGCCCACACTAAATCACCTACTCAGAAAGCATCTACCCCCTTTTAGACAATCTCAGTATGTACCCCTCAACCCATGCTCCTCCTGTGTGAGCCTCTCAGTGCTGAGATTACAGGTGTGCACCATCACAGTAGCTAAAACCATTTGGCCTTAAAGACAGTGTTACCAAGAGCTAGCAAAAGTGGGAGCCCAAGTCTAGAGATGAATCTCTCAATAATAAATGTTAAATTAAATCTAACAACCTCTCTAAGAATCCCCTAATAAAGATGGCTGTGATTAAACTAAATACCTAAACACCAGGCTCAGCTTTGGAAGGCTTTCTCTTCTACTCACTTTTAGACCACTTAATAATAATAAACAGACATACTTATGTTTGAGGAAGGGTCCTTCTTGTTATCCCTGGCTGGCCCAGAACCTACTTTGTAGACTAGGCTGGCCTTAATCACAGAGAACCTCCTGCCTCTGCCTCCCACATGCTGCGAATTAAGGGTGTCAGCCACCACACCCATCTGTAAAGGAAGACCTGAAACATCTTAGTCAAGCACTAAAAGAAAAGAAAGCCCTTTGTTCTGCTCAGAAACATAACATTCTCTGTATAACCTGCATTTTTCACTGGCCATACACAACTCTGAAGACCACCTGCACGGTTAGACTACGGGACAAACTTGCTCATAGCAGACACAGAATGGTATCTGTCTCTCATCCTTCACATCACTGGTAACAAGCTCAGACCTTAAACATCAGACTGCCATTTTAAAGGCCATGACAACAAAATGCAAGTTACTGCAATATCTGTACTATAGATACTAAAATGAGTACCAGCATTGTGTTTAAGACAGCTGCAGAAAGTAAAACAAGGAGGCTATCTATTTGAAAAGTTGAGGAATTATCACAAATAAAATGTGATTTGATAAAAAAAAAAATATGGGTATGTGTACACATGTGAACTCTAGGATAGACTTCAAAGGATAATTTATTCTACTATTTACTTCTTAAAACTTTGAAAGCAGGAATCTGAACTCAGTCTGAGGTAAGCAGTAACATTTTTCTTCTCAAGTACCATCCTAATGCAACGTAACCCACAATGTCCACTGTTCAGTATCTGGAGAGATGACCTACTGGCATCATCACACATGGAGGCAACCTACCTGGACGGGGCCCACGGATGTGAGCAGGCTCCTCAGCTGGACGTCAGTAGTGGATGAGGACAGCCCTTCCACGGACACCACACAGGGCTGTGGCTTACACTCCACCACTCGAAGGTTCTGCTTATTCGGCATTAGGCGACCCCGGCCCATGGGACCTGCCACTCCTCGGCCTCGTCCATGCATGATGGCCTGGCAATGACAAAGAAGATTCTGACATCTGAGTGGATTCTTCCCATAGTGACTAATAAGGCACAAAAGCAAGCATGTGGCCAGGGTCCCTCAGGACATGCTGTGAGCCAAAGAATCTTCTTGGAGGGTGAGGTCACCCTCTAAGTCACATTATGAACACTCCAGTCAGGATTTCTGCCAAATACTAGGTTTTGAAAAAGGTTTTATAAAAAGCTTCACAATAGCTCCAACAAATGAGAAACATCATTGGCTCTTAAAGGAGAGCTAATGAAGAGAAGGGTGAAGCCTCTCTAACACACACATGTAATTTTCTAAAGTCATAGTCTTCAGATGGTCAGGTGGTTAGGTCTAAACGAAAATGGAACCTGGAACAGTCTGTGAGATCCACCATTTTATAGCTGGACTTATCACTAATGTGTGCACACCTGCCTGCTGCACCTCACATCAAGAGGGCAGACCAGCACCAGTCTCTCCCTGTGCCTGGCTTCACCTGAACCTCAGACTTGTGCTGCTGCAGGGAGGACTTTGAGTTCACCACTTCTCAAAATTAGAAAGCTGCCTTTCCCCCAGAAGCTGAGGGACAATACACTGTCACTTCTCTGCCTTCAACATGACTAGACTAACCTCCTTGAGAAGGGACAGGGAGCCTATGGGCTCCAGGCATCTCACGTGGCTGGCTAGGCTCAGAGGAGATGCCATTCACCTCCACTGGGCTCTGTCTCTATTCCTTGATCTGAGGAGGGATTACAGACAGGAAGAGTATACATCTGGTTCTGCATTAGGAACATCCATGGTCTAAGTGGGTAAGAGGAACACAGAGGTGCCTAGTCCTGTCTGTACCATGCAGTGGCCGTTCAGAGGCGCAGGACATTCACACTCTCCAGTTGTGCCACTGAGTAAAAGGCTTTCTAAACCAGGGCTAAGAAAACAATGTCTCATTTACTACTGTGACTATTAGCAAGTGCCAGAAAAAAAAAAAAACAATACCTAGTGCCAACTTCTCTCTACCAGTGGGCCAAGAAATCTATGGGGGCCAGGGTCCTTCCACTTCAGTACCTTCTTGGCCGGGTGAATCCCTTGGATGCTTTTGATCCCTGGAGGAATAGCTGGGTACATGTGCGGCCCCACAGAAAGGTGCTGGGGCTGCTGAGGAACCCCCTTGGTCAGCGTCACCTTGCGGGTAGGCTGCTGTCTCATGTCTGGAGGCTGGGGAAGCCGCTGGGGCTGGCCCTCTGTGTGAGAAAAGCCATCGCTCTCTCCTCCCTGCTGAAATCAACAAGGCAAACAGGAGGATCAGTGTCTGCCCATATTCTGGCTAGGCACTAACCACAAAGCAGAACCTTTCAGACATAAAAAAAAAAAAATACTAAAATTGCCTCTTCCCTAGAGCCAGTGAGTAAACTTCTCACTGGGCAATTGTTAAGGTTTCAAATACAGCATTTCTGAAATTTAATACATTGTTTTCTTTTAATGGATATATCCATTTAACGGAGGTGCAGTGAACACAAATACTGTTTAATTTGTATTTGCTACACTGTAAAATTACTTCATTTTATTGCCAAGAATAGTGTTGTTGATAACTGACTGTGTACAACCAGTGGTCTTAACTTTGTAGTTGCTGCTCAAACCCACTATAAAAAGGAAACCTGCCTGGCTCCAGGGCCAGCTGCAGGACCCCCACCTGAGGATCTATGTCACCAGCAGATTTCACAGACAGTGAATGCCAGAGAAGCAGGACATGTGCTCCATTAAGAGCTTTGGAAACATCCACAATCTGTCTTCTGATCCTATTGCCCTCAATCTCAACGGCTCCTGACCGCAAGGACCATGAGGTATGACCATGAGGCATGCCTACATCAAGCTGGCACCTGAATCTACCAAGCAACAGCATAATGATGGTCTGTGGGTGGGGCCTAAGGGCAACCTGCAGTTTTCAGCACAGTGTTTCAAAGAATGACTGCTGGGTAGAACAGAAAAACACAGGTAACAAGATTTATTATGCAACCTTAGTAGAAATGGACGCTGGGCCTTGAGAAGTGGCACATGTACTTGTATTCCTCTTGATGTGAAGAGGCATATACCAAGTGATAGTAACCTTCCCACACAGGCTACACAACAATGGGGGTAGTGGGTGGTGACTTAGCGAACAATTTCAAAAGAAGTACATGTCCCACCTCCCACTCTCATCCTCCTGTAGGTGGATTACAGTTTATCCCCACCAAAGTCATGCTGAAGTTTAACCGTCACTGCAGTGATATGAGAGGTCATGAGGCCTTTAGGTGTTTTGGTCACCGGGGCTCTACCCCCCCCATGAATTATGATTAATTAATTAACCATGATTAATATGGTTCTGTGCGAATGGGTTAGTTGTACCAAAAGCTGCCAAAAGGCATCTGTCCTCTTACATCCAACGCCCCCCCCCCCCTTCTGCAAGCACTTGTCTGACTTTCCTCCATGAAGTCCTCACCAGAACTGTGGTCCTGATACCATGCTCTGAAATTTCTCAGCCTGAAGAATCAAGAATCAAATTAACCTCTCTTCTATATCCAGCTTTCGGTATTTTGTTATAACCATAGAAAAAAGAAGAAAACCTCTTATCTTTTAGAGACCCCTTAATGGAAGAAAAGGGCCTTCAAGGAAAAGTAGCCAATATAATTTATAATCCAAGAAAAGATAAGCTTAAAGCTGTTACAAGGGGGCAGAGCTTTGGCCCTCTGCAGCATGGAGAAACTGGCAAGTCTGGTCTCTCCAAAACTTCAAACTTGCTGAACAACTATTTTGAGGAAGTGGAATCAACACAGCGAAAGAAGAGGTGACAGCGCTGCTTGCCAGAACTGACTGTGTGTGTACTGCTGCCTTTCCCCAGTCGCCCCAGTACAGAGATGGATCAACCCACGAAATCCACAGCCTTCTGGGACTATGGTTCTGTTTGATGACTGAAAGAGCCATACACTTTCCTCCATGAAGCCCTCACCACAATTGGCATCCTGGTACCATGCTCTGAAATTTCCCAGCCTCAGGGTACCTGGAGGGGTGCGGGGAGATGGGAGGGAGGAGAAAAGACCTGAAGGCCTGTGCTAAGCTAAGCAGTATCAGTCCAGCACTAAGGAAGTCATGCTAAGAAATAAAGATTATTTTTAAAAAAGGAATAGAAAACATTTAAAGTGAACTAAAGCAAATGTATAACACAACAAAATTTAGGGATTCAAACACTACAGTTATTTCAAAAGGGAATAGTCCTTCCAAAGGGGAAAGGCCTAAGAACAAATTGAGATCTTAAGAGGAACCAGCCCCACTTCCAAAAGAGGAGAAAAGAGACAATGATGATCACACCGAAGAACAGATACAGAGAAGCCACTTCTCCATCCCTCCCACAGGCTGTCCTGAGAAGAACAAACATCACACTCCTTCAACCATCTGAACCAAGAAAAATGGACAGAGGACAAATGTTCCATATTGGAAAACAAAGAGGAGCCTTAACAACATACCCCAAAGCAGTGAAAAGGATGTTATGAACATTATGCCATTATATCAGTCAACTTACATGAAATGGACCAATCCTACGAAACACACACATACCCAGACTGACTCACGGAGCAATTGACTAGAGTTCTGAGGATCAAAAACACAGAATTAATGAAGAAATATTTCTCACAAGGAAACACACAAGACTCGAATCTTCTCCCAGGGGGTTCTACCACAGTACTAAGGTAAAAATGTTACCTAGTTCAGTCTCTTTCAGAAAAAAAAGGGGGTAGGGGTTGACATAGGAGGCCCATGTTATGCTGACCACAAACCCACCAACATCAAAAGGCACCTACTAAAGAACATCCCTCAGAAACATACACACAGAAAAAAAACTTCAAGCTGTTAGCTGGTTCACTCTAGCAAGAGAGAAAAAGCATCGCACATATGGTGATTCAACTCTTAATTGACTAGGAATCATAACATGACCCAGCTGTGGCTAGCTAGGCCACAGCCTGAGAGGTACTAGACCAGTGAGGGCAGGAAGGTCACTGGCTCTTACAATATGTGGCTATGTACTTACATTTTAAAACATTTTACTATGGAACTTCTCCAGTATGTACAAAAAGAGATAACCAAATCATTTTTTATTGTTGATCACTTATGCTTTGAAAAATGTAAGCACTTAGAACAGGCCTTGTCTACCTGGATGTATCTCCTGCTCCCCAAGGACATCAGCTTCTGAGGGTTCTTGACAGGCAAGGGGCAACACCCTGACTTTCTGAGAACCATGATCCTATGATTCAGTCAGCCTTTCCACAAACTACCACCGGATAGAAGGTCAATTCTGGACAAATCTGTATGCCTTCTACAATTGTGAATACCACCTAAGATGTTAAGTGTGAGGCACGGCAGGGTCTTAACTATCAAGAGAACTGCACACCACTCTGTACTTTCTACCTGTCCTTCACTGTGCAATAGTGACTAGGAACTTAACAGGATCTGTGAACTGTTTTCTTCAGACCTCCTCATAAGCTGAATAGTAGAATTTTTGTTTTGTATATGGAACAGAAGCTTTTGGACAAATTTGCACAATGCCAAAGACCAAGTCTCATACAGTTCCATCTCATTGTTTGTGATGGCATCTCTTTTCGCAGCTCAGGCTGGCCTGGAACCTGTGGTGATCCTCCTGTGTCAGCCTTCTCACTGCTGAGATCATATAACTTGCTCTCGATTAAGGTATTACAATGTCATGCTTTGACTTTTTATGAAGCTCAGTTTAAGCACTCAAGGCCCAAATGCAAGCAAACAAGTTATTTCCCTTTGTAAAGAAACTAAAACTTTTTGTTTTTCCCAATTAAGAGAACAAATATTATATTTCACTTTTGTACAATGGAAAGCTCATTCTAGGGCAAGTTTTTGGCTCTCTGGATTAACACTAGAAAATGGTCAATAGATAGTCTAATAGGCCATTGCCAGAAACACATTTTTATATCCACAGTAATGCATATATACAAACCTGAATGAGAGTCAAGACCAACTAAACCTACCCCATGCTGGTAGCTTTCTGTGACTTGTACACCCAGTTCTAGCACTGAAAGTGGGCCTGTAATTATTAATCTCTAAGTCATACAAATTTTAAAATACTGTTACTTCAAATTGGGCATCTTAGAAATCTGTTGCTCAGATGTAAGCAAACCAGTGTTCCTGATGGATGGCAGATTACATTCCCATATGAAAGCAAGTCTGCGGGAAAGGCAGTCTCCGAGGCAGCGTGGCATGCTGTAACTTCTGGCATAGCAGTTTACCCAAAGTAGATGAAAGGGGAAAAGTTGTACCCTTTTTATCCTCTGAATACTGAATTGCTCTAAAATGACTGCCTTTTAATGAATAAAATAAGAATGTCTCTTTAGACATTTGGTTTAGTATTTGGTTTTAAAATGCCTATCTGAATTAAGTAAGCACAGGGAAGACTTTTTATCAACTTAATCTTACAAAAAATGAGGTTTGTGGCCATCAACATTAGCAGGACAAATTTATTTATAACAAATGGTTTAAATGTTCAGATAAAAATGCCTATTGATACTGTCAGGGCTTCTTGCAATTTGACAGATCAAATCTTATTTTCATTCTTTAAAGCCCATGAAGAAGTGATATCGCTGAGTTGCATTCACTAGCAAGCAAATTGATTAATCCCTCTCCACAGAACCTCAGCCCTTGATTATACCTATCAGGCGTTAAGCAGCATTATTCTGGAGTGACAACACTTGACAAATTCCCCAATCATTTTCCTCAGCCTTTGTGGCCCTGCTAGCTTGTATTAACCCTGATGAAAAATTAATTTTCCTTATCTTCTTCTAAACCCCAAAATCCAAATCCGCCAAACTGGCAACTCTTTCTGTAAAGGTATTATGAAAACCTCTAAAAGATTAATTGCATGTCTTCAGGTGACATTAAATTAATTTCTATACTCATGACAGACATTTGATACTCGGCACTGAAAGGACAGATAACATTGTCAGGACACACAGAAGGACAGTGGCGTGGTGTCCCAGGGCAGCCTCTTATGAATTCTCCTTCAGATAAGGCCACACTTCACTGTCACCAGCAGTGTAGATAGATCATGGTGCGGCCACAGCCCTTGCCTCACAGGTTTTTATTAAGGACAACAATACAGGCCTATCCCAGCGATCTCTAGGAGGCTCAGCACAATAAATGATATGCAAGCTATGTGAAATTTCTAAGCACACATATGTGTAGAACACTATTTTCTCTGTGTAGACTGCTGGACTACACGAGAGACAGGACAGAATTGTGGTAGTCCTAACCTCCTTGCCTCGAATGCTGCTGTGAGATGTGGAGCACCTTACATTTTCTCTCTGCATCAGCCATGCTTACACACCAGCAAGCACACTGGGGACAGAAATCTGGAATATTATTTCAGATAATGGGTCCAGAGGGAACTACAAGCCAAATCCTAAAGGCTAAAGCCACTCGAGTAGCCAGACCGAACTACTGGCCTTCATTTCAAGGGGGAATCACTTAGCACATACGTTCCACTTACCACATGAAAATGTGGCAGTTATTCAGGTGCTTACCTTAAAATAATCCATTCTGACACTAGTTGGGTATGAGGAAATCTTTAAAGCAAAAAATTAGCTAGTCTTTAAAGAAAACAACAACAACAACAACAAAAACACCACCAAAGCCCTGAACCTCTAAGGAAAAGCAACAATGCCCAGGGCAGATGGCACAAATCTACCAGGTGAAAATGGAAATGTACTGCAAGTGAGGTTCTGGGTCCTCTGCAATATGGAGGCTTCCAAAGCAGTGGGGCTATGAACTGATTCTTCAAACTCAGAGGTGAGGCTTCAGGGGCCTCCAACATGTAGCTCTGTCCCTGCAGGCCTGTGGAGTGCAAATCTGTTACCCACTGCCCTAATCATGTTAATGACAATCTCCCCAGAACTCTATGGTCCTGTCTCTTATACCCACAAAGGCCATGGTCCCAGTCAGTTCTACCGCAACCCTTCACCTTTCTCCACCTGAGGCACCTATGCTATGCGCAGGTGCTGCCAGACTGCCCTACAAAGCAGCTTCTGCCAGAACCAAGCAGGGCAGAGAAGAACAATTCTAAACTAGCAAGCAACAGATCTACCACTTCAAAGTTCAAAACAGCAGGCTACCAAGATGGTTCAGTGGGTAGCGGTGTTTGATGCCAAGTCTGATGACCCCTATCCCTGGGACTCACATGATGGAGAGCCAACTTCTATAAGTCTTCTGATCTCCACATGTAAACCATGACACAACCTCTCAACAGAATAAATAAATGTGAATATTTTTTAAGTTCAAAAGCACCAAACAGACCTTACAAAACAATCTTGTTCAGCAATCCAAAAGGGACTGGGGGGTGAGGGGAGAAAGCAGGAGATGATGGCTAAAAAGCTTAACAGTAAAGATCAATGTTATCCTGGACCCTGCTCCTGTTTCACTTACTTCCTGGTATCACAACTACCCTGCTAGAGGAAGAGGATTCAGACAGTCCAAATGAGACTTGATAAGCTGCTGTCAGATGGTAGGGGAAAAGAGCTCCTCGTTTCTGAAGAATAGGGGGAAAGAGGGAGGGTGGTATTGGAGGAGATGAGGAAGAGGGCTACAATCAGGATATAAAATGAATAAGTTATAAAAACAACAACCCTGCTTGCTCTCAGACATTCGGAGAGATACTGTGTTCTCTCCAGCTCTGCTTTGATTTAAGAAACCCAACTATGCAGATGTCTTCAGCTTTATATTTAAGTTTCTTAAGTATTTATAATACCCTCAAAACTCTTCTAGGTGCTAGTGACACACATAGTGAGAAGGCAGAAAGTCTAAGAGGAACAGGGACCCGGAGCTGGAGCTTTAAAGCATGGGGCCATCTAAGCAGTAGGCAGGGCAGAGCATGTGCAGAAGCACTGGCAGGGTCCCGTAACAGTAGCAGTCCTGAGCAACAGAAAATAGAGGCTCAAGACTCGGCACTTCCAGAGAGCAGAAGGATTAGCATTCTACAACAGCCTGTGGCCAAGGACAGCAACTCTCTGTCAGACAGGTACTTCCCAAAGTGACAGAAGATCTGAGGGATAAAATGTATGTTTCTGTTCATCACAACGTCAACACTAAGGTGACTAGTTATGTCTTAGGCCCTCTGTGTATTATGCTTAAGGTAGAACTCAATCCCAAATCTATAAAACAAACAAAACAACTAAATGCCAGTTTTCTATTTTCCTGATTTTTTTTTTCTTAAGCCAGCAAAACAAAGTGAAAACATCAACTCATTAGAACTTTTAGGTGGCTCCCATTGCTCTAAGAATTAAGACTATGCAAGGCCCATCTCCAGACTCACCCACTCCCTATACTCCTTCAGTTAGGAACTGCCACAGATACGCCAACTGCATTTTCCCCACACACAAACCTGGAAGAACCACTCCTTTACCCTGCTTTCTTCTCCACTGAGAAGCCATCTCTTCAGGTCTCCCTGTTTTGTTGCCCATGCCACTTCAATTCTACTTATACCTGCTATTACACACACAGTCCGCAGAGTTCTCAATTCACTAGAGAGCTCCACAAGGCAGGCAGCTTTTGTATGCAGCTCAATCACCACTAATGCCTAGTGCCTCAAGTACATGCCATATCTGCTGTGCCAACTGCGTCAATGGCTGCCCTGCAGGCTCAGACCAGACCTCACTGCTGACAATACTATGTCCTATCTACTGGAGTAACTGGGGCAGCTAAAAGGCCTCACCAAAATGCATGAACACTAGACTCCAGAGACCTAGTCATGAAGGGCAATACCCCATAGCCTCCCCTCCCATCAAGTGTCCTGTGTCCTGACAGGGGCATGTCTTGGCCAGACCCTGAGGTACAGAAAGGACTCACTTTAAATATTTAAGTATATTCAGTTTCTCTTTTGATTACAATAGAATTTAGTTTAAAAATATATACATATGTATATGTTGCCTGCCAAAAATCTTTCAAGAAACATGAACCCTCAGTAAAACCCAGCAGGCTCAGCAGTGCCTTGATTGTTGTTCTCTTTGCAATTCCTAGAGGAAGGCACAGATCTACATTAAGGACAATGATGTGCTGACCACTGATGGCCATGGTGTTATATGTCCTCCAAAACCCAAGGTTAAAGGTATGATTGGTTCCCAATCTGTGGTGTTCCTGGAAGACTGGGCATGACACTGGAAAGTGTCCCAGTTACATGGCACTTTTTCTTCCAAGCATACATAGTGTGAGGCCATCTTAGCAGTAAAGAACACTGTGGCTCAGCAGCCACGGCCACTAAAAACAAAACAACACAGTGGTAGCCAGGTCAATGCAAAGGAGTGGAATAGTCGCTTCTGGGATTCTTGCATTTACTCCTTCCTGCCCTCCTGCAGCTATAAGTGATCCTGGGAAATGCTAGCGTATTAACATATGGAAGGTTCACTGAAAGTGGAATTCCATGATGCATCTTTCATGAGGTCACTGTCTCTAATGGAGTGGGACATGCTAATGATACAACTTGGAGGCCACTCATGTCCTTGTATGTCATTCTTCCTCTATGCTCTGTAAACTCACTGGTTCACCAAGTTGGGCTTGGGTGGAATCCTACTTTGGTCTGCCATTGGGATCAGGAACAAATATTTCTTTCATGTCTCCCAGAAAAAGCTAATGAAACAGCTGGAGAGAGAGTTTAGGGACCTTAGCTCCTTTCTCTGCCTCTTTGCCCAGCTGCTAGGAGACAAGCAGGCCTTCTCTGCCATGGTGTACTACTATATGACACAACACTGAAGAGGTGAAGCTTAGAAACCATGGACCAAAACCTCTGACTTGGTGAGACAAAGTAAACCAAATACCTTCCAAACCAATCACCTCACCTTATCAGAGTAATGGGAAAACTGATGACCACAGCAGTCCCTGACATATGAGTTCTAAGGAACTGAAGCTTTTTAAAGAGAAGACCTATCCCAGAGCCATACAGAAAAAGGCCAAGACACTTCAAACAAGCCTGAGTACAAAAAATGAGCATACATTCACAGAAAAATGGTAAGTTCTCAATGGACACAGAAGCTACCAGGAAGAGGCCCTCCCTGGCCAGTCAGGTCCAAAACTAGCATCAAAGTAACAGCAATGGTTTATTGGGGGGGGGGGGGGAACAAACCTCACATAACTGACAGGATGTAAAGTAAATGAACAAATAAATGACATCTGACAGATACACAAGGCATGCTGGAATTGGACACATCAGTACTGGCTGGTAAGAAGATAGTATAAGAAGTAGGGCACACACACAGAGTTACTTCCCAACTACAACTTACAGACACAAGTGGGTAAGGCCAACTGTGGGAAACACCTGGCCACTATCTCACCAGACTCATCAAAGTTGATTTCAGCAATATAGGAGGGCAAGTCTGAATAGTCGTCACACCAAGGACAGATTCTCTTCTGTGGCCAGCCTGCCAAACACAAACCACCTCCAACTCCTTAGGAGGAAGCAAAAGACAAATGTAAATGACAGCAGAGGCCACAAAAATCACTGGCTTTACTCTTCAGAAAGATCATAGGCAAGGAACACAAAGACCAAGGGCCTGCTCCAGACCAGAAGAAGACTAGAGACCAAACATGTGACTCTGGGTGAGACCTCAGGTCAATATGATGCACTGTAGCATGCAGCTGCAGTGTCTAGCGCCTCTGGCCTCAGGCAACACACTGTGCCTCTAACCTTCACATGAGCATCACAGGAAAACAGAGTGATCAATCATGAATGGACACTAAGAGACAAATAGACAGGGGTTGGAGGTGGAGGACCAAATGCAGTAAGACAGAAGCTCCTGGTGAATGTGGTAAAGAAGAAAGGTCCCAGAACATCTCACTGAAGATATAACAAGACAGAATTTAGTCTGTGGCCCACAGAAGGAGGAACCCATGCGCTGCCTCTCAAGAAGCCTGGTGAAAACAATGAAGATGCATGTACTGCCTCTCTAAGATGGGGGAAGAGATGGACAGTCACCCAACTTTCCAAAGCAAGCTCCCACAGATAAAACTGGGGCTTCCAAAGGCAGTATCCTGACAGACTTTAAACATAAATATAAAAGAGCCACAGCCAAACAGCTGGCCTTCCTGCTGGGGGTCCTTAGTTTCCCCCACTTCTCCATGTGCCCACTGAACCAACAAATGTTTACTGCATTTGTTGCCAAATTTCTAAATTTTTCATTACCTGGCTGCTTTCCTAACACTTTCTCCCTTCAATCAAAGGACAATGTTATGATGCTTACTGAATAACAACCATGTCCTAAGGCACTATGCTGTACTCTTCACTCATTTCCAGGATCCTGAAAGGGGACCAGGCCCTCATTTTACTGGTAAGCAAAGAAGCTCAATAATCCAAGTAACCAAGGTCACTCGGAGGTGAAATGGGTGCCATCTCCCATGAGCCAGAACAGGCTGCAGGGCTTCCCCAGGCACACGTTTTAATTGTTTCTTTCTGTAGTTAATTACAGAAGGATTGCTGATCCCAGTAGTTCACAGTAAATAAACTTTTTGTATCATCTACCTTTGCTTTTATTATTAAGTAGGGTCAAGACTCAGAATTAAAGCCCGCTGGATGTCTGGCCCTACTGCTTTGCTGTGTGAAGACTCAGTCTGTTTCCCTATGAAGTGAGAACATGACTGCTGTGTGGCGCATGCTCAATCCTGAACAAACAGCCGCCACTGCCAACACCAGCAGAAGCACCTCTTTAAGGGCCCAGGAACACTTTCACCTTCGAGCAGTTTTCTTCTAGAACTCTTTCCAGCAACCAGATTAAGCCCATTTATAGGTAGGAAAATGAGACGGGGGTAGGGAGGTATTATTAGTGTCCCAGAAGCAGCCAAGATAAACAACTACCCAAACTTGTTTTTCTGCACCCAAAGCTGCAAAGGTTCTGTGTGTCAGATAACCATACAAGAAGGTTAGAGAGCTCCAAGCTCTGTGTGCTATTAAAATGAGTTTCAGAGCAGCCAATGCCAGACATGATGCCAACAATAAGCCCTGTACAAAATGCAGCATCTTCCTCCAGGCACAACTGAACAGAGACCCAGCCATCACAATTATACAAGAAATAATATCTGCTAATCATTCTTATGAAAGTCTTTATTAATATTTTCTGCTACCACAATGAAAACAGTTTTCATAAAGGGGACTCAAATAGTTTCAATAAAGAAAGGTAACCAATGTACAACCAGAAATTACCTTAAGAAAAATGAATAAAAATGGCTAAAGGTAACACAATTAAAGAAATGACCTAAAATCTACTGTCTTAGACTCAGGCTCTCCATCTTTCACAAAATCCAGTTAAAAAAAACAAATCCTATGAAAGCCAGGTACGGTGGCTTTAATTCTTGCATCTGGTGGAGCAGGCAGGAACATGAGGAATTCAAACTATATAGCAAGCTCAGGGTTACACAGGACTCTGTCTTAAAAGACGTAACAAATCATGCAAAGATGAATGATTTAATTTTTAAATGACAACAGACACTCACTGTGATTCACAAAAGCCTCACAGGTTTTAAGTCATCCACAGAAGCCCAAAGAGGTTGAGGCATTCCCATATGGTATGAGATACAACAGCTGGCTACAGGCAAGCACAGATACAAGTTCTTGAGTAGTGCTAGTCAGAGAACCCATATCCTGGCTAGAGAGTGACTATCAGAAGAGACTCTTGAACACTTTAGATTTAGTTATATAAATTTTGGGTTAGACAAAATTTCTCTTAGGAAACCTGTGCTCACTTCTGCCCCATAATAAAACTTTGTCCAATGGTCAGCCCTGAAAACAAGTACCATTATACAGGATGAACAGATTGAATTTATTTATTTAGGAACACACACACTACAACTAAAGAAGCAGTTCTCAACCTGTGGGTTGCGACCCCTGGAAAATCTTTTTTGTTGTTGTTTTTTCTTGAAGACAGGGTTTCTCTGTCCTGGACTCACTTTGTAAACCAGGCTGGCCTCAAACTCAGAGATTGGCCTGACTCTGCCTCAAGAGTGCTGGGATTACACCGTGCCTGACAGAAAACACTTATTTACATTACAAGTCATAACAGCAGAAAATTATAATTATGAAGTAACAACGAAATAATCTCATGATTAGGGGTCATCACAACATGAAGAACTGTATTAAAGGCTTGAAGCATTAGAAAGGTTGAGAACCACTGAAATAAAGAAAAAGGGCCTATAAATTTGAAAGGCAGAAAGCTGGGGGTACTACATGGAAGGGTACAGAGGGCAAAGGGAAGAAGGAAATGATATATAATCTCACAATGAAATATACACACATATATATTTGTGTGTGTATGTATATATATATGTATATATATATATGTCTGTGTGTAAGGTGTGTGTGTATGTGTGGTGCATGCCTGTAATCCAAGCATGCAAGAGGCTGAGGCAGAAGGCTAACAACTTTGAGCCCAGCCAGGGAAGCAGTAAGAAACTATCTCCCTGAAAGGAATAAAAAACAAAACAAAAACACTAGATTTTCCTTTAAAAACTTTAAAATATATTTTACTTTTACTCTATTAGAAGTCAAGAGCTCTTAGCAAAATGGAATTCAATCAAAAATGAAGTGTCATAATTCAACAATGAACTGGAAAATTAAAACATACAGCTGATATTCCACAGAGATACCATGTTACAAGCTTGTCTTCCCCTCACCCCCAGATAGCCCAACTGTGATGCTGGCACAATGCAGACTCACAGCAAGATTCTTAGAGACAGAGCACAGACCTGAGCCCTAGCAAGATGCCAGAGTCCAGAAGAGGACAACGGTGGCCTGATGCTTGCTTGTATTTTTATGCTAATTATTGGCCCTCAAGATCTGATTACTGCCTGGATACACCTACCCTTGTTTCCTAACCCTGCTTAGACATTATTCCTGATTGGTTGATAACAAGGCCTAAAACTTGGGCAGGGCAGAATGGGGTAGGCATGGCTAAGGTTCCTGGGCTTTGAAGACAGGAGAATCACAGGAAACAGAAAGATAGGAAAAAAGGAAGGAGGTGGCTAGGACAGGTTAACGTGGAGAAGGAACCACGTGGGCCATGAGGAAGGATTCCAATAACGGCATGGAAACATCAAGATGAAAAATATAAGCAAGTATTTGTAAGATTATGAAAGCAAGATAGCTCAGATAGACGTGGTTAAGGGAGGCGGCATGGGACTCAGGCTGGGAGGTGGATGATAAGGTTATTGAGATAAACATAGACGGAAATATCTGCTCAGCCCAAGGTGTTATAAAATCTAACAGGTGTCTGTGTCCTATTAATTGTGGAAGCAGGTTAAATAATACGGCTGTGATAATCATAGGACAAATAATAAAAGATATATAGCCCAACACCCATTATTTCAACAACAGTGGCTGATACCCAGCAGCAACTAAGGACAATGATAAAAGTCAAATAAATGTGACAGCACCTGATGCTGGGACACACAGCTATTTACTTTTTGCACTTTCCTAATTAGGCACATTTTGCAACTAACCCACAATTTGTGTTCTCTTAAAAATAGTTTCCCATCCACTTGGGGGGAGGGGGGGGCGGCATTAAGAAAATACTATTTACCCAAGATAAAAGAAAACCTCATCAGAGACTTAATTAGGTTAGTCAAAACTGCCAACACAGCATTAGAAGAGCTGCTGGAAATGCTTCTCAGTACTTAAGAGTCAAAAAAGGCAAGTTAGAACCTGTTCCAAAGCACTAGACTGGTAGCTACTTAAGTGAAAAATTCCAAAGACTGTTTTTCCTATTTGTTGTAAAATTAGGCAGCACAATTAAGAGTAAGGTCACACATAAATTTCATATTTTTACTTTTGTTTTTATGTTGGAGCAGACAGATAATTTTAAGTAAATAACAGTTTTGAAGTATGTTTTCTAGTCTAAATGCTGTTCTTTGTGGATCTACACAACTCTTCCCATCAATGGAGAAGTTCTACTTCCACTATGGCCGCCATCTCCTCGGTGTTTAACTCAATGAGACAGAGCAATATCTCAAGTTTAAAACACAGCTCAAAGCTAAGAAGCCATCATATAAACCCGAGAGCATTTACTGTGCCACTGAACATGGCAGCTTCATATGTTAAATGTGACATGAGGAAAATATTCAAATGAAACAGAATTATAGATTATCACTGAGTATTCTACATATATAATTTTACTCGGCATTACTGTATAGAAATGGGAGAAATTCTGTTTTCTGTCTCCACGCACTCAGCTAAGTGACAAGCAAATCACATGGCACTTCACACCCTGAGGGGCATTGCTTTCCTCCATGGGAAGCAATGGTCTTACAGGTCCTTTTCCTTTTTGATGTAAAAAGTTTGTGCCTTTCCTGAATCACAAAGTTGACTTACTCTAAGAGCTTGTGTTCACAAGATTGCCACTTCCCCAGTTTACAATGTAAAATGCATACAACAGATATCACTGTTACGGAGCACAGCAAATACATGGACAATAGCAATTGCTTTAGAATTCACTATTATTAAGGCAACAGATATTAATTATGCACTGTAACAAAGATCATACAACTGGAAGAAAGCAAGTATCTAGCACCTTCTTAATGGAGAATATTCTAGAGTGCCGAACTTATCCTGACTATAGTGCAAACTGCACTTCCTGTGCTTCACTAAAAACCACCCTAAAGGAGTGATCCACTTGTGAAACCACATGGTAAGATGACCTGTTTTCAAAACAGTTTCTCCTTAAAATACAAGGGAGTCTTGAGAACAAGGGCAATAATTCATTCTGACTGAAACTGGGTCCAGTCCCCTCTCACCACACATGCTCACTGACCCTACAATTAAAAACAACTCTCGTGTGAACAAGAATATTTTTGTTTGCTTGTTGTTTGTTTTTGAGACAGGGTTTCTTTGTGTAGCACTGGCTGTCCTAGAACTCACTCTGTAGACCAGGCTGGCCTCGAACCCAGAGATTCACCTGCCTCTGCCTCCTAAGTAATGGGATTAAAGACCTGAGCCACTTCTACAACAAACTTGATAGCTCATGTATGAGAAATATGTTTATTACATTGTTGAGTTACTTACAAAGAAGCTAAAACTGAGAAAGGTGTAGCTGTAGGACATCACAATGGTCTCTCACTAGACTCAAAACAGCTGATACAATAAGGGTTCAGATAAAACAGAATCTGAATGATAGTCTTCATATCAATCTTGAGGTCTGGTTAATATACATGGCTCTACCAGAGCCTGTTTTTGTGGTGACTAAAAGCCTCTAAGGCAAACAAATTTACAGAGAAATGCATAAAATTTGTCAACTTACCCCTCCAGACAACTTAATCACCCTGACCTTGGAGCTGACATGTGGCCCATCTCCACCACCTCCACTGTTGGCCCTGTGCATGACAGTCCTCTTCACCCCTGGCTTAGTGTCCTGAGGCCGGCCCTGGAGGGATGTCACTCTGGCTGCCTGTGGGGAGTGGGGGGTCTCCTCCACTTCCATAGGTTTGACTTGGAGGACTTTGTGTGGCAGCTGTCGCAGATGCTTCAGTGATCTCACATGCTGCCCTTGATGCTGCATGTTAGCACCAGGTGGGACAAAGTTCACTGCTTTGGGCTGAACATTAGCAATGGTGACATCTTGGTTTTTAACAAGAAGTCTGGTTTTCACATTCTGCCTGCACTGTGCCCCTGGAAAGGGCAACAATGGGTTACCATTGGTGGGCGATGGTGTAGCTGCCAGCTCCTCTTGCTCCATAGGGGTCTGTGAGCCATAGATCTGCTGTTGCTGCTGCTGCTGCTGCTGCTGCTGCTGCTGCTGCTGCTGCTGCTGCTGCTGCTGCGCAAGTCTTTCCAGTAACTCCTTCTTTCTGGCACCAGCCTGCTGCTGCCTTCGTAACTCCTTCTGCTTCAGGATTTCTTCTCTCAGGCGCTTCTGCTCCTCTATCTTTAAGCGATATAACCTTGTCTCTTCATCTTCATCAGGAAACTAAAAATAGAAAACACAGTTCATTTTGCTTTACATGTCAGGGTAGCCATTTCAAACAAATTAATCTCTCCCAAACCTTTCAATGCAGTATTTGAAAAGACGGCATTCAAAAATCTGCTTAACAAGAAGTATAACTCTTTCCTCCAGGGAGGGGGAAAATTTATATAGCTAAGCCTAATTTGGAGAATCTTATCAGAATATTAAAAATGAAATAATGTAAATTTCCACTCATTTACAAGTTTGAAACCAATTAAACTATTCATTTAAGATATCAAAATATGTTTCGAATGGGAATGGCAACAGCCATGTGGGTCCTGCTGTCACATGGGTTTTATCTGGTTCTTCTCTGACAAACCAACAAAAGGTGGGGTGTAAATGACCTGAAAGGCCCTGATTAGAACTATTGATTTTTCGTACAGAATTTTCAGCCTGATCTCAAACTCATTTGTCACAGAATAATTGGTTATAATGAACAGCACAAGTCAATCTTTCTGACCTTGAACTCACATACCCTCCTCAGAATCAAAATGCTGCCAATCGCAGTATTGGAATATTAATGGTAAGTGAATGCCCTGAATATCTACACTCAAAGTCTTTACAGAGAATTCTTTTCTAAAGCCTAGTAAATTTTTTCACCAATGAACTCAATGAAGAAAGCTTGTAATTTAAAAATAATGTTCTATAAAATTACCTATCCATAGTCTTTACAGAAGTATAAGACCCAATCTATAAAGAATTCACCTAGTTATAAATCTCACCTATCTGGCATAAACCTCAAGAATTAGAAACATAAGACAAGCACAGAGCTTGAGTGAGTACCCCATGGAATTCTTGGTGAATGTCAAAGTCTTTGGTACATTTCAAACAAAACTAAAGGTAGGCTGGTGGGGGACTGTTACTCCACAACGTGTAAGAAACCACAGAGTGCAATAGCAAACAATGCAGTTGTCAGCAGCAGAACCCAGATGCACCATTTCCTAACACAGGAGTAATTCCACAGCATTTGCTTCCCAAGCAGTCAAGAAAGGGTTAAAGTGGGTTCAGAGAGATAAAAATGCTTTAGATTTATCCTTTACTGTACCAAAGCCATCAAATCACCTTTAGCCAAGCAAAATACATTTCTTTACAAAGAAAATATAAGCCTGGTTTCACTTATACACACACAAAACAAAACAAAACAAAAACACAAGTAACTAAAACAAATTAAGGCATTCAACCTATACCACTGTAACCTGACAACTTTGCATTTTACTTTCATAAATTATCTGCCTACAGTAAATTTACAAAAGATTTCTGATAAGTCTAAAACAAAATGAGTAAACATGGCTAATTGTTCCTCTCCTTGTGTTATTTGGTCATTGTCATTGTGTGAGAAACATATGCGTGAATTAGACTGAACATATATACAAGTTCTAAGTTGGCTATATACACCAAAGGCCCTAATAAATGTTTGGCAAAGAATTATTTAGTTTATTGGGTGTGTGTGTGTGTGTGTGCTGAGACTGAACTCAGGGCCTTGTGAATGGTGGGCAAATGCTCTACCACTGAACTATATATAATCTCTTTATTGCTTTTTTTTTTTTTTTAATTTTGAAAAGGACTGAAGTTGTCCAGACTGGCCTTGAACTATTGATTTTCCTGCCTCATTTAGCTGTCAAAAGTAGCCAAGTTGGGCTGGAGAGATAGCTCAGAGGTTAAGAGCACCAGCTATTCTTCCAAAGGTCCTGAGTTCAATTCCCAGCAACGACATGGTGGCTCATAACCATCTATAATGAGATATGGTGCCCTCTTCTGATGTGCACGCACACATGCAGGCAGAACATTGTATAAATAAAAAAAAGAAAAAAAGTAGCTAAGTTATAAAGGTGTAATCCAAGACCCAGCTCACAAAGAACTCTTTATAAACCACCTCTTTCCAGTCCGTAGATCCACATTTTCTTTCATACACTGATTATGAAACCCACAATCACCCTTTTAACAAGTTTATTCAATGACATTCAAAAACAATACTTCATAATTTTAATGTGATTTGATTAAAACTATCATAATCATTTCTCAGAAGGAAAGCTAAATGACAAAAACCTAATTAAGAGGTTAAAACAGTGTTAACTGGTCTTTAGAAAGAAAGGATGAGTTCCCTAAATTTTTACTTAAGGAAATACTCCATGCTATCATTACACTGCACAATAACCAAATGACTCGTCACACTGCTTCACTACACTCATCATGGATTTTATTGGTGCTCAATAACTCCATGTACCTGTCTATGTCCAGCTCCCAGGTGATATTATTTCATCCTCATTTAATATATAGGAAAGTTGTGGTTTGTATGAAGTGAGGACCTTAACATTAAAGACTAGGTAAAATACTGATCCACATTTACTACTCTACATCTTAAACTACCAAATGTAAGTAGGGCCACAAAGCCACGAGGCTTTGTGACTAAGGTTTTACTGGTACTGAGTACATCTGTTCCTGTAAGAACTGCATATAAACCACCTTGTACCACAATGGCAGAGGTGAGTGATTATGATGGTCAAGAACATTTATAGAATTTGGAGACCTTTAGAGAAAACATCTGCTAAACCTGGATATATACTACATACATACATATATCAGCAATAACTATACAAATACAAAAAAATTAGTATCATAAACCAGTGAGAATGTTAGCGCACCCATGCACACACCAAGAAATTAAAATACAAGCTGCTCAAGTGCTCTGCCACCTATTTCCCCAACAGTAAGAGTATCTTTAATGAACATGTCTGTTGGGCTAAAAGAAGAATCCACTTGGGGGAAATACATGGGCAGAGTTTCTGGATGAGGAAACTAAGGAGAACATATTGACACTCAGACTCCCTAGTCCAGAACAAACATATCCCAGGAAGGAGGTCCTACCTCTGGTTCTGCTTTTGCTTCTTCCTTAGCTTGAGGGCCAGGACTAAGTGGCTTAGCTTTTGCATCAGTCTTTCCCTGTGAGCTCCTGGAAGCCACCACAGCCCTACAGGGTGGGGATGTGTTCACAATGGGCTTCACCTGAGCAGCAGGTGTAGAGGAGCAGCGATTACCACTCATTTCCAATACATGTGAAGGTGCTATAGGGAGTTCACGCAGATTACTGTTTCTGGGAGCAGTAGGTTGCATCTGCTGCATGGGTCGTTTGCTTATATTCTGAGATGCTGCGCTCTGTCACATACACACACACAAAAGAAAAAAAACAAGTTTATTAGTGAGTAAACACACAAGTCATCAATAACTGTCTTCTCTTCTCTTTTACTCTTTGGCAAATACTTTTTATGCATAAGTGTAGCTGTGTGCCCTGATGCTTAAGACTCAGTTGATGTGATATGATTAAAACTATAAATACAACCTCCAGTTATAAAAGTCAAACCCAGTGATTTTTCAATCTACGAATTAACATTTGTAACAGAACTCTGGGCAACAACAGAAAACTCTCATTCTAGCTTCCTCAAGGACCCAACTGAATCAATGGCACACTGTTTCTACTTCTCCTGAGTTTAAAATGGAACAGGAGACCCTAACACTATGTTTCAATCTTGTGAAAAGCTTTCTACAGAAAAAAGTGCCACAAAGTTCTATCACAAGAAGTCTTGGTTACTTGGACATGCTTGGAAAATAACTCACATGTCAAGGGTCAGAGGTGGCTGAGAAGGAAAGGACTGAGCTTCTATTGTGACCTTAACAAGGAAACCCAGTCACACATGCCTCTCCTCTATCTAGAAACCCCCTTAATGCTTTCACCTGAGTCACATTAATAATATAGTGGAAGCTGGACGTGGTGGTGCACACCTGTGATCCCAGCACTCAGGGAGGTAAAGATAGGAGGATCTCTGTGTGTGTGAGGCCAGCCTGGTCTATAAAGCAAGTCCAGGACAGCCAGGTATACACAGTGAAACCCTGTCTTGAAAAGAAATGAAGAAGGAGGAGGAAGAAGAGGAAGAAGGAGGAGGAGGAGGAGAAGAAGAAGAAATAAAAAGGCAAGGTTAGGAAAACAGGTTCAATGCAGCTCAGTGACCTGCTCAAACTATGAGAATAAAAATACAGAACTGGGGCTGGAGAGATGGCTCAGTGGTTAAGACCACTGGCTGTTCTTCCAGAGGACCCTGGTTCAATTCTCACCACCCATATGGTAGTTCATATGTACCTTCTATTCTAGGGGATCTGACACCCTCACAAACCCATACATGCAATCAAAACAGCAATGTACATAATAGAAATAAATTCTTAAAAAGTACAGGACTAAGAAGGAGACTTATAAACAGGAATTCTGTTAGCAACATTATGTTTTGTCTTGGAAGAGAAAATTAACATCAGTTACTAACGGAGGTCAAGGCAATGGCAGCCACATTTTACGATCACAACAACCTACTATTTCCCAGTTCCTTTCACTATATCACAAGACCACATTTATTGGCCGTCTGTAAAATGTAGCAGCACAAACAAATGCAAGTTAATTTCCAAGAGAAAATTCCCAGAGGCAGATAATCTATATCAAAAGCTAAGGCCTCACACTGGAGAAATGATGAAACAGTACTGTCTAATCACTACAGAACACTCAAACACATGAAAGTAAGTATTAACATAGCCTTTAAGACTCACAGAAAGATAAGTTAATATCTACAGTTTAAATTTTTTTGAAAAGTGCTCTAAAATAAAAACTTAGTTTACTTTGGAAAATATATGGTATATTTATTAATTAAAAAAAATGAAAAATAGCCATGGCACACACCTGTGATCCCAGCATTTCGTGAGGCAGAAGCAGGTGTATCTCTGTGAGTTCGAGGCCAGCCTGGTCTACAAACTGAGCCAGGACAGCCAAGGCTACACAGAGAAACCCTATCTCAAAAATGAAAATAAAAATACAACAAGAACAAAACTGAAAATTGACCTAACTCAGAAATTGTGTCCCATGGTAATGTAAGTTAAGCCACATCTAGTACTCACATGCCGTAGCCCCTGACGTGGGGTGCACTGCATCCGACTGCTGTTGGGCTGAGGCTGGGCAGTCTGTACATGCGGCCTGAACTGCGGCTGAGACATAGGCATCAGAGGAGGAGGAGGAGCGGAAAGGTGGTGATGATGCTGGTGCTGCTGTGGCTGATGCTGAGGGGGGGGCTGATGCTGTGGGGGAGGCTGGTGAGGAGGCTGGAGGGGCGGTTGGAGGGGTGGCTGGTGCTGGTGGTGCTGGGGCTGCTGCTGTGGCTGCTGCGGCTGGGGCTGTGGTTGATGAGGTGGTGGCAGCGGAGGGTGCAAGGGTCCCTTCCATTTCAAAAGAAAGAGAAACAACAGCTTACAAACAGATGTGCAAGGGAGATTTCAACCCAATGGTTTCCTTAAAAACCTCAGCATGAGAAGAAACTCATGTAGAGAACTAACAGCATCAAAATGCAACAACTGGCTGGTGGCATTACCTTTGTATGCCTAAAACATATGCAAAATAGTCCACTAGACTAGAAAGACCTGAGGAAAAAAAAGCACAGACACAGGACACACTGCTTTCCAACTAAGAAAGATACATCTACATGTTCATGGCAACTGCTGTTTGGTAATAGAATTATTTAATTTTTTTTAATATTCACATATATCCTAATAGTTCAACAACAGAAAAATTATTTCCATTTTTATAAAAAAAAAATCAAAATATTCAGCCCCTTTCTGAAAACTACAGTTATCTCTTTTTAGCTTAAACAGTCTTTTTAAAACTTTACTTCATTTACTTACAGCTTAATTAGCTGTCTGTATATGAGTACATGTGTACCAACATGAGCACGTGCCACAGTATGCATAAGGTGGCCAGAGCACAACTTGCTTGAATCAGCTCTTTCCTTCCACCAAGTGAGTCACAAGGGTCAAGCTCAGGTGGTCAGGATTGGTAGCACGTGCTTTTACCTGCTAATCTATCTTGGCCAGCCTAGGTATGTTTTTTAATAATTTATTTATGTGTATAGATGTTTTAGGTGAATGTATGTCTATGCACCATGGGCATGTCTGGTTCCCGCCAAGGCCAGAGAAAGACTTTGAATCCCCTGGAACAGTTACAGATGGGTGTGAGCCATGACATACATGCTGGGAACTGAACCCCATCCTCTGGAAAGACAGCAAATGCTCTTAATGACTGAGTCATCTCTCCAGCCCCTAAATACACATTCTTCTATTTCCTATGTACCCAAATAGTTGATGTAAGTGTACTATTGCCAACTCTGTCTCTTCTCCTTTTTGGGTACACAACACCTCCCAAGTGCTGGAATTAAGAACACTACAATACCTTGAGAGTAAGATTAAAATACAAAGAAAATATACCAGGTAGGAAAAAATGTCACAAATACTTGTACTGGTCAGTAAACATCTACCAGCAGAGGGCGTACAAGCCTGTCACATATAGTGTGAGAAACTGAACACTATTCCTCCCCACCAAAGCCCTTTTTCCTTCCTAGCAGAAATGTAATGCTGGTTAAATACTGCACAGGATAAGTAAACACACCATCAGAACATACTTTAATATTAGTAGTCTTACATCCCCTTTAATATTCCTAGGGTGACAAAGTTTAGCTCCCTGAAATGAGAACCACTTTTTCCATATTCCCTAGTATTAAGGAAATAATATTGTTAAAGCTGGCTGTAACAAACAGTACACTTAACACTACTACTCATATCCTTTACATGACCATAAGTTAGCAGAAACAATAGAACCTGAAACTTCCCTTTCATGAAATACAAAAGGCTCATCACCATATAAACAAGGCCTCCTTCAAGGCTGGTTCATGAGCATACCTGAAGGTTAGGCTGTGCATGTGTAGGCAGGAACGGCTGTCCTGGACTGGGTAGAAACGGCTGTCTAGGAGGAATGAAAGGCCTGGCAGTTGCTGACCCTGGCTGGCTAAAGTGCAGAATCCCCACTGGGCCTGGGGGCTGCAGGGCTGGTCTTACAGGCCTCTCTCTAGGGAACACTGGCTGCTGTCCTTGCTGATTAAATGCTGGTCCAGGCTGAGTGAATGGTAAAGGACTCTGGGTGGGGACAGGATGGCTGCTGTTCAGGAGCGTAGGAGGAGGTGGCGGGGGAGGAGGGCTTCGTTGTTCCAAAAAAAGATGACTGGGGAACCTTGGTTCACCTGAAACTGAATAATAATACATCATTACCTTCAAGTTAGAAAGACCACACACTTCTTAGATGAGCATTTTCAGAAACCATCTCACTATTATCAAATGTTAGCAGTGGGTTTTATAAAGAATCCCCAGATCTTAGCTATCTAGGAATGGTTTTGTGGGTTGTTTTCTATAAACCTTTCCTTCTTTGTACAAGACTGTCGTATTTCAGAACCAATTACTGTTTAATTTTAGCCACTGAAATGACCAGTAAAATCATTATAACACACTTCCTAGTGGAAGGTAAATTCTGTTTTAGAAGTAACTGCACAGGTCCACTATTCAATGTGGCTTCAATCACCTCATCTTATGCCCATCACACCCCTTCATGTACCTCCCAAGAAGAAAGGGTCTCGTTCCTGAGGTGGGGGCGGGGCTCTCCACTGGTCTTGGAGAGGGAGTCGAGGTGGCTGATTAAAATTGCTGGGAACAGGTCCAGGGGTGTGCTGTGGAAATTCTGGAGGGCCCTAAAGAGCAATGAAAAACACCATGTCATTTTCAGAATATACACATAATCCCAAGCTTAACAGTATCATCATTCATTTCCTATGGTCAACCTACTTCTTTCTGTTGGCTCTCTACACAATGCACATGTATGAGATAAATACCTATGTGCAAATGTAAAATGACAATACATAAACAATTACTGTCATGATAAAAAAATTCAAACTGCAGCATCAAAAAAATTATTTCAGGATTTTAGCATTACTAGAGAGCTATATCACTGCCCCAAGGGTTATACAAATCTACACAACTATTGACCTTCATTCCCATAAATCAAAAAGACTAAATATCTACTTTGGACATTCGTAGCATTTGTTTTGTCAAAGATGCTACTCTTTGTTATCTACTTAACACAACCCTAAGCTACAGCTATGAAACAAATTTACTTCAAAGAAGAAAAAAACTTAAATTTGTACCCTAACAAAAATTAGCAACATCTGAGATAACAGAAAAACATGAATGTTTAAGAAATCAAATTACTAAAAGAAAAATAATATTCAGCTGATTCTCCTGGATAATAACAACCTAAATTTGGGATCGCCTATATCTCAGTGGTAGAGTGGACCTCAGTGGTAGTAGTCCTAGGCTCAATATCTAAAACCACAGGAACACCAAACTAACCAACAAACTTAAGAATTTCTCAGTAACTGCATTTTACTAGTAGAACTGAGAGAAGTAAAGGCAAACAGCTTCATAACAGTGTTCTTCAGTATATTCACTGAGCTAGTTAAGCTAGTGTGCTAGTACCTATGGAACTGCACTCAAAGAAGCCACAAAGTGCCCTTAACAAAATAATAAATTCAAATCTTTTCATTTAGGATCACCTCATCCATAGGAAATGACCCAGTATTTCTCAAGTCTTAAGCAGTTAAGAATGCTTGCTGATTTTGCAAAGGGCACGAGCTTGTTCCCAGCACCACTGCAGGCAGCTCCAGCTACAGTTGATCCAATCTCCTCTTCTGACCTCTGTCAGCACATACTCCCATGGATAGTCCAACATGGGGATAGACAATTCAAAGTAGAGAAAAACAAAATCTTCTTCCTCAGAAATTCAAAACTCTAATGCCTTGTTTATTGCTTTATTGCTAATAATTTCGGCTATTCTCCCTAAACGTGACTCCATTTTATAGCAACAGGAGTAGTTTTTCTGTTGCCTTTAAAAGCAAGGCTATCAGTGGGTGAATTGATTCCCAGAACCTACATGATGGAGGAAAAGAAAAAAACTGCATTTTCTTCTGACCTCCACATATGCATCCAAACACACAAGCACACAGAAACAACAAACAAATGGAAAGTCTAGTTCAGACTTGGGCAGATGTCAATAGTACTTGCTGCATAAGCATCAAGACCTAAATCCTAATACTCTGCATCCATATAAACACAGGGTGTGGCAGCACAGACCTAGAAACCCAGCACTGGGGAAAAGAAGCAGGAAGATTCCTTGGGCTCACTGGCCAGATAGACTGGCTAAAATGCCTCTAGATTAGGCAACAAACTCTCAGAAGATAAGATGGAAAAGTAATTGAGGAAGACATCTAGCATCAACCTTTGTCCTCTACATGTGCCCCCACACACAAGAGACACACACACAAATATATCCACAGAGAATGAGTGTGTATGCATGAGAGAGAGGAGGGAAGAGGAAAAGGGGAAGAGGGGACGGAGGGAGAGGGAGGAGAGAGAGAGGGAAAAGGGAGAGGAGGGAGAGAGGGGAGGGGGGAGAGGAGACAGAGGAGAGAGCAAGGGAGCGCCTGGGGGAAAGAGAGAATGAGAGAAAGAAGACGCAAGCACCTGGGGGCACAATAATACTGCAAAAGAGACACTGCATTTACCACAAACCTATAAGCCTAATTGTTGCTAAAAATGACAATGAGGTTTAAAATACAAACATTACATCTTTCTAAAAACAAAGCACTAAGATTTATTGAATGATACAGAACAGAAATACCCCAAATCACATTCTTTTAGCTACTCCATGTGACACTGAGGCAACCCTCACACCAAAGTTGCACTGCTTCTTGCTACCAAAAAGATATCTAGTCATATCCCCTTCCCCTCAAAGCACAGCCAATAAAAGAAACCTGAGAATATATAACTCATACTTGCCCATCTTCAAAACAAGCACACAACAGTGGTACTCACTAGAGACATCACTCTAATGCTCTGAGAGGTTTAACATCTTCACTCTGATAACATGCAGAAAAGCTTTTTTCTAACAGCACAACAGCTTCAGTTTCACATGTCAGCATACTCTGGCATATAACAACTTGAGACTCCTTAGTCTAAAAAAAATCAGTGACTTTCTAAATCACTCAAACTCAAAGTTTCATACTGCAGATTTCAAAGTTTGGCTTATGGGTACTCAGTGGGTTAAAATCCAGGGTATGAATTCCCAAAACTAGAAACTCTGAAACCTGAAATACTCTAGTCCTTCCTAACCATTTCAAATAAAGATGATTCAACACCTATAAATATATCCAAACATGTTTTTAAGTGATCTTCAAAACTTCCTGGATGAAAAACTAGCAACCACGTTTATGTAACACCTAATGGTGTAGGAGGAAGGAAGAGGAAGTGGAAGGGAGGAATGGAATGAATGAATGAATGAATGAATAGATGGATGAATGAATGAACAAATGAACGGGAACCAGTTTACATACTTCTGGTAAGTGAAGAGGTCTAAGTGGCTTCTAATCCAAGCGTCTTAGTTAGGGTTTCTATTGCTGTTATAAAACATCATGAACAACAACAATAACAACAACAAAAACCACACACACACACACTTGGGGGAATAATGGGTTTATTTCCTCTCAGCCTGCCTTCTTATACCACCCAGGGCCATCAGCCCAGAGTAGCACCATCCAACAGTGCACTGGACCCTCCCACATCAATCATCAATCAAGAAAATGGTCTGGAGGCTTAACCACAGGCAACATCTTAGTTAGGGCTCACTCTTCCAAAAGGACTCTAGCCTGTGCCAAGTTGACAGAAAGCTAACCAGCACACCAAGCACATCAGCAGTCCGGACCCTTTCAAATTAGACAACTGTCCTCAAAAGCTGTGCAACACTGCCACTTAGCACAGTCTGAAATGGAACATACTGAGGCCGTCAGAGATCAGAAACAGTGGGCCTACCACACATAGCAGTTTAAAAGATATAACGCAGTATCTCAGTGAGTCAGGCACTTGGCATCCTTACAAACGGTTACTTGAATTCAAAAAGTGTTGTTTGTCTTTGGCTATATGATTAATCTTGATCATATAGCTGGGAGAATGGGCCTGCATGAAGGATCACACACAATGATTCTCACAGAATTTTAATAACTACCATGTGAATCCAACAAGATCCAACAGAGTTCATAATCATCTAGAGAGGAACAAAGGTGTCAAACACTATGCCATCATAACTGCACATACAAGGCCCATTACCTCATCAAACACAGCCAGAGAACAAAATTTTACGGCATCAAATCACTGCCTAAAGTAAAAAAAAAAAAAAAAAAAAAAAAAAATCATACCTCTATTTTGGGAATTTTAAACCACATGTTAGTCACTCAACCACATCTAAAAATTTCACTTAAAAAACTCAATGGGAGCTCCCAGAGGTCATTTTTGTCAGGACAAACTGAAAAGGCAGAAAGTAGTTTATATCAGACAGCAGAGACCTGACAAAGACTGCAGAGCTGAAGATTTCAAAGAGCAATCAACTTTCCCCTTAGATACAGAACATCAGTGCCTGGACACTATGTGGCACGCACTATGGACTCTGAAAACTATGCCACACTGAGTACAAACTTCTACAATGCATCTACTTCTCTAAAAACTTAATCCATATGTTTTTTTAAGACAAAAATACAAAATCTTTCCCCCGACCCCTGGAACAGCTTCTCTCATAGAAACAGCGTTTTCTGCCATCCCTTCTCATTCCAGAGAGGCCCTGACTGACTCTGCTCCTTGAGGTTTGCTTTACAGGCCCACCCTGACGTAGACCACAGATAACCCACATTCCCATTTCCCAGCCTGCTGAGGGACTGTGCAATGAAACGGTTTTGTTACAGCAGATTAGAATCACCAAATGTGTATTTAATTTTAACTGGTCCATCATCACTGCGCAGTTTATTTTTGTTTTTTGTTTGTTTGTTTGTTTCTTCCTAACCCTATTCAGCTTCTTCTCCCACTGCTCTGGTCACTTTACATCTGATCATCTTCTGGTTCTGATCTGCAACACAGATGTTCCTATGCCTGCAACAGCCTGAGCAGCCTCACTGTATCCAAGTATCATCTACAGTAATTAGTAATGTATGTGCTAATTTTTAGCAGTAGCCTATTTAAGACAATCTACATTTTCATTCTATTACTGCATTTAGTCAGATTTTTCATAAAAACAAACAGTATACTGAATTACAGCAAGCACTGAGGTATGGTACTGATGTGATATTTATCAGTGAGCATGCTTCAAGCTCCTAAATCTTTAGCTATGTTAACAAGCTGACAAAAAGTAGATCTACAAGGAATTGATGGAGAGAATTTACCACTTAACAACAACAGTTATGCAATACTTGTACTGACAGCTGGCAATCAACAGTCACTGTGAAAACGTTTATCAACTTACAACTTTTACCAGTTTCAACAAAGAGTGCAACAAGCCTAATCTACTGTCAATTAATTCATCATCACATGTTGCCGCTGCCACCAATGCACTGCTGCTCTCCCCACCTACTTCCTTTAGAAAACCAAAGTAACATTGCAGGGTGTACCTGTCTCCTTCCAGAACCAGAGTGGCTTCCTGCAGGCTGTACCTGACTTTCCAGACATACCTCCTACATTATCATGAAGCTCAAGACAACACCCTCTGCAGCTGGCCTTTCTGTTCAGATCTCAGGATGACCAAAGAGCTCCAGTTTCCCTTCACTCTGATTTCCTCACAAACTTCGTAACTGAATGTAATTTAGCCCAGCATTCCTGTCTGGTTTTGTTATTGGGCTCACAGAACTAGACAGTGTATTGGTTCTATGTGAAATCTGCAATCACCTCTTTATCAGACTGTTAATTGTGAGTCCTCCATGGAGAGATTTTCTCATAGATAAGGCCAATGTAACTGAGACAGCAGAGTAGCTTCCACACTGCCAGAAGTGAAGTTCTACTGTCATGGAGAAACCAAGGAGGGCATCACTTTGTTTTTAACCCATCTTCCTTGTCCCAACTAGTGGTTAAGAGTCAGAAGGACTTAAAAGAGACCAATGCAGTTTCCAGTAAGAACTTCAAGCACTGGGCAGTGATGGTATAAGCCTTTAATCCTAGCACTCAGGAGGAGGAGGCAGATGAAATCTCTGTGAGTTAAAGACCAGCCTGACCTTCAGATTGAGTTTCAGGACAGCCAGGGATACACACAGAGAAACCCTGTCATGAAAAAAAACAAAAAACAAAAATATCTTCAAGCTACAGCAGACTAGGTGTGTGCAGGGGTGTGTCATGGCTGCAGTCCAACCCCAGCTGCTACAACCTGTGCTACAAACCTGTTCTCTAAGATAGGTGTCTCACCAAGCAGGCCAGACTAACTGCTCAGAAAGTCCCGGGGATCGTCTGGTCTCTGTCTCGCCAAAGTTGGGATTACAAGCATATACTACCACACCCAGTTTTGTTATATATGCTTTGTATTGAACTCAGGTCTTCATTCTTGCATGGCAAGCATTTTGCCAACTGAGCTATCCTTCTGGACCTACGCATATTACTCCTTGAGTCTCTATGCACTGTCAGGGTCCACAGAAGAATATTTTACGTCTTCATAACTTCTAAAAACAGCCTTTTATATTAAACTGAAAATATAATGGGATCTCAAATCCTGCTCCCTTTGATATGTTATTAATACTGCTAAGTTTTCTTTTCTAGGTTCCCACATGCTGCTTAAGTGCATACTCACAAGCATTATAATGTGACTATGCAGCAAAGCCTCACATGATAATTCTCTGGCTCATTGGAACATAAGACGAGCTTTTTACGACTCCCTGTAATGCTTAAACAGAACATTATTCTGGCTTCAAGATGAACTTTTAACAGGCCAGCTGAGAAGAGATGTTCACAATAACACTGACTGCAGCACTTGCTCCAGGATATAGAACAGAAGAACTCAGAGCTGCCTCAGCCCTGTCCTTCTGCTCAGCTAATTCTCAGCTGCAGCCCAGAGCAGGTGACTTAATATGTCTGGACCCTGGTTTACTCATTTTTAAAATGGAAATAACAATAGAACCTAAAAGTCACGGAACAGAAAAGTACTCCACACAGTACCCCACAAACAACCTAGCTTCTAGCAAACATGTCATTATCACTCTTACATGACAGTCTGAAATAAAGCACATGATTGTTGATAATTTCCGTTTCCTTGTTGTGTAAGGAACAAATTAATTGAAACTGAAAACCTCGTCTCTCCAGTCCATTTCTGCTTCTTTAGGCCTTAACTGCACAGAATGCCATGGCTATCATAGACACTAATATGTCTTCCTCACTTAGCACAAGGTCTGACACACAGACTGTTATGAAGTGCTAGAGGCAGTAGATAAGTAACTTCCACTTCTAATAGCAAGCTAATACCAAGCCTCACATTCTAACCTTGGAAGTACTGTGTAGCACACCGGCTTCCACGAAGCACACAGGTAAAGCATGACACAAAGCAGAAGTGAGAGAGGGAAAGAGGGAAGGATGAAAGGAGGGAGAGAAGCTTAAGTAGGGTCTTAGCCTGAAGATTCCTGTATCTGAAACTTAGGAAGTTCACAGAAGCCACGGTGTGAAGTGACCACTGGTTTACAAAAGACAAGAATAGCACACTCAGATTCTCTTGCTTATTTATAACATTACTTGAGAAGAATTGGG
Organism: Pachyuromys duprasi; assembly: GCA_028658305.1. Taxonomy (NCBI): domain Eukaryota; kingdom Metazoa; phylum Chordata; class Mammalia; order Rodentia; family Muridae; genus Pachyuromys; species Pachyuromys duprasi. The sequence goes on along the minus strand of CM053763.1, from coordinate 61,575,650 downwards.
AGAAAAATATGGAAACTGTCTGCCTAATTTTAAGAGGCAACAGCTTTCTTTGAAGAGTCAATTATCTGGACAGTCTGCTGTCTACTTCCAAGGTCCCTGTCAGCCTCCATGGCTCTGCTTTAGAGTGAATTGAGACTTAAACACCTATAAGATACATAAAATCCCACTCTAATAATTCACCCCATACATATTAACAAGTGCTTTTCAGGGTAAAAGCCAAATATAAAAGCTTATCAATAAACTAGAAATATGGCAAAAATTTCTCAAAGAATAAGAAGAGAGTCTGTTCCATGGCAGAATTATCCATTCATTACAGTATCTATGTAAGTGATTGCTGAATTTGTCCAGGAATTAACAATTGTTACAGCAATTAACCAGGAAAAAAAGATGAAAAGTATCCTGTTGCTACTGAAAAAACATGGGTGTTAATAAAATACCAATGAATACAAGCACCCTTTGTTTCACACCAACCTGAGCCCCACTCCTCCAAAGACAGCTAGCTGCTAGAGTTCCCCAAGTGTGTCTGTCATCTTCTAAAAATCACCAAGGCTCTGGCATGAAGCCTTCCCTGAAGGCTATGTGGCCAGGAGAGCATATACAAATGAGTGGAATCTCTAACCCAGAAAGCTAAAGCCTCCCCAAAACTATCCTTATTCTTTTTCCACATGCCTGCAAATATACAGGCTACATCAGGGTCAGAGACAGAGTCAATATACACGGAACCTGATGAACCATGAGGTAAGAAGTAAGAACACCCTGCAGCTCCACCTGGAAGGTCAGCCCACTCTATTGTGTGTGCCTGAGATGGGCACTCTGAAGCCATCTAGGAATCAAAACCACACTGCAGATGTCTCAAATGCCACCCAGACTCCCATTCACTGTTTTTCTGAGAACGGCCTAACAGGAGGAAGGGGAACCCTTACCCATACATGCTGACCCCAGCTAGGATTTATGCTCAGGACTCTGCCTTAAATTGGGTTAAGGTGCTAGGGCTCAGGACTCTAAGCTGGACTCACATCTCAGCCTTGCTTTATATCCTTCCTTCTTGCTTCCCTCTGCCCAGCTAGGTTGTGCTTCTGCTAACCTCAGATTCAGCCCTCATTACCAGCACTCTAGCCCATGATCCCACAGCTACAATGCTACCTAATTCCATTAACCCTGGGGTGTTTCAGCAGGCACGCATCACCTACCCAGCCTTACTCTGGAATGAGTAGCAACTAAGCAGAAAAGTAATATAAGTCCCCAAAACATCATAGAACTACCATCAACCCAAACTTTCTCTTCCCTTTTCAACCTTCCCCCTTACAAAAACTAACTGAGTTCTGCTTTGTGACCTTTGAACACAACTGGCCCACACGTCAGATACAATATTGTACCTAACATACATACAATTGAAAGAAATGGGTGCAACAAGCCACTACTCCTTAACAAGATGAAGAAACTGAAGGTTGAGAGTTTTACCATAGATGAATGGCTGCTCAGAACAAGGCCCCACACTTGAGGTTCTTCCTATCTACCTCAGCTCAATACTTAAGCCACAGAAGACAAGGTTCTGAGTTCTGACTCTACATTCCTGCAGTGATTCCTACCAATGCAAGGGTATAAAAGTTAATGAATGATCAATTCCCTCCACCAAATGCAGAATTATTTTTCAACTGTGTTGTCATGTAACTTTCAGTACTAAAGTGCTTCTGCCGTTGGAAAGAAAAGACTAGTCTAATCCATTCAAACTGTTTTGCTTTCTTTATATCGCTTTAAAAATCCAAGATAAGAGATTATCATCCCTCATAATTCTTGTACAGACTGTGCTTTTACTTTTTTTACATCTCTTGTTAATTACATGACATTATCTATATTAATCCTATTCAAAAAGAACCGATAACTTCAGTTACAAAAAAAGATGGAAACTTTGCATAAATTGCTTAGCAAAAACTTAATCGTATAAAGACAAGAATAAAAAGGTTTCAACTGCTATTATGCCACTTATCAGCTGCTCTAAAAGGGTCAGTTGGTATGTTTTAATAAGACTAATTAAATACTTTAACAATGTCATTGAAATTTCCTGAATCTTTCAATAAATTACAACCTTCCTGTATAACATGTTTTTCATTTATTAATCTCACTTAAAATGCAAAGAACTGTATAAGAAACCAACTGACACTTAAGAACACCTCAGAGTTAATTCTGATTAAACAGGTTAAAAGCAAAGAATAAAGACCACCAGTGACCCCTGACATAATTAAAATTGCAGCCTTCTATCACAATGTGTTAATCCTCTTATCTGAGCATTCTCCATAATTTTTTTTTTCTTTCAGGTCGTGCCTTGTTTAAATACACTGATTTTCCTAGAAGGCATTTTTATATTTATAGATACAAGTTGAACATTCCAAAGAAAAAAGAGCTAGTTTTGTGTTCAAGAACAATGAATGAATTTATACAAAGCACTGTTGTTGGGTCAAGCAATGAATTAGAATGGTGACTGTAAGCTAAAAATCTCTGTCATATAAAATACTACTTTTGCAACCTTCCAAAAAAATTGCATTCTGCCATGAAATGAAGCAGTGCACCACCATGTGCATGCCCTAGGACAGCCATGCCTAGACAGGCCCCATTAGCAAACCCTCTACAAGCATACCCAAGGAATGGTATAGTCTTATAGAAGTGGTTCAACTCCCTAGGTTTCAAGCTCTCTTTCTGAAAAGCAGAGTCTATTACAGAGCATGCTGAGAGTTAGAGTAATGGCACAGGGTAAGACAGCTGCTGCCAGGCCCGATGACCTGAGTTTGATCCCCTAGAACTGAGTCTCACAAGCTGTCTCCTGATCTCCAAACACGTGTGCATATACATATGCATGCACGCACATGCACACCAATAAATACAGGTAATAGTAATTTCTAAAACTGATGTTGATATTTAAGGACCTATACAGCATAAAAATGCAGAGGAAAGGCATTGAGCACTGGTTCAAATGCTATATCCTGCACAACTATGTAAGCTCTGCTTCCTAAGGTTGCTAGACACAAACTATGAGAAAAATCTAAAATGCAGTAATCTACCAATAATGTTATTTCACATCTGATCTTTAAAAATACTGCTCTAGGATATAAACTTTTTTTTTTATTTTAGAAAAAGAAGCAATCAAAAAGCAAAGCCACAGCCAAGTAATGGTGGTACATTCCTTTAATCCATGTACTGCAGAGGCAAGTGGATCTGAATTTAAAGCCAGCCAGTCCTAAAGAGCAAGTTCCAGGACAACCAGCACTGCACTGAGAAACCCTATCTCCAATAAAAGAAAAGAAAGCAAAGCCATGGTCTAGTTATATGGAGAAATTCCCACCTGTGAACACATTTTCCACACGACCCAGTGACAGCTGAAGGATGAGCACATGCTTCCAGCAACACTGTAGTGAATAAACAAACTGCGGCACTGGAATGCGACATAGCAACAAGCAAGGACAAATTACTAGCAGGTATAACAAAGCCAGAGAATCTCAGGTACCTTGTGCCCTAGGACAGGAGCCTGAATGCAGACACATGTAATATTCCATTTAGAACATAAAATGCCCAGTGACTGGCAAGGCCAGCACAAGTCCTGTGTGATGGCACTGTCCTTTATTATCACAGTAAGGCGCTCACAGACCAGTTTAACAAAAATACTATTGTAAGTGAAAAGAAGTCTAGTTTTTGGGAAGAAACACATGTTGATGTGTCTAGGACATCTTTTAAAGCTTATCTTTAAAATGGAGACTGGTGGGGGAGCACTTGCTGCACAAGACTGTTAACCTGAGCTCCACTCCCACACCTCACATGACGGGAGAAAGTCAACTCGTACTACTTTTCTTCTGGCCGCTATGCACTCCTTGTGGAATATCTATCCTACCCCTCACACTAATAATAAAACTTCTTTTTAAAAATGTACCTAAACAGATTTATGAGTGTTTTAAAACTGCCAAAAAATAAATGTTAAGTGCTGGGGATATGAGTCAGAAATGTGGCTCACTGGGTAAAGGCTCTTGCTGCCACGCCTGAGAACCTACATGGTAGAAGAGGAGACCCAAAGGTATTTTCTGAACTCCATAGGGATGCCGAGGCATGCACAGGTGTACACATACAAGCTCGCACACACACCCCAAAGATAAACATGATACAAGTCTATTTACTGGGCACTGCACATCTCAGAAGAGTTTATGGTATGTTGTTGTCAATTTAATATGTTTACCCAGAAAGCAGATAAGTGATCATCATTCTATAATGTAGTTTGTACAGAGTAGTACAATGGTTTTAATTACTGTATAAGAAATCAGTATGAAACAATTTCAATAGCTATTTCCTAGCCTTTGGGTTGTTAGTGTAGCCTTTAAACCAGCCCCACCTCCAGCCGTATGCATGATAAACCACCTCTTCCTTTAATGGCTATTTCCACTGTGTTTAGCTACTCCTGTTACTGCTGCAGATGGGCATTCATTGATATGATTAAATTTGATGGTATGATAATATATGGTAATCATGATTAATCAGAACCCAGAAGCAAGTGGAGGATGCTGGGTATTATGTCACCTGCATTTTAAACTGCATTCTCTGCTTGCAAGCCTGACAATATCTGACAGCTGGTAGGATCTACTACTACATTCTCCTGCTACTACTCAAAGATCTGATATGAGGAAATGTCCATCATCCCTTCTCTATCTTAAGTGCTAGTAATTATAAGGCATTGCAGCCATGTTGTAAAAACTGTAAGCACTCAAAAGCAAGACTTTTCCTCCTGGAGAGCATAGTCTTGATTCTCATCAGCGAAGCTATAATCAGAAAAGAAATGGGATTTGCTGTAGCAGTCTCTCAGACATGATTTGCATGAAACAGCACTCAGGACTATCTAGCAAGCCCCAGTCACCAGCACCTGATGCCACACACCACAATGTGGCCCAGAGCTCTGCTGCACCAGCCTCATTTGCCAGGTCAAGTGAAACAATACAGACACTGCTAAAGACTAATTCCAACTCAAAGCTACACACATTTTCATCCTTAATTTAAACAAAGAACAACTAGAAATCATTCCACACCAGTATGGAGAAAGCAAAGTGGGCACAAGTCCCACCCCTAACCAAGAAACTATTTGCAATTGATACCTGCTAGAAAAGGGAAAATTCAATTCCCTCCAATGGAGTGTCACTGGTTTACCAACTACACTCCAGGGCAGACCCCATGCCCAGGAGGCAATAGCATCTTGCCTGTGTGTGTGGGTGTGTGGAGGTTGGTGTACATTTATTATTTAATTTTGGTCTTACTGGGCTTTTGTTTGACATTTGGTTTTGCTGTCTTGTGGGGGATTGAGAGAGAAAGAGAGAGAACATGAAGTTGGATAGGTAGGGAGGTAAGGTGAATCTAGGGAGAAGGAAAAATACAATCAAAATATATTGCATACAAAAAACTTTTAGCTAAGAAAATTTTCCACAGCCTATCTATATGTTGCTGGTCTCCAGAAACATCATTAGCCTAAATACAACAGTGAGAATAAATCAAAGGACTAAATCAGCTTTAGCAACCTATGTCTAAAAGGTTTAAATCAGTGGTTCTCAATCTTCCTAATGTTGTAATGCTTTTAATACAGTTCATGTTTTGAATTACCCCCAACCAAAAAATTGTTTTTGTTGCTATTTCATAACTGTAATTTTGCTACTGTTATGAATCATAATGTAAATATCTGTTTTCCAATGGTCATTTGACACTACAAAGGGGTTGAAACCCACCTGTTGGGAACAACTGCTTTAATTGGAGATTTATATATAAAACAGCAATGAGATTGAAACTATCTTGACAAAACTCCAAAGTAAAATTTACTGTAACAATTGACATTTTAGCATTGCTGTGAACAGACAATGTCTTTTTTAGGACAAACAACTAAAAAAATACTTGAAGAAAAGGACTCACAACCTTACATGGTAATAACATACAAAGTAGGACTGTCTCTGTGCAGTGAGATCAACAATATTTTAACATGAAAACAAGAATGCCCAAGCTGAAAATAACCATGTCTGCCCTGCCTGCTCCCCAGTTAGTAAGGTGAAGGGAGGAATCTTTCCTAGTTCAATTAAGAACTGCCTAATCCTCCTAAACAAGTTCAATGTATCCTTAAAGACAAAGCAAAAAGTATATAAATTTAAACATTCTTCTCTACTGTCCTCACTTTCACAAGTGCCAGTAAATTCTCAACTCTACTATTTTGTAATAGTCTCCTCTGAGATTAAAACATTCCATCCTGCAGAAAGCTCCTTAAACTAACCATATTTAGTAAGCTCCACCCTGCCAGAGTAAGTAATAAAAACTAAGAGTCTCCCTCACAAGGAAGCTGAGCTGCAAAAAAAGACTATCAAACCAGAATAGCTGCCTGGAAGAGGTTTAGACCAACTGAGGCATCTGGAAAAGGTACTTTCCAACACACAGGCTGTGCGGTTCCACATTCCCAGCTTTGTGAGCTGTCTGTCACCTATGGTGGGGTGGATTCCGGTCGTACAGCTGCCTTGAGAGTCCTATTTCTGCTCCCATAAGTAACCCCTCACTCATATTCCTGTAAGTATCACCAATAAAACGCATTTGGACTTCAGTGGAATCTATACCTTGGTCTGTTGTGGGATTCCTATTTGGAATGAGTAGATGTGTATATTGTGTCTCCCAAGGAAACATTCTGTCATACAACTACTAACAGGAGAACCAGCTGTGCACTGCTTTGTGCAGCACTGTACAGGATAGTACCTATCAGAGAGATGAGAATACTCAATTCTATTTAAACTGATAGAAAGACGTCCAAATTTAAATCTAATATTATGCACCAAGGAAATACAATGAATCCAGAAGACCTAGAAATCTGAAGTTGGATTTCTTAACTGAATGCTTTATGGTTTCTGTATATATGTCTTTGCACTATATACAGTATATATATATACTATATATATGACCTGATGCTGGAGAAGAAACTCAGAACTTTGAACAAGCTTGTCAAGCATTATGCCACTAAGCTATAATCTTCATTGTTCTTAAGGCAATGCTACACTATCTAGCCCAGGCTGGCATCTACCTCAGGATCTTCCTGCCTCAGCATTCCAAGTGGTAGGATTACAGGCATATGTTGGAAATTGTGGGTCATTTTATAAGAGTCTGCATAATACTGCCTCTCGATTGTAGAAAAGCACAGGGATAGGGTCTGCAGTATACATGACCAGCAGCAGTAATTAATGGTTAAAAGCTTAACTAGACCACAACATTGTTTTGCGATCTTTATAATTTTACCCTCTCCCCCTCCCTCCCTCCCTCCCTCCCTCCCCCTCCCCTCTCTCTGTGTGTATGTATGCTTCCCACCGTAATGATCAGGGACTTATCCTCTAAAACTGAGGGCAAGACCCTAGTTAGAAGTTTCCTGTTGTACAAATTGCCTTGGTCATAATGTCTCTTCACAGCAATAGTATGGCAAGTAATATTCCATCCTTGGAACCCAATTGTAGGAGAGGAACAGTTTCCTCAAGTTGTCCTCTGACCTCCAAGTACTAACCTTTCATTTTCCTCTAGTAATATTCTTAAAACATGAGGGCTTTTTCCTTCTATTATCAGAAAATAGAAATCTTTTTGTACAACTGAAAAATAAGTGAAAACTACAAATTACTCGTAATTTCATATTGACAAGCATTCTGTTGCACAAAATTATTTATCATAAATTTCTGAAAACCAGAATTGTTTTACAACAAACTCTAGTGCCATGGTACAAACTAAACATGGACCAACAGCAAATTTCACAGAAGCCTAAGGAAAAGAAAACAGCATTTCAAATAAGAAGACAAGTGCTTCTTTACATGTGCAAGCAATAACACCATGGCAACCTGGGGGCCGCAACCATTTAAAAGGATGTTCTGAATAGGGATTGGTAACCAAAACAACTAATTAAAAACTAAATTTATACAACGTGAACAGAAATCTAAGGAAAAACCTTAGCTAAATATGGGAACAAAGCAAGAAAGAGCCAGCTTCAGATGGTACCACAAATAACGGCCACAAAGCAAGAGTGTCTGAAGTACTCCAAAGCTCAAGCCAAAACTGAGCTTGTCAGTAGACCTGGTTAATAGGCAAGCTCTCCATCTAATCCTCATCTATTGTTCATTGTCAACAGGCCACACACACATACTCAAAATCACTTTCTTTTTTTTCCACAAATGGCATTGGCATTTCATTGCCTGGACTAATTTTCCCATGGTTCTTAAAAAGAACAAGTAATTAATAAACCAAAAATTCAAGAAAGTAAAATGCATATTATTTAAACAAACAATGAACTTTTTTCTTCTAGTTTCAGATAAATATCAAGCAGCACATGAGTGTATGCTTTCCTTCAGACCTAAATCTTTCATTAAGAACAGGAAACCCCGTGGCTCAGGAAACTCTCAGCCCTTTTATAACCAAGCACTTCATTCTTATTTTCTGGAATATGATGCGCAGACTCTCAGCCACATCATGTTGCCTGTGAGATGTGCCCTCAACAGAGGAATATGACAAAATCAGAATTCATATTCTTTCATATGAAAGGCATTCTGATGACAGTCCTGATTCAGCAAGTTCACAGTGAAAATTAATTCTGCTCTCAAACATCTATTGACCACTAAGGTTTTCCATGACTGAGGCTGTAGTCAACATTGACCAGCACCCACATTGTTTCTGGCCAGACAAGTGCAGTACCTCTCAGGCAGCATGTGCTTCCAACCCACCACAGAGAACAGCTGCTACTCACTGGGAATCTTTGGGGTCCCACAGCAGGCCTCGGCTGGCTTGGAACTGGCAGCAAGGGCACTGTAAGAAAACACCTTGCATTACGATCACTTGACATCAGACCAGCTGAAAGGAATAAAACTCATGAGCTCTCACACAAACTGTACACTTTGCACACAGTACACATACACAGTGCACACAGTAACATTAAGTTTAGACTTCACCTATACACACTTGGTACTTTTAATAATCTCACAAAAAAAAAAAGAAAAGGGTACTTTTGGTCCCAGAATAAAACAGTACAGTATGATGCTTAAGTTCTAGCAGAGAATTACTATTTAGAATTCAGATATTTCTGTAACAAAAGATGTTAATTTTCTTATGAAATAAAGATCTAGTTTCAGTGGGATGTTGTGGGGTATACTTGTAACCACACATTCAGGATTCTAAAGAAAGAGTACTGTTTGAGGCCAATCTGAGCTACACAGTGAGCTTAAGACTAGCCTCGGTTATATAGTGAGGCCCTGCCCAATAACACATAAGTTGAAATGTGAATACTATAGAATCACAAGAGAGGAAGGAGAAAAGAGGAAGAAAAAAAGGTAGGTAGAAGAAGGATGAAACAATGCTTATGTAGCCTTTCCAAGAATGACAAAAAAGCAATCTACGATGCTGATACTCAAAAGTTTGGTTTGGTTTGGTTTTCTTGGTTTATTAAAATTTGTTCTTTTTAAAGAACTATGGTGAAGTTAGTCCAGGAAATAAAATGACAATGTCATCTGTACAGGGGAAGAAAAAAAGTGATTCTGAGTATGTGTTACCAGTCTACTAGATCAAGAAGTCCACTTGTTTTAAGAGAACCTCTCTCTATCTCTTCACTCCTCTTTCCCTCTCCCTCTTGTTTTTTTGAGACAGGATTTCTCTGTGTAGTGCTGGCTATCCTGGAACTTCCTCTGTAGACCAGGCTAGCCTCAAACTCAGAGATCTACCTAGCTTTGCCTTCTGAGTGTTGGAATTAAAGGTGTCCACCACCACTGCCCAGCAAAGGATATCTCGTGGTAGAAAAGAAGTGAGAGAGCTAAGCCCTTAGGGCTAAAGTATATGCTGCCCTCTCTGACATGTGCCACACATTATACTGATCTCACTGATCTGGATTTAGAAAAACTCATCATTGTTGATTTGTGGGAGCTTACAGTCAAACACGGTGCTAGATGCACCCAGGAAACTCCCATAAGAGTACCTTAAATGTGATGCATTTGGAAAGCTCTTGAAAGAGGTCCAAATGGTAAGCACTAACACAACCTAACTAGAATCCTATAGAAAAGGAGAAATGCAAACATATGCTCACAGAGAGGCCATGTAAGAACATGGGAAAGCCACCTGCAATCCAAGAGCTGAGCCCAGGGGAATCAGCCTGTCCATGCCTACACCTCTTGGTAGTGCTTGTTACAACAGGCTTAGCAAATAAATCAAAGTTTTAATATCGTACAACTTTAAGAGGACTCTTGGAAATGAGAAATAGACACAAAAATGCACCTGAAGAATCTATCCAAATCATTTTTATTTAGGGTGACAAGTCAAATTTTTATTTTCTACAGTTACAAAATGAATCCCATACAGTGAACTGAATCATGATTAGTATAATTAGCATCACAGTTTCACAGACTCAGTATTAACTAAGCATTTGGGCCATCTATTTGAACAAAAACAAATGTAACTGAAACTTCCTTTTCCAGAATGTCAAGCTAGCAGAGGCCCAAAACTCCCTTGAGAGGAAGTCCAACATAAGACTTCCTGTGAAAAGATACAAAGCAACAAGGAGCCTAAAGGAAAAGAGCAGGCTATGAAGCAAAGAAAGAAAAAAAAGAGCATTCTCATCTCAGAAGATTATAACGAAGGTAAAGAAAAGAATGGAACATTTAACAACAGACAGACAGTATTTTTAAATCACGTAACAAATATAAAACACCTAGCTCCTCTACCAAACCAATCATTTATAGGGACTAAACAATTCCAACACTGCAAAGTAAGAACTTGGAGAGGTAAGAGCAGATTGTAATGAATGGGTTTGCTAACAGAACCTTTGAGGAGCTGGCAAAACTAACAAAGGCTCTGTCCTCTTTCTTCAAGAAACTGCCCCATGTAGAGTTCAGAGGCAGAACGGAGCATGGGAGCAGGTGTGTTCTGGCCCAATGCAGAGAGTAGTAGGATCCAGACCCAAGCCTTCAGCATGAACCTCATGAAGCAGAAGGTAACTTAAAACTTTTGATGTTTCCATCAGTCTAGTTAAGCCCTAAATCTGAAAATTTGGTATTTACAATTTATGTAGACTCGTAGTAACCTATGTATACCAAAGACATCTTCAATTTATTACAGCAGTAAGGATGGATATCTGGAGAACTTAAGCTTCCATCAGACTGGTTTAGTTTTATTAAAATGGGGCAGTCTTTCAGTCTCCCACTCTCAAAAAGAAAACACAGTACAAAGATTGAGGACTATCTCAATGAAAAAAACATTTACCTAGCACCCAGCAAGTGAGGGGCTCTGAGTTTCAGCACCATGCCACATATATACACATGCAAATACATTCATACAATTACTCAATAAATTGTTTATATGTTAATTATAAAAGGATTTTTAGGGGAACGATTAGATAATTCAGTGGTTAAGTGTGCATTACTGTCTCTTGCAGAGACTCAAGTTCATAGTTCCATGTTGGACAGCTCACAAAACCACCTGTAATTGCAACTCAAGGGCCTCCATGAGCACCTGTATACACACATACCTACCCTCATACATACAAACATTCACATAAGTTAAAATAAGTCTATCTAGGGATAGGGATAACATGCCTCTAATTCACCCAAGAAGCAGAGACAGAGAGACTCTGATTTTGAGGTTACCCTGATCTACATAGTTCCAGGTCAACAAAGGCTACACACTGAGACTCTGGATGAACAGACAGATGGATAGATGGAATCTTTTTCTGTTTGAGTCAGGGTCTTCAGGGTCTCACTATGTAGTTCTGGCTGTCCAGGAACTAATTGTGTAGACCACACCAGCCTCAAACTCACAGAAATTCTCCTGACTCTCTCTGCCTCTCGAGTGCTGGGATTAAAGGTGTACACTTTAAAAAAATACTTTTAAGAGTACTTATCTGTTAAGAGTCTAAGAAGTGCTAATTTGATCTGTATTTTGCACGTGTGATACATCTTGGCACTCAGTCTCTCCTGGTGCTTCAGTTTAAGCTTATTTACAAAATACTAAATGAATTAACACTGCTAGGACTTCACATGTAACCAGTAAGAAGAAGGTTTTTGTTTCTCTGACATCATGTACATAAAAGGGAAGGACCAAGTAGCATCAAAGCTTCTGGGTTCATGGTGACATTACAGAGGCTCAAACAGGGGCTGGAGAGATGCTCAGTGGTTAAGAATACTGTCTGCTCTTCCAAAGAGCCCAGGTTCAATTCCCAGCACCCACATGGCAGCTGACAACTGCCTGCAATGCCAAGGGATCTGACACCTTCACACTAATGCACACAGAATAAAAGTCAATAAATAATATTTAAAATAAAAATATATTTAAAAAAAAGAGGCTCAAATAAACTCAGCATTTACTGAGTCACTTAAGCTCTGAGATGAGGGATTTGCATTTAGTACTTTCCTAGTCTGATGACTGGAAATAACACCACCTGGCCTAGAGAACATTCCAGGACCTACTTACAGCTTTATTATTTAGTACTCCCAATACCATTATTTTTATTGGGCTGAAGAAAACCTACGCATCTTACCAGCCACCAGTTTTCCACTAAAATTTACAAGGAAATACCTAATTTCTAAATGTTGGTGTAAGGCAACCACGGAGAAGTTCAATTTAGGGAAACAAAGAGAAGGCTTATGTTGGGTGCTGGAAGGATGTCTCAGATGAGAATTAGAGTTTAGGTCCCTAGCACCTATAGAAATGTCAGATGGGTGTGTAACCCAGCTGCAATCCCAGCACTGGGAGGGCAAAGACAGCGAATGCCCAGAATAAACTAGCAACTTGACCAGCACAAGCAAGGGACCCTGTGATTTCTCTCCCAACTTGTGAAATTTCTCAACCTCTTGAGCTCATCATCAACTATTCCTAACTCTCTCCCTTTCTCAGGAGCCCCAAGTAACAAGAATTCTTCCCATTCTTCTTGATAGGTGGGTTCCTTCCCAATTCTACTGCTGTCCCAAACCCAGGCCCAAACCTCATGCCACCTTAAGCTCCCACTCTACCGTGCACAATCAGTTTCTGAGTCATTGGCACCATCTTCAGAACCCTCTGTCGCACTGCCACCTCTGTAAGAATATGTCTGCCTTCTTTTCCATGAAGCTCTCGGCACTCCATCAACTCTCTCCCTCCGGGAAGGATTTCAGTAATTATCCTTCCTCCAGTGTCTTCTTTTTACAGGACCCACTGATTTCAGGTCCTGCTTATTTATCTACTGCACTGTAAATACAGCTGTCTACACTAAACCCATAAGATGAGGCAAGCATTGCCAGTGACAAACATCATCTCCACCTCCAGTCATTTCCTGCAAATTTGCGGTTCACTCCTGGTCTGTTACGGCTTCAAGATTTCTCTGCTCAGACTTTTCAATATACTTTATTCCCGGCTTGATCACTAAGAAAACTGAGGCCACAAGAACTTATCCAAGATTCTGCCTCCTACCACCAAACATGCAGGGCCACCTTGTACACTCATGATGCTGCCTCTGGTCCTGTGTCTGTAAGTTCCCCATTCCTGCTCCGGGCTCACAGGGCCCTACCTAAACCAGTGATTTTTCAACCATGTGCTGCTAGCTCTTCCCTCTAAGTGTGAGATGTGACTCTCTCTGCTTTAATTTTTCCAAGTCTGCTCCCCCTCCCCACCTATCAATAACAACAATAACTTTGTTTTAAAGAACACAATGGAAAGCATGTCAGTTCATATCAGGATCTTCCCATTCTAGGCCCAAATTAGTCGGGCTCCTTCATACCACTTTCACTTCACAAGCCATCAGCAGAACTGAAGCCTTCCTAAAGCCCAGGGTAGCCAACAGCCTACCACAGGAGCCATTTGCTTCCTTGGCTTCCCATCCTGCCCCCAGCAGCTCTGACGGATTCTCTTACTACCACTCACAATACCAGCACTCCTGGTCTCTATAGACCCACACCTCTGCTAGTGATCTAGATCAGTGGTTCTCAACCAGAGCTTCTGCAACCCTTTAACACAGTTCCTCATGTTTTGGTGACCCCCCCAACCAGAAAATTATTTTCATTGCTACTTCATAACTGGAATTTTGCTACTGTAATGAATTGTAATGTAAATATCTGTATTTTCTGGTGGTCTGAGCTGACCCCTGTGAAAGGGTCATTTGACACCTCCAGAGGGATTGCTACCCACAGGTTGAGAACCACTGCTCTAGCCCTTCTATATACCAGCAATGCCCAACTTGAACTGTTAGCCCAGAGCATTTGAAGTTGCTCAACTGTTTGACTAGACACTTTCAGCCTCTGAGATACTTAGCCTCCCTCCCCTATTGATCCAATCCAGCTGCAACAGCCTCCCATTGCTTCTGATGCACAATCCTCTGGCCCCTGGCTCTTACAGTCATCTGCTGGCTGGACACACACTTCTCCCCAGGTGTACTTCCTGGTCCACCCACTGAGTTGGTCTTCATGAACTATCATGTACTATGCCCCTTTCACATTAGAATCTAATGAAGAACAGTTTGTTGTTGACTAAATTTGCAACAAAACAACACTTTTTTGTTTCTATTTTCAAACAGCTCAAGAGGCACTCACCTATCAAGCCTTTCCACCTTTTTAAATTCCCCCAAATGCTAAATGACTGCTAAGCAGCTGCACTGCGCTCTAAGAGTACTTCAACACTGCTCTCCCATCACTGTAACTTCTGATGACTGGTGCCTTGGTCTTTCTTGATCCGCCTCTACACTGGATATCACTGGTGGCTCCTGGACCAAATGTGTTGATGCTTCCAGTTGCATCCACAGCAGCCCATTTTGAACTTGGGTAAGAAAATCACTACAAGTTGTTTGGTCTAACATCACTTCCACAGTAGAAGGATCAAATATTAAGAAGTCAACAGCAAAAAAAATGTGCATTAAAATGATGCAAAAACAGAAGCACACAATGCACTCTCCTCAAATGACCAGTTTCGGCTATGAGAAAACCAAAACTTCCTTTTTGCTCCATGTTAATATCCTAAACCAGACACTTCTTCCAGTAAAAATTAAGTCCTTACAAGAAGAACCCTGCATCACTTCTCTCCTTTTGTCACCCCATAAACCACTCATTTCTCTTAATTACTTCAAACCCGAGACTTGGGCTCACTATTAACAGCCCCTCCTCCTTACACCTCTCTAAGACTTGTGACCACCTTCCCTGACAAGTCACTCTTTATCTTTCTGAATACCTCTAGAACTAACCTAATGAACCCCCAGTAACTACGCCCTCCCTTCCCCAACTTTGCTTTACTTTCCCTCTTCATCTACATCTAGCATGCCTCATAGGCCTGCTTACCAACCTTGGTAAACTGCCTCTGCCCATGAAGCAACAAGAACATGAACAGAACTCTTTTATGCTCTGCTCTCCAACAAAGCCCAGGTGCCTGCAGCAAGTGGGACAAACACAGGAGCAAGTGATTCAGAGAAGCTCCTTAGAGCAGCTCCCAGCTCTAGCATCTCTTTTGTCATAGCAACACAGTTAACAAATGAAAGAGAGGTTGGTCCTTACCTGCCAGGTAACACAAACTAAAGATGAACACCAATCAGGGGCTAAGAAGAAAAGTCATCACTTCCAACATTCTTGCCATGAGATATATGAAGTAAGCATTCAGAGACTTCAACAACTACCTACAGTTGTGCTTCACACTGAGACTGACACAGTATTTTCCATTCAGTCACAAACTAAGAGACAGACATTTTGAAGAAAGGAACAGATCAAACTACATTGTATCTGTGAATCTAGCTGCTATTGTGGTGGCTTTGTGAATGAACACATAGCAGGGAAGAACACGCACCTTGAACAGGGGTCACCACTGTCCCCTTGAAATGTGGGTTGATGTGGATGTTCTTGGGCTGCTGAGGAGTCACTGGGGGAGGGGTCAGCATCATCCTTGGAGTATCGATCTGGGGGGGCATGTGCACTCCCTGTGGTGGGGATGGGTGATGCGGGTGCTGTAAAGGAAGTAGAGGCTGTAGCTGCTGCTGCTGGAACAGACTTCTGATTGGCTGCTGCTGAGGTGGTGGTGGTGGTGGAGGAGGCTGTGGCTGTGGAGGAGGGATTAATCTTGGAGAGTGAGCCTGAAAACCACCAAAGGAGAAAAATACACGGAAATCAACATTTGGATGAAAACAGAAGTAATGCTGACTTAAAAATAAGTATACAGTAAAACCTTGTACACAAACTTTGAACACAGGATAAATAAACCTATGCCATGGACTCACAAGATGGCATGTGGTTCAACCAGTCCATAGCAAAGAGAGAAGAAATAACAGCCCAAAGCACACAGCATGAATTCTGAAAAATAAAATTCAGCCCAAGAAACAAACTGCCCATAATGAACAAAGCCACCCGTAGCCTCTAAACATAGCTAGCCCTAACTCTCCACAAGGAGACAGGAGACACTAAGAAAGGGTCAGGGCTACAGAGAGCGGTGCCAAGGAGAAATTACTTTCAGAAAGTGGCATCTAGGCCAGGCCTCCACTGGAGGAAAGACATGCATTGCACACAGACAATAAATAGATCATGAGCGGAGAAAACCAGGAAAAAGGACTTCCTGTTTGGTCAAGAAAAAGAGAGGGGAACAGCACATAAAAAGAGGACAAAAAAAGTAAATAAAAATAAAGTACAACCCAAAGTGGCCCTGCAACCCCCTGCAGACCCACATCTAAGTCCCCATCGGAGACTTGTACTGTACAGGAGCAGCAGGCCTACTCCTGACAGTGCCAGAAAGTGAGTTGGACTCAGACAGTCTGATTCCGAAAGTTTTGCTTTTAACCACTAATCAAATCAGCTACACTGCCGATTAGCAGTCAAAACACTCATAATTCAGCTGTCTAAT
Organism: Pachyuromys duprasi; assembly: GCA_028658305.1. Taxonomy (NCBI): domain Eukaryota; kingdom Metazoa; phylum Chordata; class Mammalia; order Rodentia; family Muridae; genus Pachyuromys; species Pachyuromys duprasi. Next base: position 61,558,808 of record CM053763.1, on the reverse strand, counting down.
TAGTCGTTTTCCCTGGGATAATGCCCAATTATAGAGGATCACTGCATTCCAAATGAAAGATAAAGCATGCATGGAAAGAAATCCGCAATGGTGCCCTCTCTAGGAAAGTGACTTCATGTGAGATGGAAGAGATGAACACAGGCCTGTGACAGGCCACGGCAAAAGGCAAATATAAGAACAGCCACAGTTCTGATGAAGGACAAGGAGAGACTTTAGAGGAACAATAAGATTGAAGTTAAATTGCATATGACATTGGCTGGCTATCTTTCCTAAGAATTTTTCCAAAGATTGAGAACCCAATAAACCTTCTGTTGATTACCTTTATGCATCCAAGTGTGTGATATACAGAACTGAAAATTGTCAAGTGTTGTTTGACCTCGCTGAGAGAGGCTGGCACTAAAACTGGGGGGTGTCCCCACCCGATTTCAGACCCTAGCATGTTTGTCTGGGGATGGAATGCCTTCCTAACTTTCTGAGGAGAGGAGAGAACAGCAAACTGCCTAAGAGTAAAAACATGTCATTGAAAATTGCTAACAGGTAAACCATTTTGAACAGATCTGAGCATTGTACAATCTCCAAATACAAGTATGAGAGGTAGGAGGGAAAGGAGGGATAGTTCTAGAGCAAAGCAACCCAAAGAATCAAGAGAAGGAAGTTATGTGATACCTCAGATGTGTGTGGACCTGGGGTGTAGGCCATAAGATAGGCATGCAAAAGAGTGTCCACTAACAGTGCAGGCTAGGACTGACCTCAAGAATAGAACCGAGATCAAGAAACAAGAGTCAAGAACATTCCTCCTAGAAAGTGGAGGTGAACAGGCAAGCAGACAGATCCATTCTGGGTGAGGAGTAAGCAGGATCTCAAGCATCTCTGTGACTTGGGGAAAGTTACTGAAGACAACCCCAGTGAGAAAGACAAGGCTGTAGTCAAAGTTCATGGCTGGTCAGACTCAGTCCACCATGTACATGGTGGCTATGCAACCCACCAGGTGGTCATATCAGGATCCAAGGACATAGCTGCCCTGTCAGGATGCAGGTTACCTTGGCTTTTTGCCTGGCTGTTACCGGTATCCCCCACCCTCTCTCCGTTCCCCTTCCTCACCTGTAAATAAGAAAAGGAGTTCTGTGGCTCTCATGATGATGCAAAACCAATGTGAGGCTTAACTTTTTTACCTTGATGGAGAACCAACTAATTGTGTACAAAAGAGCCATGTACTGATGTCACAAATTTTCAATAGGCTATCAGCCACCTATTCCTCTTCTCTTGGAATACAATAAAACTGGATTCTAACACAAGACCAATAATTATTCTTTCTACTTCATCATATCACCAATGGATTGTATCTGAAACACTGTTAACTGAAGCCAAGTGTAGGCTGCAAGCCTTAGGGGATACATGGAATACACTAGGGACACATCTTGCATTATGTTACTTCCTAACACTGACGGAAAGCTATGAGGTTTACCTCTATCTTGCAAAAGGACAATAAACACCATGACTTTTATCTTTGCTTCTGCGACATCCCAGAAGAAATCCACTCAAGTTTAACTGCATAATTCAGTCTCAAGTCATGAAAATTTTTCTAAGATACAATAATTAAGAAAAACTGCTATTGAGGGAGAAATCTACAGAAAAACACTTTATTAATCGACTATGACCTAAATCCTATCTGTGTTAACATCAGCACCTCAAAAGCAGCACACTTGTGAGGACGTCACTGATGTAAGGGAGAAAAGCAGGGCTTGGTTGTAGCCACATAGGCCACTAGCTGATCAACGAAAGTATTGAGATGAATTTTTGACTACCCAATAATGAAAAGACACGATCCTCAGACTACAAATAAAATCTTAACACAGACCCAAACCCAGAAGCTTCAGCCATTTCTTCTACTGATTCAGGGTCTTTTCAGAAAAAGTGTGAATTGTGTGACCCCTAGAATCAAACTTTCATTGCTCTAAAACTGCAATAAAACACTACAATTACCACAACAGGAGGCTGTGTAGGAAGCAGGGCAGGCCTGTGCTCCTTCATCCTTCCCCTCTCATTGTTCTCTCGTCTCTGGTCTCCCATTCCACGGCACATCAGAGAGCCTCCTCGCCGTCCTCCCCGCCGGGAACCATAGCGTCCTTGCTTATGCTGCCGCTCTCTTTCTTCAAATTCAAGCAGTGCGGCTTTGGCTTCTGCCGAAAGCTCTATGTAAAAAGATGTACAAGTGTTAAATACAATCCATGCTACATACATCTCTGGAGAGAATAGTAAGAACCGAGTATCAATCTCTTGATATATATATATATCAAGTTTAGATCTTATTTATTTATCTTAAAAATGCTTTTACTTTCACAGAGTATGCCCAGTGAATCTAAAAAGTAGCCAGTGTTTACAGACTAGTATAGTTGGAAACTCCTTCTCTATTGCTGGGCTCCAAAGAGGCCAGTAAGAAAATGCCACTAGCTAGGTGTGGTGGCACATGCTTTTAGTCACCACACTTGTGAGGCAGAGGCAGGTGGATCTGTATGAGTTTGGGGCCAGGCAGGTCTACAAGGTGAACTCCAGGACAGCCAGGGCTACACAGAGAAACCCTGCCTCAACAAAACAAAACAAAAATCCATACAAAATAAATATTACTAATGAGCCATGGCAGAATCAGAAAACAGAAAACAAAAACAAAACAAAACAAAAAAAAACACCAAGTTTCTAATATAAATCAAAGCCACTGCCGACCTTTGGAAGTAATTAAGATAATTTCCTAAAGAATGAAACACTCATTAACTTCATTTCACTTTAAACTTTTAGATGAATTAGAATATATGTCACACTGTCCATACAGCCAGATATGGATACCTTCTCAAATGATAGGAAAGACATTCAAAGAAAAGCTGGCTACTTAAAATCACCACAGGGGCTTGACAGAGCAACTTGTGTCTCTCCTACGCTTCAGAGGCAATGTAGGCACAGACCCTAAAAATCTTCCAACAGCACATTACTCTGAGTGCCTAGGGGAGCCCTTTCATCCAAATAGGGTTCCTCTATTTTACAGTAGTGTATAAATGTGGTAATATATCTTATATTAGTAAGCATATATTTTTCTAGAACATCACTAAACACTACTGTAAGCCTTTTTTCTCCACTGGGGGTAATTAAGTATCACTTTGCTACATCAGACTAAAAATATCTAAGCTATGACTCATTTTCTTGGAAATGTTGATATGGTATCTCCTATCATTCAAGTGAATATGGACTCTTGGAAAGAAAACGTAATAATCTCCTTTTAACCAGCACAGATTTTTATTTTAATCTTGACTACATGATTGCTTCACACACATTTTTTATGCAGTGAATCAGCAATTATTTTTCTAGTGGTTCTGAGTGTCAAGATTAATTTTACTATCCTCAGTAATAAAATGGTTTCAAATGACATCTTTAATCAGCAAGAAAAAATGCTCTCCTCCAATTGAGACAAGCTGTCACAAAAGGTCACCAAAATATGACAGGATAGAAATTACATTTGTAACTTCAACTGAAATGTTAATTTCCCCGTAAGTGTTTTCTGAACTAAGTCCAAATCCTAAAAAGATATATCATAAAACAACTACAATTATACTACATTATTTCTAGTAACAACATATTTGTATCCAAATTATAGAGCAGATAGAAATGAATACATACTATAGAATAGTTTGGCAAAATAAAAATGGCAAATCTCAAAAGATAACTGAACCCCAAAAATTATAAAACAAAACCAAGAACCATAACATAAAAAGGTGAATATGTGCCTACTGGCATTAACAACCACCCACTGCCACAACATGAAAGGGTTCTTCCCACAGGTCTTTGGTGTTCAATGAGAGTATCTACAGTGTTAGTTCAATAGAACAAGATGTAAGGATTGCCAAGCAGTTAAGTCAAAGCAATATAATTTATCATGATGCATGTGCCAGTGAGACTGAACACAAAATTCAGAGCGTGAATATAAAGCTTAGAGAAGGGGGGAGGAAGGGAGGAAGGGAGGGAGGAATTAAGAGGAAGGAAAGAAAAGGAAGGAAAAGGAAGGAAGGAAGGAAAGAAGGAACGAAGGAAGGAAGGAACAAAGGTACGAAGGAAGGAAGATACTTTCCCTGAAGGTCCATGCTGCTTTCAAAGACCACCCCAGGTCCAAATCTACTTCCTAGAGCAAGAGAAGCCACTGCTCTTTACTACCAGGTACAGCCTAGAGAAAAACCATTCCAATTGTCCATGTACAGCATGCCCTGGCATTTTCATATACAGCAAACCAATTCTTTACACACACAGCCTGGCAGTCTTATTCAACCGGGATCTACCAGAGCATCAGCACCTACACCTGTGGCACCCTCTGCACAGAAGGATTTATGCTCTGAACTCACAGCAGTGTGTCAACCTTGGGAAAATGGAGAAAAACCATCACTTAATTATTTTTCTGTGAGGTTTAACTGTAGCATCCTGACTGACAAAAAGGCTAAACAACTAAGTAAGAATAATTTTCATTTATGAAAGCCCCAGCCTGAAGTAAATATCCCAACCAACAACTGAGATTTAGCTCTTTAACAGTGGAGTCATGTATGAGAATTAGTGCTTTTCACACTTGAGGCAACACACTGTGGGTCTAAAAGTGATCACACTCCCTTAGAGATCGCAAAAAGATTGCTTCACCAGAAAAAAACATATGGTATATACTCACTTATATAGACTTATAGGATAGGATGGTCATGCTGAAATCTACACAAGAAGGAGGACCCAGGTTGGTATGATCAATGCTCGTTTAGATGAACTAATAGGATGGACATTGAATGGAGGAGAAAACAAGCAACAGGACAGGAGCATACCAAAGAGGACCTATGAACGAATCAGTATAGCAATGTATCAAAGCACATATTAAGACTCGCAATTAAGCCCTTGGCAGAGGGCGGGAAGTAATAATAAAAATAGGGGACATTAGTAAGACTTGGAGAGAACAAGAGCTCCACAAAGATCAAACTGAGCAGGGCACAGGGGTCTTATATGAGACAGTTTCTCCAACCAAGGACCATATATGGATATGGCCTAGAACCCCTGCTCAGATGTGGCCATGATAGCTCAGTGTCGAACTGAAGACCCTAGTAAGGGAAGCAGGGACTATTTCAGTCTTGAACTTGATGGCTGACTCTTTGACCCTCCCCCATACATGCCAGGGAGTAACAGCCTGGCTAGATCCCAGGGGAGGGCATTGCAGCCAGCCCTGAGGAGACAAGATGATCTGGGGTCAGATGGAAGGGGAGGAGGTCCTCCCCCATAGGTGGACTTGGAGGGGGTGAGGAGGAGATGAGGGAGGGGGCTACGCATGGGATACAAAAAACCTAAACTGTGATTGATATAAAAATAAATAAATTTTTTTAAAAAAAAGATTGCTTCACACACAAGCTTTCAGTCAGAAATGGGAGGTACTTTAGCAGCATTTGATTCTTCTTTAAAGAACAAAGGATTCGCAAGATGAATATAAGCTATCACTACGTAGGTTGTTATTTGTGGGCTGTAGAGATTGCTCAGAAGTTAAGAGTACTGGCTGCTCTCCCAGAGCACCCAGTTCAATTCCCAACATCCACGTGGCCACTCACAACCACCCCTAATTCCAGTTTCAGGGGATCCGGATCCTGTTTTTGCACTACACAGGCACTAAGGCACACATATGATAAGCATAGATTCAAGCAAACACTCAAAACACACAAAATAAAATAAATCTTTTTTTGTTTATTTATTTCTTATTTGTAAGCAAGCAAAATGACAAAAAGAAAAAAAAAATGAACTGTCCAAAAAGTACAGATCATTAGAGAACACAGGGACTCTAGCAGAAACACACTTTCATCTCAGTATAAAAGCAGGCAAACTGCTTTGCAATCCAATATACTCCTTCTTGGGGCTGGAGACACAAAAACAAGCTGACAGGTAAGACTCATGTAAACTTCTCTTAAAGGCTGTGGCGCCCTCTTCTTCACCAAGCCTGGTACCTGTCCTCTCTGCCTGGGAACATGTAAGCCCTTATCAGGAAGCTGTTTCTCTCAGGAAATGGTCTTCTGAAGAGTGAAAATATTCTTTGTATATTAAGAATGATTCCAACTTTGAATCATGTTACTAGTAAACATTAAGCTTCCTTAAATTAGAATTCCAAATGGGGGGAGGGGATTATGAACTTTCAATATTTCCCTTTGTCCAATTACCTAGCCAAATTATTACATTCTATAAAAATGCACTCTAGTCCTTTTTAGAGGAAAAAATACATAATCAAAATATCCTTATCACAATGCTTCTATGGGTTCCAAGTCCTCTCCTCCCCACAGTTCCAGGAATGACTCTACAACAAAACAAGCCACCTAGCCTTTTGTCTCTGGAGAATGGTTATTGCTTGAAAAGAAGACTTAACAGCTTTCTGAATAAAGCAAAGCATAAATAACTCTAAAAAGAAGGAAAGCAGGCAAAGGCCCTAATAAAGGGATAGACCAAACTAAAGTATGAGAACAGGCGAATAGAACATTCCAAAAGAGCCATGCTCACATCCTCCGAGGGAGATAAAATGAATGCTACCAACTGTGATAAACTGTGATAAACTGTGATATTTGTGTTACTGAATGAGTACAACTTAGGTGTTCACCTGTAAATTTGTATGTGCCCCTGAAAGATACATGCTGCTTGTTCCTATTTGGTAGTAAAAACCACCATGCCATGGTTTAAATTAAAATGGCCCTTACATGTTCGGGAGCATGGGGTAGCGGGAAGTCCCAAATTAAGTCCTGAGAGAATGTGTATTCTGAAATGTACAGGACCATTTTGAGGACTCTAAGGCCAATTGACGCATGTGAAATTGACAAAAATCATTACACCCACCCAGACCAGGCTCAAGAGGGATGGCAATTCTTTCTTCAGAGTCTAAGTTTGAAAAACTGATCAGTGTGGGCACAGACTAGAAGCTTCCTCCTCTGCGATGTTTATAGCCTAACTACCAAGACTAGATACATAATGAAAAAACCTGAGGCTCCAAGTAGACAGAAGTAGCTCAAGGAAACGTTCAAGAACCTCACCTGAACCCAGCTCCACTGTATGTCTGTCTCTTCCTTATTCCCTCACTGTTCCCAGCCACGGTTCCAGGCCCCAAGCCTTGAATGACAAGGTACATAGGCTCATTTATTTGAAATGTTTGGTCCCATTTGGTGGAACTGTTTGGGAAGGATTAGGAGGTGTGGACTTGTTGGGAAAGGGGCAGGATTCAAGGTTTCTGATGATTCACATCATTCCCAGTACGTCTGTGTTGCTCTCTCTGCCACCTACTTGTGGATCAAGACTTGAGCTGTTCCTGCTGCCATACCTTTGCTTTTTGATTATAAACTCAAACCCTCTGAAACTATAAGCCCAACACCTTTTTTATAAGTTGCTTTGACCAAGGCATTTTGTCACAGCAATAGAAAAATAACTAATACAAACCCCAAACAAAAGTGTTTAAAATTAATAAAAGGAGCTGAGGGTGTGGCTGCCAAGTTCTGTACACTGAGAGTCAGAGAGAGACACGGACGGACAGACAGACACACACACACACACACAGAAACTGACCTATGGACCAGACCATCAAGATAATTAAAGGGCCTTGACCTTGATTTTTATCTAGACCAAAATAGAAAGGCAGGTAGACCCGATGTCCTATAAGCTTTACCTTTCTCCTTAGAAAGCCATACCCTGATGGTCCTGTTCTTCTAAAGTCCAAGCAGAACCTGGGACTAAATACAATCTTCCTGGGTACTGCCTGGGACTAAAAACTCAAAACAGCTGGGAGTGGCCCCAACACTGTTTTCAAAAGCCCAAGTCATTCCAGACAGATGCTTCTGCCACTCAGCAATACTCCCAGCAACTGGGGTTATTGTGACAATCCTACATGAACCTAATGATCAGTGGAAACGGATACAAAGTGTACAGAGGGGGGCTAGAGAAATGGCTCAGTGGCTAAGAGCACTCACTGCTCTTCTGAAGGTCCTGAATTCAATTCCCAGTACCCATACGGCAGCTCAGAGCTGTCTGATGCTGTTTTCTCCTGTGCAGATGTACGTGCAGACAAAGTATCTGAAGAAAAAAAAGAGAGAAGAGAAGAAAGAAAAAGAAAAAGAGAGAGAGAAAAAGAGAAAGAAAGAACAAAAGAACGAAAGAACGAACCAACCCACCCCAAAGTGTGCAGTGAAGAGGGGTGGAGGTAGATGCTGTTAGCCAGCAATAGTTTGAAGAAGGTCTTCAGTGGCAGATTCTTGACACTCAGTTAATGATCTCAGTTAATGATTAGATAGCCACTGAACACTCAGAACAGACAGAGAAAACCTAAAAGGATGACTACAAGGACATTACAAGTGCAAAATAAAACCAATTTGGCCCAGATTTAGCACTGGCTACCTGAGAGGCACAGTCTAGTAGAGAAGAGCCAATATCTATGCCAAACATGCCCATGCCACCACCTCAGTACAGCCAAAATGACAGGACATGAAGGAGTAGCTTTAGGCCATACACTCCCAAAGAAAATTACTAAAAATAAACAAATACTTTAAAATGTTTCACTTAAACACTTATAACCCAGCTGTGGCTGTTTGGTACCAGCCTCCCATATACTACACACCCTCCAACAGTCACTATGGAGATCAGGGAAACAGGAAAAAAAATTACCCACAGGCCAAAACCAAAAATTACCCAATGTTTCTGGAATGTTTCTTCTCTCTCTAGTTACATCTGAGAGCCTAATAATTGTTCCTTCTTTCCTTTCAGTTTTAAAACGCAGTCGTCCAGATTCTTCATCATCATCATCTTCTTCATCTGATTCTTCTTTTATGTCTTTCTGGAGTTCCAGGGTTTCCATTCCTCCCTACAGGCAGACAGAGCAAACCGTGAGAAGTAAGTTCATAGTCATTTGAAGTGTAAGTATACTTGAAAGATCATGGTAAGCCAACTCCAGTGTGTGTGTGTGGGGGGGGGGGGTTAAGTAAAAAGAAACTTTCTTTTGGAAAACCTTCAAACTCCTGTCTGTAGTTGACACACAAGGACCTCTACCTGCTGCTACTCACATTTGATGGAGCACAGATATCAGTTAAACATCCCTGCTGCCTTACATCTAATTCAGACCACAGCAAAGTGACACACAACTTAAGTTGTATATGACTAACATTTTACATCTTATAGTAAATCCGTGCCATGGAAATAACACTAGCGTTAACAGTGCAGAACTCACCTGGCAGCTGCAATGGCTACTTCAACGTTGTAAGCTTTACAGTCCCTAACCACATATTTTGAATTTCTGGCAGAAGAGCTGTCCCTCTCAGTTTGGGTTTTGTGGTTGCTTGCTACTGCTCAAGTCTTCACAACCCTTCATCACTAACCCTCTCCCTTTCCAACTTCACTGTTGCTGTCTAGTCTTAACTCACGTACTTAGTGCTGAGTCCAGTAAAAGACAAAACATTCTTTCTGCCACTTCTTCATACTAAAACCATGTTTTAGCAGAGCTCCTTACCAAAACTCCCTCTAGTGCTAACACAAACTAAAGCAGTTTTTCCATACAACTCTTCTTTCTGAGCTTCTCTGGCCCTATCATCTCCCTCTTAGGTCAATCTCAGTAGCCACTGGCAGAGGAAGAAAGGCACATACTGAGTATAAGGCTCATTTAAACACTTTCTACCAGCATAATGAGTAAAACTGCAGTTTGCCTCTTCATTATCATTACTCTTAAGAGAAACAAAGACACACTGTTAAAAAAATATTTAAGAAGCTAAACCCATGGGCAATCACTGTAAATTTTCTTTACCAAACATTCCCAATGCAAAGAGCTATATAATCAGACTCTATAACAAGTTGTACAAACACAAACACAGCTCCAAGAAATCAAATGCTGAATGAACATGGAGACTGACATTTCACTTTCAGTCTAATGACTACAGCTTTTCAGTGCTGCGCAGTTCCATATGCTGGAGAATTTTGTAGCAGCAGAATTTCACATTCTTGCAAATGTAACACTATCTTTTCTATATCATTATGTACAGATCTGAAATCAGAGTAAGTGGCGTCTTTGACAAGCCCTCAAAGCACCATTGCCACAATGTCCCTCTGTACCTCCATAAATACACTAGTGACTGGAAATCCTGTTCAGAAGCAGATTCTGTCCTGAAAGGTCTAGAGTGGGGCCTGAGAGTCCACATTCCTCACAAGCTCCCAGGAGGCCAACTCTTGTATCTACAGACTACGCTCACTAATATGGCCAGAGGGAAGAAATCATGTTCACCAAAGCAAAAACCTTATTGCAGTGGTTATAATAATTATATAACTACTTTGGTGGATACAAAAAAGGGGATCACTAAAATTTGGTGTCCATTAGAAAATCACTATCAGCAAACTAGAACCAAAAAAAAAAAAAAAAGAACATCTTCAATCAGAGAGAAAACTTACTGACAAGCAATAAAGTACCTTCTTCCTAGCACTAAAAATAAGGCAAGAAAGTTGGCTTTGGAGCTAGTTTTCTGTTGTACCTGCACTGAAAGTCAGTAAGGCAAAGGATGTAAAAAGTATTCTGATTAGAGAAGAAGAAGGAAGATGCTTTCAATAAATGTTAAGCTGGGGGACAGGGGGGGGCTAGATGCCTCAATGGTTAAGAATACATACTGCTCTAACAAAGGATCCAAACTGAGTTTTGAGCACCTTGATTTACAACATCAGTAACTCCACCGGCACTGGCAGATTCAATACCCTTTTCTGGTATGCATGGGAACCTGCACTTGTGTATACAACCAAACACACAGCCAGACAGACCCACAAAGAATATACAAATAAAACCTTTAAAAATTAAAATAATAAACTTGTCCATTTCAATCTAGAGATACATGGCCATCTCCATCAAAACCCTAGCCAGATTTCAAGTAGATATGGACAAATCCATTACAGAAAAGAACCTTAGAAAAGAATAAAGTTGGTGGGTTTACATTACCTGGTTTCATGTTCCATTATTACAACTGTTGTGGTGCTGACATAGAGACTTTATAAAAACAAATTAACGGATAGAAGAAAACGAGAGTAAATAAAGTCAGCTAACAACATTAAAAACTACATTGATCTGATGGGAAGGAAAGCCTACACAGCAAACCAGTGAAACAACTGGAAAAGCATTTTTATTTAAAAACAATGGGTTGCTCTCATATCTCAAATATAACTCTAACAATAATGATATAAAGCTTCCACAATAAAAGAGGGAGTTAATTTTATAATCATGGGGTAGTAAAAATTTTCTTAGGTCACAAAATCACCTGGTCATCATCCAGAATATTTTTTACTTATAAAAATTATATTTGAGAAGGGAGAGGAAAGGTGGGATTGGGAGGGGAAAAGGGAGGGGTTTATGGGGGGGATAAAAAGTGAATAAAGTGTAATTAATAAAAATTAAGAAAAAAATTAAATTTGAGACGGGCTGGAGAGATGGCTTAGAAGTTAAGAGCACTGGCTGCTCTTCCAGAGGTCCTGAGTTCAATTCCCAGCAACCACATGGTGACTCACAACCATCTACAGTGAAACCTGGTGCCCTCTTCTGGCATGCAGGCAGAACAGTGTATGTAATAAGTCTTTTAAAAAATTTTTTTAATTAAATTTGATAGCTGGACAGTTTAATAGAGAACCCAAGGGGTCTGATACCCTCTCTTCTGGCCCTCAAAGGCAATACACGTGCCTACATGTGGCACACACCAATATGTATGTAAGAAAAACTCCCATATACATTAAAAAAATTTACATTAAAATTGTTTACAGTCATACCACCCTGGATATGAGTTATCTCATATAAAAAACTTAAATTAAAAAAAATGAAGATGTAATTCAGAGGTTCAGAAAAAAAATTTCACAAACCATGTATCTGTCAATGGACTTGATATTTAAAATACACAAGACACTTATTTAGCAACCTATCCCTAGGTTATAGACACTAAGAATATGCACATAAACTATACAAGAACAAAATATACTATGTTGAATACAAATATACAAACAATCTCAATGAAGACCTTATATACTCTGTAGCTTACATAAACAAAAGACAAACCACTTTAAAGAAAAGGCAACTAAAACCAAACCCATAGGTTTTATATATATATAAAGTCCAAAAGAATATATTAACAGTGCTCAGTACCATTAGCCATCAGAGTAATGTAAACAAAATCTAAAATGATGAAGCCACTGAAGGGCTGAAGAAAGAAACTGATACCAAATGAGGAGGAACTATAAGGATTCTCAACTAGGCAAAGGGTATAAAATGATACAACTATTTTGGAAAACCATTTGTTTTCCTTAAGTCAACACCATACTAATCTAGCTCAGTAAATCTACCAATACCTATCAACAACAAAGAGGGTGAACATTCATCCCAAACCAAATACCTAACAAGAGGAAAAGAAACTGTAAGGTATATAAATAAACAAAATTTAACTAGTCTACATGTAAGTACTTGGATTAATTAAAAACCCTGTAGGGCAAAAACAGCTAAACATGAGGTTATGGGTTGTAGCTCAGTGGCACAGCCCTTGTTTAACATATCTGAGATTCTAGATTCAATCCCCAACACCACAAAAACAAACCAAGGGGAGCAGGCAGACATTAAGATGAACTTGTAGTACAATTAGATGAAGCAGGGTGAAAGAAACAGTAGTGTTAGCTTCTGCAAGGCCAGGAGAATAAAGAAAAGAAAAAGGAAAAAAAAAACCTAGTGTTTCCTAACTTATGCCATTTATTTGCAGTGGGTGTTAATATCAGGGCTTTAAAAGACTACTCCTTTCTTTTCTCTGTGAACTTTGTGTTTCACTCTTTGAAATAAATTAAAACATACAAAAAAAAATAATAAGACAAGTATAAGAGACTCTTCACCTCATTGTATAGATGCAGAAGGTGTCTAACTGGTTGTTAATATCAAGGCTTTAAAGGACTATTTTGATCTTTGTGAGTGCTGTGTATAAAACAGGAGCCTTTCCTTTAAACTAAGTTTGACCTTTCTGAAGAATAATGGGATTATCCCTCATCAATGACAGTAAGGTAAAATAGAAAGATGGGAAAATCACGGGACCCGAAATGAGAAAGGAAAAGAGTCCCCTCTGGAGTTTAAGTGAAATCTCTTGCCACTTGAAAACCAAGGATTCTATCACAATTACCAAGATTTATTTTAAGACCTGCCAAAAGAATCACAGTATTCCTTTTGTATAGAAATATTTTCAAAATCAAATGTTAAAACAACAATGAACCACTTTTAAGGCCCTGAGTTTGTCCTTACTCCTTTTCCAGACATTTTATGAGAATCTCATAAATGCCACTATTAACTTTAGTTTACATGAAACCATTCTAACTCCATAAGCAATTCCTATGACCCCATCACTTAAAATCCTATCAAAGCACCTCAGAAAGCACCCTGGGATCTCACTTAAATTCCTCAGTACCCTGAAGAATCCACCAAGGTAAGGGTATGGAGCTCCTATAAAGACATCAAACAGTGTGACTCATGCTGGGAGCCTTTCTTTTAACCCTGCGCAATCTGTCTCTACTCTTTCTCTACAAACTCTAACTCTGCTTCATAGTGGATCATTTTGAAATTTTTTCTTGTGGTAAAGTCAAGAACCCCAGCTTCACCTGACTGGAGATCAGGCTGCTGTAGATAACTGTGCAGAGCTGTGGCTTGTACCCACAGGTGCTGATAAGAAGGTAAGCTGTATGTATACATGCATAAAAACTTAACTAACCATTGGATATCTAAATGATTGATTCATTGAATAGAAACTATTATGGGGTGAAGGGGGGTACACATATGACAGAGAAGGTCATTGGGGTCCCTCCCTTACTCCCTTATGCAGGATCTTTCACTGAACCCCCAAATCACTATTTCTGCCAGATTATCTGGCCAGTGAATATCAGATCCACTTGTCTACAACACACCAATGCTGGGCTTAGCAGAAAACTCAGTGGTCATGACTAAATAACCTCACAATCTAAAAGCAATTACTATGGTTACTTTATCTTCATCCAAACTTAGGCTGTTTTAAGATTTACAAACAAGCAATGGAGGAGTTGAGAGGAAAATATATCATCTAGCTCCTCTCACATAATTATCAGACATGTCTTCCCACACTACACTAAAAGAAAGGCTTGGGTTGCCTCTCCTGTGGAGCCAATATGCTGACAATAGAATTTTAACACTGCCAACACACATATGTTCCAAGGCTTGAACTCAACTTAGATTATATTATCTTTTTAAACACTCATTAAACGAGAAGTGTTGGGTCAAAAGACAACATGCATCTGGGCAGCTGAGCTTGTCAAGGACAGTAAAAGTGTTGATTATACTAAAAGCTGGCAAAGTGGCTGACCACACTTCTCACATCTCACAAAAACTAGGACTTGGTGCGACTGGGCTGAGTCAGAAGTCACCTCCCTAGCAGAAGCACTTCCCGGAGGCCCTGCTTACCCAGGACTCTGTGATCAAAGGGAGTGGTACTTATGGAGGGATCCTTGCATGTGGGACTCTATTCTGACCTCAACAGACCTGCCCTGGGAGAAGATCCTTTCTTTGAAGGTCATCAGGTACACAAGCTCACCTGGGCAGAGATTCTACAACAAAGAGCAAGCAGTGACATGCTCACAAAATACACAGAGCCCGGAGAAATGGTGTTGTGACATTTCTAGTATAGGTCTCCCAACAGAGTAAGACTACATCTTCCAGTGGTCTAAGGTTTTGCCAATAGTAACATAGGTTTTAATTCTTACCTTATGAATATATTTTCATGTGCTTATAGCTCAATTGCTTATCCTTTGATGACAGGTGACATATACACAGAATTCTATCTCCCTTCTAACTTCTGACCACCCCAAAACCTCCTTGGCAGCCTTGTAACTGCTCTGCTCCCTGCTTTCATTTTTTTCCTGATTTCTTTCTCAAGTACTCTTGCAGAACTGACCAAGCTGGGTGAGTAGCATGCTAGGCAGAATGATATTGAATGTTTCAGGCAACCATACTGCCTGTTCTGGGTCTTCTTCAACTTCTCCATGGTTCCCTGGATTAGGCACCTTCTACAATTACAAGAGGGGAAGAGAGTCTCTTACACTAGTCTTATTATTTTTTTCTCTATGTTTTAATTTATTTCAAAGAGTTGAGATGAAAAAGTACAAAAAGTCAAGTTCGGCTTAAGAAAAAGGTTCCTGTTTTACACCCAGCACTCTCACAGAGAAAAGAATAGTCTTTTAAAGCCCTGATATTAACACCTACTGCAAATAAATGGCAGAAGCCAGGGAAGACTAGCTTTGTGGGTCTCTAACAAGCAGAAAAGAACACTAAGAAAATTTTTGCAGAAAAAAAAAAAGAAAGTTCCCAGGGATAAGAAGGTTTTATAGACTGGGCATGGTAGTCCACACCTGTGATCCCAAAGGCAGAGGCAAACATACATACAAAATAAAAAAAATAAATAAATCCTTAAGAAAACAAGGAAAACCGGGTATGGTGGTACACACCAGTAATCCCAGCACTTGGGAAGGCAGAGGCAAGTGGATCGCTGTGAGTTCGAGGCCAGCCTGGTCTACAGAGCAAGTCCAGACAGCCAAGGCAACATAGAGAAACACTGGCAGGGGCGGGGGCGGGGGCGGGAGGGGAAGGGTGATGTTACAGACTATTACCAACCTAGATACAGTACCTATGTACTTCACCTACCTCAGTAAGGAATGGCTCCGAATAACCAGAAGCCCACTTTTCTTTCAAGAGTACTTCAAAAGTCATTTCTTCTGCACACCCTCAGACATGGGCCCTTCCCATAGGACCCTTCAGTACCCCCATGTCTAAGCCTCTCTCCTGGGAACTGTCTGTCACTTTCTGCTATGCGTATCAATAGTTTTCAGTACCTTCTTCCTAGATTAGCCTGCATTCCCTTGTGGTTTTGAAGAAACCCAAGTCATCACTGTTTCTTGAATATCTAAGACAGAACCTACAGCAGGGAATCTTGCATTGTTTCTTAAATAGTGGTTCAAATTAATTAATATTAACAAAATAATTATAGCACTGATTTCAAAGCAGTGATATAACACTTTTAAAAGTCAGCCCTAAAAATCACTTTCAACACTACCTCTTGTACTAGCTAAGATGCTCAGCCAGCTAAGATCTCAACAGGCAAAGTACTTGCTTTGCAAGTCTGAATTGAGTTTGACTCCTCAGAACTGACATAATAGGGAAGAAGAGACTCCACAAGCAGCCCTCTGACTGACTGTGTGTGTGCCATGCACAGATACTCACCAACACACACACATACAAAACCATATACATGCAGTAATAAAGAGAAACACAACAAAACAAACAAACAAACAAACATTACCACTCCAGGGCACACACTTCTCACAGACGCCAGGCACAAGAACTCATTTCTCTAGGCCCAGGCTTGGGTTCTACTACAATGCACAGTTCAGAGATGCATCAACTTTTCACTAACAGTTTTGTTTTTGTTTTCCTTAAATAGGTGCTCATTTTAAATCTGGAAGGAAAGAAACTCAGGAAACTGTAGAAGTTGAACAAGTACCTCGTGGGTCTCAGAAGCAACCTGGGAATCAGTAATCTCATCTAAGTCATCTTCAGCCTCACAGTCTTCCCGCACTTGCAGCCCTTGTTGCCCACCATAAGCCTGCAAGTATTCTTCATCCTAACGGCCATTAAAGAGAAGAAACATTTTTCTCACAAAGCTTTTGGGTGTTTTCAACCACTTTTCATGTATGATTCATGCAGAGTTATTTTAACACATTCTACTGTGGTGATACCCTGACCAAGCATGTAGCACAGGAATTTCCTCTGCAGTCATAAAAACCAAGCATACAAGCTGGTCCAGCAATGAGAGCAATGATGGCAAAGCTTCAAGCCAAGGCCAGGTTGAGCAGCTCTCTCAATCAGCTCAAAGGAAAAAAGCCTTACAAGAACCAGACTTGTGTGCTCACTGAGCTTGGCAGCAGAAGCTGGTCTCAATGCTCCTGGCCAACCTGAGGCCAACAGCAAGAGCAGAGGTAGGCAATTTTTTGACACAGCAGAGTGATTTTCACATATCACACTACAGGGAATTCTTCCTTTCTTTCCCTTGGGTGAGAGGATGAGTCTAGGTTTTGCATGAAATGAAAAGGGCTTATCAGTAGGCAAGCTTGTCCCTTCTGGGCTCAGGCAAGGTAGCAGTCAAGGTGAATAAAGATCACCAAACTGTCAAAGAAAGCAGACTGCTGCTGGCATTACCAACAAGTAGTGAGGTGGGAAGAGCTGACCCTACTGCTTAAGATGATCCCAACAATGCATTCCACTTTGAACAAACACTATTAGCATCCCATCAAAAAACAAGTGGAGATGCTAATCAACATTTCCCAATGGAATAGTCTGCTACTCTCTACACAAATAGTAAATTTGAACATGATTTTAAAAAACAACATTTTATGAAATCTCATTTGCTACTAACTTCATGGAGAATACACTTTAATGTCACCAACAAATACTACTCTGTTGGCTACTGAGCAATACAATTTTTGCTGCTACCAGAGTACAGATGGCAAAATGCAATCATGTTCATTAACAATGATGCTTGCAAAATTTATTTAACACAAATAAAACAGACCTCCACAACTGTGCTGACCAGTCTCTCAACATCTCTGGGATTTCTCATTCTTCACAAGTGACAGTCTCCCAGTTACAAAGCCTGTGGTCTTAAGGATTCTATGGCCAGTTCTGCACTAAATTCATGTTTTTAGGGGTGGGCTCTCACAGAAAGCCCATGCTTGTGAAGACACATTTCAGAGTTAATTCTGGCTTTGGAGAGAAGGTTAACATAGTCTGACCAGGACAAGGAACCAGTTTAAACCATTCAATAATGGACATACCCCTAGGGTACATGGGAACACAATCTATTCATGTGTTTACTGCTCTAATGACAATATGCACATCAGGGACAGTATGAGACAAGATCCCAGCTGCTGGACAAGATCAAAGCACTCCACCACTCAATTGTGATTTCTTGCCACCCAGGGCAGTCAGTCATTTCAGACACTACCACTGTGGTATCCATGAAAAGAAACAATAGCTTTGGCTCCAACACCAGACACAGTAAGGTACCACTGCTCACAGAACATTCAGCTGTGAAATACTAGCACAACAGAGTTTCTAAGTGAAATTTTCAAGTTTTTTTGAGGGTTTTTCTTTAATTCTGAAAAATTATTTCATTTTAATGTAAAAGAGTTCTATAAATGTTTCAATTGAAGTATTTTATTCTTTTCAGTACCTGAATCCTGGACCACAGGATGATGAATTATTTAAGTGGATTTTGTATTATTCCTGGGACTTTATGTTGTCCTAAGTTGGACAGCAAAATACATAAGAGGAAAATTTCTCAATGACTACAAGTTCTCTCTTTACCAGTCCACAAGACCCGAGTAAATGGCTGAGCAAACTCATCCTATACACATTTTCCATGCTGTGTGAGTGCTTCCTCTATTCCATGCTTTTAATGGTTCAACATTTATATGACTTATAATTAGTAAAGATGTGCTGACTATTTAAGGAATAGAGGACCCAATAAATGAACAGCTAATGTTACAAATGAATAGTTAACAGTTAAATACTGTAGAAAACACGCCCGTTTTAGAAAGAACTTGGGTTAGTTCAACAAGCATGTTAAATTATGCTGTCTCACATAAGCAATCATACTAGTTTCAGGAGATACTCTCAACTGAAGGTCTGATTACTAAAATACATCATTACAGGATCACAGGCCGCAGGCTCCAGGATGCTGTTTCATGACTCTACCGACCACAAACTACACAAACTTTCTGAAAAACAAGCCCGAGACACCAAATCCCAGTAATGACTGAACTAAATATTTGCAGGCTCTGTATCATCAAGCCCTCGTAAAGAAGGCTGCTACATTACATAAATGACCAAGGTTCATTAGCTGTTGACTGATGTCCTCTAACGCAAGCACACACTAAATGATGACACCACAAGTTAGAGTGCTACTCCCACCAACAAGGGCTCTACACACCTCCTGTCCATCTCAGCAGACCCACCTCCACTCTGCCTGCCTTCAAGGAACCCGGATGAACTGAAACCCTTAGGCAATACACAATGCAGCAATAACATCTTTCCAGCATGAATGTCATTAGGAACTTTTTAAAAACACAAACCTCTTCTGATAATGTACTATTATGACAGATGGCCAATCTTAGACCACTACCCATTTCTTTTCTACTGTTTAATAAAAATTAAACACTACCTACCAAAGCCATCTTTCTGAAATAAAGACTATCACCATCTTAGCTTGCTGATTACAGATAACAAATTATGTGTGACATTTTCTAAACTAACCTCAACCTCTTTATTCAGGTTTAGACAGTTCTCAGTAAGAAAGGGATGAATGAAAACAGGACATCAATCACTGTGGAATATTAGCACCTTAAGGATGTCTTTAGCAGGTCAATAATCTTTTCACCTTAGAAGGACTTTATCAGATCTTGTCTAAAGCCTGGATAAAAGCTCTGCATTAAGTACTTCTAACATTGACAGTGTGCCTCCACTACACAAAGCTGTTTTCTTCCTTAGAGTGCAATCCTCAAGGTCACAATTCTTTGCAGCCTTCTAGAATGACAAAGGAGCATTACCACCGGCCAAACAAGCTGTCAACACAAACTTTGTCATAGCTCTGATAAAGAAACTGGCAGACAGTGATAATAAGGTCTAATTTCTCTCCTTCCCATGGGAGGTAAACAGATTTCAAATCAGTCTAGAAACCTATGTGCAGGAAGCCATGTTATCTATGGCCATTCAAAAGAGAAAAGACTCACTGTAAATTCATCTAAAGGTTCATTGATTTCGATGTCCAGCACTTCATCGTTGTACAGCTGCTCCTCCTCTGGCTCATCCCCATATTCTATTTGGTCTTCTGTCAACTCTGCAACATGGCCTTCATACTGTCCTTCTTCTGAGTACTCTTGAGCATACAGTTCTTGCTCCTCAGGTTTGTGGTAGGCTAGCTCATCCTCTCCTTGTTCATACTCAGATTCCTGTTCTCCGGATTGGTCATTGGTATTGTCAGACAGCTCAAATGATGTAACTATGCCAGAGGTGTTATTCAGACTGATAGTGACACCCTGAGAACTATATGACAAAACACAATGAAAGACACACTGAGAGGAAGCTCAAAGCTGCATCATTACATAAAGTGAGTTGCAGGACTTAAACAATCACTGGTAACAAGACATCCCACTGGGTGAGTACACTCTAATAATCTGAGAAAATATAGCTGTGCTAGATTCCAAGTGGCCCAGAGCCACTGGCCCACAAAGCAGACAGCATCTCCACTTGCCAGCTCTGTAATCTGACCAAAAGAATTAAGTCAACCAGATGAAGTAGCTGGTCGGGCTGAGAGCATCCAAGATTGAACATAAGCACTTTGCATCTCCATCTACTTTTATAGAATCAAACACATGGAACCTGTCTGGTAGAACTGTTAACAGGAATCAAGAGTATTACGCTATAATCAGAAAAGCATGGAATTGTTTTTATGACTTCTTTAAAATTTATCTTATGGTATGTGTGATTGCCTGCATGTAAATGCAGTACATGTATGACTGGTGCCCAAGGGCCAGAAGAAAGCATAGGATGCCCTGGAACTGAATTACAAGTGGTTGTGAGCACCCTGACATAGGTGCTGGGAAACAAACAGAGAGTACTCTGCAAGAACAGTAAGTGCTTTCCACTGCTGAGCCATTTCTCTAGCCCCAACAGTTAGAATATTAAGAACAATTTGGTTTCTGTTTAAAATATATGATACAAATTATAAGCTCTAAGAAAATCAAAACATTAAAAATCTGTGTGAAAGTATATCTCAACATTCAAAAAATATATGCTAGTCACAAATATATTTTAAAAAATAACTGACACACCACCAGTTGCGGTAGCTCATATCTACAATCCTAGAACTCAGGGGGCTGAGACAGGAGGATTGACACAAGTTACAGAACAGCATATACTACAATATGATTCTCATTTCAAAAACTAAACCAAACAAATTAGCAATTTCTCCAAAAGACAGCAAAGGATCATAAAGCCACAAAACCAATATTATACCTATTTATATCACTAATCCTAAAGTGTAAACATTTTAAAGTAAGAGTTCAAATGCAGGGGCTAGAGATATGGCTCAGCTGTTAAGAACACTGGCTTGTTCTTCCAGAGGACCCAGGTTCTAGTCTCAGCACCCACTGGTGGTTCACAACCAAATATACCTCCAGTTTCAAAAGATCGGATACCCTCTTTTGCTTTCAGGATACACAAGTGGTACACAGACATGCATTCAGACAAAATACTACATACAAAATTTTTAATTAAATAAAAACATTAAAAAAAAAAAAAGTTCAAATTCAAGACCACAAAATAAATCTGTGCTCACAGCAAGTAATCTATACAGCAAAATGGAGCACACCATAGACGTTAGGCTTCTGGCCAAACTCCAAAGATACATTTAAAGGCCAACGTCACTTAAAAGTTCAAAATATAATTCATGATATCAAAGAAAAGAATTGGCAAACACATCTTACTGGTAGAATAATTTAAAACTATACTTTTGGCCACAAATCATGGAAGAAAACAGGTTTCAAATCTATGGCCTTTGTGATACATTTGCAATCACATTTATAACCTGGAAGGATGTGTTTATTTCTCTAATGCTTCCTCCTAAAAAGGGAAATTTTTCTAAGTATTTCCAAGTACCTCCCCTGAGTGGTACCAATTAAAAACTGTCTAAAAAGAAAACAAAGGTAGCAACATCAAACTGCAGTGGTCAGCATCAAGCCAGAGACCACTATACTCTAAGCAGACAGAGCACTGAGCCTTCACAACCTGCTCTGAATAACGCCTGTGACTTTAAGCCACTGACCTATTTATGGGAACAATCTATAAGGCTTCCCCAACAATATCCCATTCAAAATGTAATTGTACCTTAGAAGTCCAATACCACATTATTCAATTTCTCATTATAATTACAAAGTACATAAACAGTTCCCATAACTTATTTAAATGTGGTCCAGTTTTAATGACTTAAACATTGAGTACCTGAAATTTTCTTCATCTTCATTATCACTCTGTAAAAGATCATCGTTCAGCTCTTCATCTGACAAATCCGACTGATTCTAATTAAAACAAGAAGTCTAATTAATGTGTGTCACTTCCATAAAAAGACTTGTCACCAAGCACAAGCTTACCCTGAGAGACTTGTTTCTAACCTCCTGCTGCTCAACCTCTTGCCATCCAGAAGGTCTGTTCAGTCTGGCACTGCCACAGAGAATCCAGAGAGCCCACATATATAGCAAAACAGGCTAACCTCTGAGAAATTTTTAAATGTCACAGGTAAGTCAGTATCAAGCAAGTATAATGGTCACATTTATTCTGATTCTAGCACAAAAGAAAAAGGTTAAGTAAGACATCCCTGGAAGGGAATCTGCCATACAATTTTTCCTTAACCAAGATATTCAAACAAGAATGGCTGCTTTGGTTTGCACAATGGCACATGTGCTCAGAGGCAGAAGAAGGTAGATCTCTGTAAGTTCAAGGTCAGCCTTCAAAAAAGATTGGTGGCCTTAAAATGACTAACAATGACAGAAACAAAAACCTGAAGTTTTAAAATAATATAAGAGATATAAATCTGATATAAACTGTTTGTAAGGTCACTGGAACAGAGGGTAAACCCCTTAGGCATATAACATCGGCTTTCCCATATAGATGGCATGAAAAGACAAGTAACAGCTAACCCTGTCAGCATTGTCACCTATCTCACTAGTATGCAGAGGCAACAGAATGATTTTCTAGAGTTCTAAATTTTAGGCTGGGTCTCAATATTTCTAGATTGAGGGTCAGTTCAATTTTCTTCCTCCACTAAAAGTATTCCTAAGTTTAAAAGGGGCACACCCTTCTAAAGGGAAGACACACATACACACAAACACACTTAAGTGAAGAAAAACTGACTTGATTTTCTACTCCTTAAATGAAACAATCTGACATCTACAGTTTGTAAAACAGGTTAAACAGATTAAACCTGATTGTGTAATTTTTATTACAGTATTTCCAATAGTCAAAAGTAACTCTAGGATAATTAGCTCCAGAGACCTCATCTATCTCTGCAGTCATATAACCTCCCCCAAGTTATGCTTCCAACACAGCAGGATGGATCTATAATTTCCAGACCTAAAATGAATTTGCTTTAGTGACACAACCAGCCATCCAAAAAGGCCAGTTCTGACAATGACGCAGATGCTACGCAGTAGCCAAGCCTGCTATGGATAAGCTTACATTTACTCTCCAATTCAGCAAACAAAACCCCAGGAAATGCTCTAAAATTAGTAATACAGTAAAATTCAAGGAGGGCTGCCTCTCTCTCTCTGTCTCTCTCTCTCTCTGTCTCTCTCTCTGTGTCTCTCTCTGTCTCTCTCTCAGAAGAAAGCAAGGCTCAATGATCCCAAGCAAAGACCACAGAGTGGCAGTGAGTGCTTATGAAATCCTTTTCCTCACCTTTCCAAGAAAATGGAAAAGTCCCCTCCAAAATTCCTAAGAATGATGACTTTCCACAGGGAAGTAGGAGTTTGAAGAGGAGGACAAAAAGGTCCAAAGACTGGCACTTACGACAGAGACCCCTTGGTGTACCAAGAAGGAAGGAGGATGACTGAAAAAGCCATGGGGAAACACATTATTTTATGCTTACCTAAAAAATAAAACACTATATTGCTGGGCATGGTAGAAGCAGAGGCAGACTCTGTTAGTTAGAAGCCAGCCTGGTCTACACAGTAAGTTTCAAGACAGTCAGGGCTATATAAAAACCCTGACTCAAAAAACAAAGCAGCACAAAAGCATGCATATATAATAAGTATGCATATACATATATAAATAATTTTAAAGAAATTACTCCACAAGAGGGGATAACAGTCCCTGAAGAGCCGTGGACTATCTAACAGTGCCAAGCATGGGAAACCTTCCTTTTAGCTTTGGTCAGAGGAATCTAAAGGGAATCCAAACAATATATGTAGCTGCCATCACCCTTACTCACCTCCCAAAACAAAGATAAGGCTTATTGCTAAGAAAGAATCAAGCCAAAACTGAACTGGAAGGCCCCTCCCTGAGGAATAGCTGTCATGTTATCTAAATATGCTATATAAGATGCCAAGGGAGAAAAGTAATTACAAGTTTTACGTAGCTATAAAGCCTACAAATTACAATAAAGACCAGAATGACAAGATACAGCCAAGAGTGCAATAGCAGCACTTATATCTCAAGGGTAGCCAATAACCACCTAATTAGACTTAAGGCCTACTTAACTGGAGAAAACTCATGCATGAAAACTTTACAATTAGCCAACTAATTTGTAGTTGGTGAGGTGACAGACTCTAAAGAAGGACCTACTGCCACTTTCCTAAACCAGTGGGTCTTTTAGGGTTTGTTTCTACTGCTGTGATGAAACACTATTACCAAAAAGCAAGTTGGGGAAGAAAGGGTTTATTTGGCTTACACCTCCACATCACAGTCCATCATTGAAGGAAGTCACAAGAACTTCAACAGGGCTAGAACCTGGAATCAGGAGCTGATACAGAGGCCATTGGAGGGTACTACTTTTACTGCCTTGCTCCCCATGGCTTGCTCAGCCTACTTTCTTATAGAACCCAGGACCACCAGCAGAGCCATGGCACCATACGCAAAGGGCTAGGCCCTCCCCATTCAACAATTACATAAGAAAATGTCTTACAGCTGGATCTTACAGAGATGTTTTCTCAAGTAAGATTTCGGTCTTTCAAAATCTCTAGCTTTTGTTAAGTTAACATAAGGCCAAGCAGCACACAGCGTAATTCCCAACTTCATTCTAAAAACCTATCCTTACACTCACAAGTGTAGCTCTCACCTCCCATCAAAAAGGCTTCTTTTCGCAGCTGACAAAAACCATTACAGAAATCTACAACTGGTCAAAGTGCAGAAAACAACTGACTGTGGTGTACCCATTCCCATGTGATACACTAAAACACAACCCCTACGCTAAAGGCTCAAGGAATACCTGGGAAGAAAGAGTAAAAAGACTGTTAAGAGCCAGAGGACCAGGTAATTAACAATGAGATAGTGTCTTCTATATATGTCAGGGAGTTGCACCCATGAATTCTTTAACATTATGGTCATCTAAATAAGACCTACACAATGACAACCAGCTGACATCCCAACAACAATGGTCTCACAAGGCCCCATCCTAGAAAAACAAATAAGAGCAATGGCTGCTAAAGTAAAAGAATCCAGGGACAAGCTTTTCTGATAGGCTATCTAATCCCAAGTGGTCAGCTTAAACACATATAAGCTATATGGACTCAGTGAATTGTGTAGATGTATGTGTATATTTATAATAATAATAATTAAAGAATCTCAGTGTGAGGAAGGTAGCAGAGGAAAAGGATGGAGTTGGGGTGGGAATACTGTATAGACAGTACTCATATATAAAATTCTCAAAAATATTTTTAAAAAAATACTCTGGTGTTTTTACAGTTGCTATGATTTAGACACTGTTCAACTATTCCCCAGGACTCATGTGTTGAAATGGAGTAGTTGCATCAGCCCAAAACCAAGGGACGCATATGCTGTGGTCAGTGGGGTGGAGTGCATACAACACTATAGAACAGACAGGATGGACTGAGGAAGAATTCTAAGTCACATTCAATTACTAGAGAAAATGCTGAGAAGGCCTAAGAGTCACAGACAGAGCGAGAGCAGGACAAGTCTACTATACTGTCTGAAAAAGTCTTAACTGAAAATGTAATGAGCTTCAGTATAGTTCTTGACAATGTGCACACTAACAATTTTAAGACTTGAAAATGAAGCATAAAGAATTATATTGAGGACCTGGGGAGAAGGCTCAATAAAGTGCTTGCCATACAAACATAAAAACCTGAGTTTAATCTCCAGCACCATGTGAAAGTCGGCTGTAGCAGCAGCATGAACCTAGAATTCCACCACTAGAAAAGTCAAGACAGATGATCCCCTGGGCTCAGTGACTACACAATCTAGCCAAAACAGTGAGGTCCAGGTTCAGTGAGGAAACCCGTCTCAAAATAATAAAGTGGCAAGCAACTGAACAAGACCTCATAGCAGCAACCTTTGGCCTCTACATGCACACATGAACATACAGAAGCATACATGTGTATATGCATAGCCTCTTTCTCATATACAAACTCTTGTACATATACACACTCACAAATGCCATTAATAATATACCATATGTTAATATTAAGTGAAAATTTAAAAATACTTTTAAACTGTTTAGTAAACCAAACTATGTTAATTCATGTTAGGGGGCCTGGGAAGGTGGCTCAGTGAATAAAGCACTCACCAATCAAAGGCTGGAGTTCAGATTCCCAGCACCTTGCAAACACTTGGTGGGAAGTGATCCACCTGTAACCCAAGAGCTCGGCAGAGGGAGACAGACAGAATCCCTGGGGCAAGCTGACTAGCTAGACCTAGCTGAATCAGCTAGTTTCAGGCTCAGCAGGAGACCTTGCTTTAATAAATAAAGTGAAGAGTGACTAAGAGATGGAGAATGTCAACCTGACCTTCACATATACATGTACATACAAGTACACCCAAACATGCAAACACATGCAGACATACCACCTGCCCACAAAAAAAGGAAAACAAAATTCTCACTTTGTCTCTTGCTTCACATTTCTACCTTTCACATGATTTATGAAACAAATTGGAAGTGTATTATAGACACACACATATTAAAGATAATGCTTCAAAGCATTTAAGTCTAGAAAAGTTTCCATGAGAATTTCTACCCGTATTTATATGCAGATCTGTTATATATTACAGTTAGGCAAATTTATCTTAGCTATCAGTGAATATTCTCAAAAAGTACATTCTAGAACCCCCATGTAAAGTATCAAACCTATATTTGATTTCTTTAAGGTATCAAGCCTAATATAGTCCTTTAAGGCAAAAGCATGTTGTATGCCACTGTTACCCCAATTCTGATACCTGCTAGAGTGAACTGGGCACAGTAGGAATAAAATACTTGCTCTCCATGGTAATATCCAGAGCATCCACTAATAAGCAGCCATTTTGCTGGGCTAGAGAAGTAACTCCAAGGCAGAATACATGCTGAACATTTGTGAGGCTCTGAGCAACAAAACAATCACTCCATTTACAAACTTCTGGTCCATGCTCAGCTTTCTAGAACTCTATCTCATACACGAGTGATGGTATTATGTCCCTGTTTTAGGTATAATTAAGTAGTTCTTGTAAACAATCTTTGTGTGTGTGTGTGTGTGTGTGTGTGCTGTTTTTTTTTTTTTTTTACCTTTTTGCCAGACAGTAAATCTTCTCCAAGCAAGTCATCTTCCAGTTCACTAAGGAAAAAGAAATGCAAAATGTCACTTTTACTAGAGTAGAAAATAAGTAGTCACTCAGAAATCCAGTTAAAAGCTCCAGGGTGTGGGGACTTTCAGGTAGCTACACTTTCCTTCCTCTACAAACAAAACAGATATTTTCAAGGATACAGGACAAGTATTTGTCAGCTAAGGTCAGGATCAATAACAGAAGGTGGCTTATTAGATTTTAGCTGAAGCTCAACACCACAGTAGAATACTTTAATCCCTTTGTACCTGCTGAATAATTAGCAAAATAAGAAATATATATAAAGGAAGAACTAAGCTTCCTATTTTAAAAACTTATGATGTAAAGAAAAAAGGTATTCAATATCATCAATCAGGAAGAAAAACAAACCACAGAAAATCATCTGATAGTCATTAAGCCAGCAGAAACCAAAATTAATTTAAAATGATTGAGCCAGAGTAGTGGGTGGTTCAGCAGTTAAGAGCACCTCCCGCTTTTGAAGAGGATGAGTTTAGTTCCCTGTCAGACAATTCACCTTCAATTACAGCTATGGGAGATTCAACATTACCTTCTCCTCCAAAGGCAGTGCACTCACATGGCAGGCATCCATACACATCCATCGATCCATACATACATACATACGTACACACAAGCCTAAATTAAAAATAATTCTTTCATAGAAAGAAATTTAAAATTATGATAAGGTTATAAAATTATATGCAGTAACTAAGAAATGTGGTGTGTAAATCACAGTGGTCACCTGCCAGGTTTCCCAACATGCTTTCATGATGAAGGTTTTGATACTAGGAGCAGGTTTTCTCCAGGCTCGAGGGATCCTTTAATACAAGAAGCTTGAAATAACTTCCACCTCATTTTTAAACTGTTTTTAATATTCCGAATTATGCAAGAGCATTCTATTCAGGTATATGGCGTATTCTATTCCCTCTTCTCCCCATCTCCATTTGTCTCCTTTGTTCCCAAAGCAATTCTGTTTCTACACTCTTATCACCAGTACATACGTGATACCACTTTATGTATATACATCATCTAGGCCCCCAAGACAGAGAAAAAAAAATGTCAAAACAACATTTTTGTTAAGCGGAAATGGCTACCACCAGACTATGCTGTTTTGTTGTTGTTTTTATTCCAGGAAATCAACTATTTAAAAGCCAAAGTCTTTATAAGCCAACATAAACAAGAAAAACACAATTAAACTCATGATGATCTAGGTACAGAGAGGCCCACAAAAATCTAACTGTGCCAATATTCTTACTAAAACTATTTAGGTTCTAGTTAACAAATTCTATAGGTTTTGAGATTAACACCATCTCTAATTTACTATTACACAATGCTAGAAGCTCTAAAAATACAGAAATGAAGCTGAAAAGCACATCCCATAAAAGGCCTTTCAGAACTAGAAACAACCTGGCAAATCATTAAGTTCATATTCTAAAGGCTCTAAGTTACTATAAGTTACCCTGTTAATTAGTCTCATAACCTCACTTCAAAAATAGAAATATGGACAAGACCTTAAGAACATGCCAAAGGTCACACAACAGAGAGATACAAAACAAGGACTTAAACAAACCAACAAACTTTCTGACTTCTGCAGTTTCTTCCAACAGTTTAAAACTAGTAATACCTGGGATTTGATTATCTTCTATGTTAGAGTCCTCCTGCAAGGGCAGGAAAACAAGCTGCTAGCCAATGCTCTGTTTGAGAACCTGATTCTATATGACAAAAACCATGCTAGTATTTCTTTGAAAATGGGTATCTCTCCATGCCACAGCTTTAAGAAATGGAAAATGAAAAGGTAACACCACTTTCCCAGGACACACTAATTGGGATGGTAATAAGAGAAGTATTCATAATTACACCATAAAAATTACCAAGAATACACAACTTTTGCTAACAAGCAAAAGCATTTGAAAATAAGAAACCAATTTTCAATGACTGTGTATTTATTTGTCAGTCACCTGGCTGGCCAGTGCTTGAGAACCCAGGCTCCTCCCCTCTGGAAACTGGTTCCTGTTCACTCTAGTCCCTTTCAACCCATTTTGGACTTGGACTATGTCCTCCAGGAATGGCTCACATAGCTGTCCCCACCTCCAGCTTCTGGACTCAAACTATGTGAAAGCACCTAGGGAAATGTTATGAAACAGGAAATCAGCCCCTCCCCTCTCACCAATCCAAGGCAGAAAGAAGACAGACACAGACACACAGCTTTCCTGGCTGTTCAGACCTGTCCTTCTCCTGGGGCCTAGGCAGGAACTACTATGTTCTGGGCGCCCCTCCTCATTCTTTAAACCTCCATTAAATGATTTTCAGTTAAGATATTCTCAATGTGCTATCTTGCTTGAATTTAAAAAAAAAAAATCAGATGCTGAGTCAGCACCACCATATTCTCTTGAAAATCTCCACTAATACAATATGAGAACAAGTTTTCATAACAATCACTCTTCCAAACTTTAAACTTCTCCATTATGCAGCAGGCAGAAGGTGTTTTGTGCTTAAGCAGTATCAAAAACATGCAAAACAGAATCTTGAATATGCAAACATCATACTGTAAAACATGTGGGAAGAGAAGCTGGTTTACAAACAGAAACAACTGCTACCCATACTGAGGACAGTAATAAAATCAGACTTCCTCACACCATGATCAACCAACACAGCAGGAAGAAAGGAAGCTGCCAAAAACTACAAGTCCAAACATCAGACAGATTCAGGAGCCAAGCAGGATAAATTCCAACTATTAGAGCAGTCTGACTACCAGAAGAGAATAATTACCACAGATTAAATAAAACTGCTTACAGTCTATGCTTTAAAATTATTCTAAACCAATGCTCCGTAGTGGAAGATGTTACAGGTAATTCCTTTGGAAAAAAGCAAATGAAAATCTCCTCTTAATCTGTGCCTTCGAAGAACTTCCTAGTTAACAAAAACATAACAGGAAACAAACCACTGTGACTACTTGAGGTTCTCCAGAAGTGTGGCTCCTAATGGAGATGACAGACATGAAACACTTCCACATACCCTGACTCCCTAAACTAAGACTTTAATGTAAACAACCTTTACACCTAAATTCATTTACATAAAATACAAGAGGTTTGACTATCGAAACAGCCAAGCAGAAATCCTGCAATACATGTCATTGTTTCTTTCACAAAGAACTAAAGGTTTCAGTTCTGAAAAATGGTCTCCAAAGGCCAAGATTCAGTTAAAAGAATTGTCTGGAGGTTGAGGAGATCCCAGGGCCTTGTGATCAGTTCCAGGGAGGTTCACAGGAAATAGTGGGACATGGATATGTTCCTGGCTCATAACATGAGTGGTTTTACTTAGTCATGGGCCTCTACCATGATGTGCCTCCTTATCAGAGGCCACCTGATCATGAACTGGAGCCTCCAAAACTATGAGTCAAAACACCTTCCAGCTGGGCAGTGGTGGAGCATGCCTTTAATCCCAGCACTCATGAGGCAGAGGCAGGCGGATCTCTGTGAATTCCAAGACAGATAGGGCTACATAGAGAAACCCTGTCTTGAAAAAGAAACTACGCAACTTCCTATGTTAACTGTCCAAGCACTTTATTGTAGTAACGGAAAATGCAAATGGAAAGAACCAACACTTTAAAATATGGACCTTTATCTGGATCTCATTTCAAGCTGAAGGAAGATGGACATGAACCTGCACTGATAGACATGGTAGGCACACATGCAAACCTAACAGGTGATAGAGGAAATATGAACATCAGCCAGGCATGTATAAATTTTAGTCAGGGATTTCACTTGGATGCAATGTGGCTGTAATGTAAATACTCTTAAGAAATAGTCTCAAGGGTTTCTAGGTGAAAAACTATGTCTAATCTGAGGGGTTTTTAGAGTATACAGATAAAAACCTGTAATCACTCAAGCTGACTGAGAGTTCATTGGGTTCCCAGTGCTCTACTATACTTTCACATGTGCCTGAAAGTCTGAATAAGTTAAATATCAATCAATGTAATCAATTTCAGACAGACTGAACTCTATTTAAAAAAAAATAACTTTCTCAGAACCATACAAGGCATACATATATACATACCTCCCCCACCTCCACCCACTCAAAGATGACACATTTCTTTCACATCCTAACATTCCAGAATCTTGACTGACGCCAGCCTGTGCACCTCCAGCCCTCCTCTAAAAGCAGAGCTCCCCCGGCCAGACGATCCGCCACACTGAGATGACCACCAGCTACCACAAACTGTTTTCCATGGTGTGTGCAAGTATGGATTACTAAGCAGGCATGTTCACCTGCACTAACAGTAAGAGAAACAAAATTAAAAATCAATATATATTAAAATGGCAAAAATATTATAAAGTCTTGCTAACTACTGCACAGGATACACAGCAAAAGGTACTGTGGAATCCAAATGGTCACAGTAGTGTTCTATAAACAGAAAGCAGGCTCATACTCCACACAGCTACTTACAACATAAGCTTGGCTCTGTCTCTCGTGCAGCCTGGAGACCTCCTATCAGTCCAGCAGGGAGGTTCATGTAGGACAGGGCACCAAAGGGCCAACACATTATCTTTGCTAAGGATCTCTGTATCCAGTACAGGATCAGAGACACCACACAAAGCACTCTGGGGAATCCCAAGTATGAACATACCTGTCCCAGTCTTCATCAGCAGCTCTTCTTCTCCAGGACCGTTCTGCACCAGGCTTGTCAAACTGGTCAAAGTCATCATCTGTGAATTAGAGTCAACTCAAGTCAGTTTTGTTAAATTAAAACAGACAAAAGGCAAATGCTAGGATAACAGCTTCCGTAGGAGTCCAGCTTACCCCTTCAGATATATATAAATCTATCAATCATAAATTCCCAGCCATGCTTAAGCATTAGTTTTGTGGGGGGTTTTTTCTTTCTTTTTTGGAGGGGTAAGGGGATGTTGAGACAGTGTCTCTCTGTGTAGCACTGGCTGTCCTGGAATTTCCTCTGTAGACCAGGCTGGACACAAACTCAAGAGATCCACCTGCCTCTCCCTCACAAGTGCTGGGATTAAAGGTGTGCATCACCACTGGCTGGTGTATTAATTGTTTTTGTTTTTTTTTTAAATAAAATAAAAGCAATCCAAAATTTATTAAATACTAGGTATAAAAATACAGTGAAAAACAGCATTTTAAAAATTGTAACTTTTATTGCACTAATTAATTATTTTAAGTTAGAGACTCAGAATAATTTTTCAGCATCCACTTTCCCAAATAAGTAACAGTAATACTATAATGTAATATATATAAGTAATAATATAAAGCAAACTGTATAAAATTTTCTACTGGCCATATTTTATAAAAAGTAAAAACGGTCAAACTTTAAAAGTCAACATTTCAACTCTATTTAACTTGCTATATTTAAGTTTGACCATTAAAGCATGGCTAGCAGCAGTGGGTGTTTTGTTTTCATGACAAGTACAAAGTTTACACACACAGCCCAGTTCATATCTCAACATGGCAGGCGGCCACTGAGCTACCTCAGAAATAGAGCACTCCTACTTTATCTTTTGTAAAATCAAGCTATTATTTATCTCACAAATTTGCCGGAAGTTTAAATGTACAATATACTTTTAAAATAGGCGAGGCACCTGATAGTTTTATTGTTAGGAAACATTGAAAACCAAAATTAAAGTTTTCGTGTAAAGCTGGATAGTGGTGGACAGTGGTGGCACACACCTTTAATCCCAGCACTTTGAAGGAAGAAGTAGGCTTTATTGTGTAAAGTCTCTTGTGATGATTCTAAGGACAAGTACCAAGTGAAAGACACATATTATAAAAATTAACTACATGTTCAGAGCTGTGGCAGCAACAGACCCAGCCAGTGTTCCTCCTTGCCTTGGTTCTCTAACTGAGGGTTCAAACCTCTGGTACCATTATCCCACCCCCAACCTGCCTGCTGCTGAGGCTCAGCTGTACGGGGATATCAGTGGGGAAGAAACCCTTCTCTCACACTAAGACCCAACTGTGACAGACACTCAACCCACAGGCCCCTGCTAAAGAGGCAGAGAAGCCTCACACCTGCCCACAGTCAGCAAAGCAATCAACAAGCAAAGAACGGTAAGAAACCCTGGGGAAAAAAGTAGGGAAACCAGTACCCACAGAAACTTCAAGGATTACCTCAAATATCCACTTCCAGGGGAAAAAAAAAAAAAAAGACTATAAACTATTGTTAACTAGCAGTTTCCTCTGAGATTGAAACAGTCCATCCTGCAGGAAACTCAAGTCAAACAACTCAATGGCTTCAGAATGTCCCTAAAACTGAACAGATTCAACAGGCCCCTCCCTCTCAAGAGTAAACTGAGACTGCAGAGAGTCACTCTCAGACAAGCCAAATTGCAAAGACTCTCAGACCAGCCAAGCTCAAAAGAATCTTGAATAATCAGGTGAGAGCAGGTGCGGGGCAAAGGTTTAGGCCAATTAAGTTACTGGAACAGGACACTTCTGAGCTGCCCGCAGGCTGTATGTAGTGTGCTTCTTCAAGAACTCAGCTTTTGTGAGATGTCACCCAGGCTGGGGCAGGCATTAATGATGAAGTGGTCTTCAGGTAATTTCTGCTCCTGTAAGTAACCTCACCCATATTCATTGTAAGTATAAAACTTCACTGGTTCACCAAGCTGGACTTTGGTGGTACCACACTTTGTTCTGTAGTAAACTTATTATCTGGAGTGAGTAGGCACTTGTGTGCGTGTAGGTGTGTGTGTGTGTGTGTGTATTTTCCCTCTCCCCAGGAAAAGTCTTATGACAGCATACATCAAAGAAAGGTATAACCCTTCATGCATGGGAATGGGAGGAAACAGGTAGCAGAAACTGCTTGTGAGAGGTTCATGAAAACATTTCATGGGAATGGGAGGAAACAGGTAGCAGAAACTGCTTGTGAGAGGTTCATGAAAACATTTACGTAGCCACCATAGATATTTATGTTCAAGGAACTAAAAGTTAACTAAAAAAACAAGAATTAAAGTGGCAAAATTCAAATAGGCAAAATAGAAAAAACATCAAATGACCACTATTGCAGACAACGTCAACAATCACTATCCCATGAATACCAGAAAGAGGGTACAAGGATCAGAAAAATCTTAAGACATAGCTGAAAACTTCCCAAATTTATTGAAAAAAAAAATGGCCTATTTATCTAGGAAAGCACAACAAATTTAATTTAAAACACAATAAAAAGGCACACACACCAGTTAAAATGTCCCAAAGCCAAAAGCAAAATCTGAAAAGGAGAAAAGGCCTCATCACTACAAGGTAACTAGAGTAAATGGTGCTCATCACCAGAACCAGGAGTTGGGGGTGCAGCAAATAACACAGAACAAGAGTGACTTATAGCCTGCAAAACTATCCTTCACAGAGATTAAAATAACATGAACAGAAAACTGTAAACAAGATCTCTGTAGCTAGCAGATCCACAATAACTGAATTATGTGATGTGAAAATTACTCCGTTACTGTTTTCTGAAATAAGGTGAAAATGACTTTAAGTTGAGATAATACATTAATAGGACTAAATCAATGGCCAGTGTCCTTGTGAGAAAAAGGAGATTTAGAGATAAGACAGAACACAGAAGAAAGGCCCATGTCAGGCCAGTGAAGCTTCTAGACAAGCCATCAGAAACTAGTATCAATATCCCCCAGAGACCTTCTAGTCTCTTGATTGTAAATCACTTTCTATCAAGATAACCACTTCATGGTTATCATGCAGACTTGTATCTTCTACCTGAATCTGGGGGAGTGGGCGGGTCTTACCCTTTGTCTGCCATTCCCTGTGCTCTCCTGGGTGTGCACATATGTTTACGTCCACTTCATGGGATCTCACAGATCCAAGCCTTCCCTCTTTTTCCATTAAATGGATACTCTCACAGACCTCCACTTTTGCTCAATCTCCTAATGAACTGTCTAGAGATTAGTCCAAGAATTGTATTTTTCAGATCTAGAATTGTCCCTTCCTTTTTGTAAGTTCTCTTTATTGCTCTGTCTCATTTGAACATGCTGTTGTCAAAAATTCTTTTAGTTTAGGTTTCTTCTTTTGTGGCCTAGGGTTTTGTTTGTTTTTTTAAGCAATTTGAGCATTTAAGACAGTTACTTCTAGGTGTTTCTGGGTTCCTGGTGGGTGGTTTCTATTTATTTTTCTCCTGAGAGTAGTTCATACTTTCCTGGGTTCTTTGTATAAACTGATTTTATTTTCTTCATTTAAAACTATGTATCTCGGACACTGCAATAAAGTAACAATTCATCTCTTCTATGTTGCTGTCCCTTATATGACTTCCAAACTATTTTTGCAAAGACTATTTATTCTATTCCCTCCTTGAATGAGTTTACTGAAATCCCTAGCCAGCCAGTGACCTAAAAGGGTTATCTTTAAATATCTCAATACAAAAAAGTATGAGAAAATTCACCAACAATGCATGGCCATAATAAAATTTAAATAAACAAACTGAATCTGCATCAATACTCTGCAAAAACATAAAAGAAAATGTTTTTGGACTATGCAAAGATTCTTTCATTTAACAGCAAAAATCAAAACCAATGGGAGATCTGACAAACTGAGCACCATCAGGTATCAAAGATGAAGTGGAAAAGATTGACAAACTTTTTTTTTTTTTAAATAAGGTGCGCTTTCTGGGTTGTGCGATTACAAATCAACTCTGGTCTTGTAACTGGACTGCGGTCCTGGACAATATGTGATTGAATTGGTAGTGCTGTGCTCCAGTAAATGTTTGTTTACAGGAATGGGCTGTCATTATATTTAAATAAATAGCCCATTCCTTTTCCATTTCATCCTTGACATCATTCTTATGAATTCCTATCCAGCTAGTGAAGGTAACAAAAGCAATGTCAAGGTAGGAAGAGATTCTAAAAATCTTCCAGGTATCAATAAGGAATTCTGATCATCAGTCTAAGAACAAAAAAAGAATCCTAACTACACAGTAAACCACCAGACAAGATGAGCCACATCAAGAATTACAGACCCACCCAGGTCACTAATCAAAGGTAAGACGTTAACATTTTAGTTCATACAAGCATGAGTCTCAGAATACTCACCCTTAGAAAGGTGTAATAGTAGGCCTATTACCGTTGCTCGTTTGCTCACTAGAACTACATAGTAATATCCTAGCTGAGACACACCCTGTGTTTTGGTTGCTGGACAAATAGAAACCAAGCCGAGCTGAGTTAGACGCTTCAGACTACCTAACGGGTAGCCCTCATAGTTCCAGTCCACAGGCTGCTAAGAAAGAAGAGTCATCAGCAGTCTTGCTCAGCTATGGACCCTGTCTATTACACTGCAGAAACACCAGGCAAGAGTGCCCACTGGGGCAACAATGCCATGACTGCCATGAGGGTAACATACTTCTGATTGAATTTAGGGTCTGTTCCACAGAAAAGAATACTTGCTACTACTATAAATCTAATCAATAGGCCATGGCTGCAGGGCTCACAAGCCGTAACAAGGAAGCTATTACTGTTATTTGGCTAAATGGGTGAATGTGCTCATGAAATTGCCCTCTGAATATTTTGTTTGCACTCATGACAGCTGCTCTCGGGCTTAATCAAAAAAGCTTCTTTTTACTGTAGTTACCGCTCAGTGGTTACTGCAAACTCGTAACTGGTCAAAGTGCGATAGTGTGTTTCATGTTCAACCCTAATGAAATATCTGTTATCACCCCATCCAAAGGTCAGGGAATATCTTAGGAAAGGGGGCACAAAGAATGTAAGAGCTAAATAGAAGAAGAGGCTGTCTTCCAGCGATAGCACTCATGAACTCACAGCAGTTGTGTTTACCTCACAAGACTGGACTGTTCAACACTGCATCAAAGATGTGGGAGGGACTCGGAAGACCTCAAACCTCCCCGAGATTTATAGGCAGTTAATGCAGTTAAGTAGGAAGGACTCAAGAGGCCCTCCATCACCATTAAGATCTACTGGTAGTTAACAGTTGCTGGAAGGAAAGATTTTCTTTAATGCTACAGCCACTGTTAGGTTGGCTATTTTCCTACATAAAAAAAAGGAAAAAAAAAAAAAAAGATCTTCACCCATGTTCATGTAAGCAACCCTAACCAAACTCAATGGGTCACCACAAAAAAAAAAAAAAAAAAAAAAAATTAAATAGAAGAAAAAGAAATTAAAAAGTGGACTAGTTGGGAAGAGGAAGCTCAATAAGAATGAAAGGAGACTACAGAGGCTAATGAGGGTTACATATGACCCAAACACATTCTACACTGTATAGTCATAATAAAAGCTTTTATTGTATATAATTAGAACGCTTCTAAAAGTGTAACAGTATCAATATGAAAATATAAAAATACTACAAAAAATAGAAAAGCTCATATTTCAACTTTTAAATGGCTTTAAAAGGTACAATGATAAAAGAACCTGAAAGAAATAACTTTAAACCCATGTGTGGCTTCGTAGTCAAGCATTTTCCCAACACTTAATACTTTTCAAATTTCCCAGACTTGCTCTAGGTGAGCAAGTAAGCACAACACATGTGCACTCACATCCAAAGACAACTGGAACAACCTCTGTGATCACCAATAAAATGAAACTTGACATTTGGGGGGTGGAGGGGATCTGTCTTTAACAAGGTATGTAGATATTTTTTTCTCTTTAACACAGCATTCAGATCAATAAAAATGTGGACAAAACAGAACAAATTAATAAATGAAGGAGGTACTGAAACCAGGGATGACGGTTTGCTCGTTGTGTTAAGGAACTAGAGAGGGAGGCTCATGATTACCTCAGTGGAACCAGAGGAAAGTGTTGATTCAAACACTATCAGAGACCTATATAACAAATGCCACACTCTATGGTAAGACATTTAAAAAAAAACTAGCCCCTAAACTCCAAACCAAGAACAGATCAGGGCATCTCTGTATTGGACTTGATACAGGAAAGACAGCCAATACTTTCTATTTAAGTACCTGACCCCCTAAAAGAGACACAGATGAAGATACAGCAGATACAACTATATAACTTGAAAATCTAAAACACCAAATTATTAAAGCATTAGCTATAACTAATGCAATTACCAAAGTGTCCTGGTTAGTGTCATCTGGGAAGAGGGGACACATCTTGTCTCCATCAGACTGACCGGTAGACAAGTCTACAGAGCATTTTCCTGACTGGTATTTGGTGGGGAGGGCTCAGCCTACTAAAGCAGTGCCATCCAGAGGTGGTCCAAGAAAGCAGCCAGAGCAAGTCATGGGCAGCAAGCTGATAAGCAGCACTCCTCCATGGCCTCTGCATGAGTTTCTACTTTTCGAGTTCTTGCCCTGACTTCCTTAACTCAATGCGTTTTATCACAACAACAGAAATCCTAGATGTCACAAAAGCAACAGGGAAGTTTTAGTAAAGCACTAAGAAATTTGAGAATGTAAAGGTTAAAAAAAACTATACCACCTGTAATGACAATTTGTCAATTACTAGAAACAGAAAAAGGTAGGCATGATGGTGCATGCCTTTAATCCCAGCAGTTGGGAGGTAGAGACAGGCGGTTCCCAGAGTTTGAGGCCAGCCTGGTCTACAGAGTAAGTTCAAGGCCAGCCAGAGCTACACAAATAAATCTTGTCTCCTGAAAAGGTAAGGAGGGACAGGGGGAGGAAGGGATGGAGGGAAGGAGGAAGGAAGGAAGGAAGATGACATCAACTGGGCCTATTCACTCAGGTATCCTGTATCTACTGAGCTGTGTCTTGTACAGGGCACATACTTAATAAACATATATGATATATGATAATGATATATGACAAATGATAAAAGTAACTTGACAGTGAAATAGTCTTGGTACTAGATGAAAGAATCCATACTATAAAAATAATACTCTCAAGCCAAGCATAGCAGAACATTCATATAATCCAAGCATAAAGAAAGACTGAGGCAGAGGCAAGTTCAAGACAGTCTAGAGTACACAGAGACACTGCCTTAAACAAAAAACCACCTTGCAAAAATTATGTTAACAGACCTATCAAAATCCAAGCAA
Organism: Pachyuromys duprasi; assembly: GCA_028658305.1. NCBI lineage: Eukaryota > Metazoa > Chordata > Mammalia > Rodentia > Muridae > Pachyuromys > Pachyuromys duprasi. The sequence goes on along the minus strand of CM053763.1, from coordinate 61,519,372 downwards.
CAATGCCAACAGAATTCTGTACAGACTCCTGGATAGTGTCTATGAAGTCCATTGTTTTTTTAATGAAAAAAAACAAAAAACATTCTGGAAAGAACATGCTGTTACACGAACATGTGCAACAAACATGCTGGCAAGCCATAACTTAACAAGCTACCAACTAGTTAAAAGCCTATATAATAGAAAGGTGGAGCCTTCAGTACATGGAACCAAAGAAGGCCCAGGTTCATACCATACCCAAAACAAGGTTCCTTTGGTTTAACAGATATAAACAAAGGGACCTGAAAAAGAAAGAGGAATTGACATGGAAAAGTCTAAGAGGAAAAACATAAGAACAGATACATGTTACAAAGTAAAGCTAAAACTGCCACACAGTGAGTGAGGTTCAAAACAAGGTCACAGGGGAAGACCAAAGGGCCAATCATCAAAACAGGAACTTAGAAACAAGAAATCCATTTGCTGCCAAATTAAACAAAAAAAAGTGAAAGCATGAACAAGAAATTACACAGCAAACAAAGATTCATTTGAACACTAAAAATAATATAAATCGCAACACTGAGGCTACTTTTTCGATCTAGATTAGCAAAAATTCGGGATTCATAAAAAAGGGCATAGGAAATGGCGACTGATGGAATGACAAAATGGTACCAAGTGTTTTGAGGGTAACTAAAGAATAATTACCCCAAATCTCCATATAACCCCTCAATAACCCCATCCTTAGACATTAGGACAGGCAAGGTGACTACAGTGAAAAGGCAGAAATAATAGAGGTGCTCATGAGAAAAAAAAAAAAAGGAACAAATATTAATGATGGGTGGATGCATCTCTCATCTACGACACAGAAATGGTTCTCAAGTGCCTCCATGGGTACCTACAGTTACACATAATTAAAAACATAAAATCTTAAAAATAGCTGGTGGTGCATGCACTTGGCAGAGTCAGGCAGACCTCTGAATTTAAGAGCTCAGCTAGAGCTACACAAGACATTTGTCTCAAACAAAACACACAAATTTGAAAAGTTTCTGTATACAAACAAACCTGAAGAGCCTGTCACAGCAAGAACACTAGAGTCCTCTCCACTCCTCAATTTCTTTTAAAGGAAGCTAAGATTTTAAAAGGGGCATTAAAGAGATAGCTCAGCAGTTAAAGGGACTGGCTGCTCTTCCAGACCAGGTTCAGTTATCAGCATTTACAAGGTAACTCAGAACCATCTGTCCATACTCCAATTCCAGGAAATCTGACATCCTAGGGCTTCTGGGTTCCTCATACATGCAGGCAAAATATCCATGCATATAAAATAAAAATTAATCTTTAAAAACAATTTGTTCAAATGCTGAGGATTAAGCTGCCACACACCTAATCAGCACACAGAAATTAATGTATTCCACAGACTTCCCACCCAAGGAAAGCATGATCATAAAATATGAATTCTTGGCTTATCTCAGCTAACAACATGCAGGTCAATACTTTCTGAGCATATTTACAGTTGACTAGGCTAAGCTATGTTTTAGAGATGAGGTGCTTAAATTCATTTTTAAAGTTTACTTATTTATTGTGGGTACATGTCACCACATACATGAGGAAGTCACAGGACAACTTGGGAGTCAGTTCTCACCTTCTACCAGGTGAATTCCAGGAATGGAACTCATGTTGTCAGGCTTGACATCAAGTGCCTTTGCCCAATGAACCATCCTGATAACCCATTAAATTAATTTTTTGGTACAGGGATGTATTTAAATCATAAATTGTGCTGTGTGTGGTGATATACCTCTTTAATCCCACCACTTAGAGACAGAGGCAGAGAGATCTCTGTGAGTTCAAACTCAGCTTGGTCTACACTGCCTCAAAAAAAAAAAAAATTAGTTATGAGTCAAGGAATAAACTGTTGATAAATGTTGACAATATTCTTTCTACTATTAGGGATGTCAGAAATTTCTTAATCTTTTTCTTCAGTAAAATCCACCCAGGAAACAAAATTTTACAAGTACATTTTATTTTCTTCACCTATACAAATCAGTGTATTTAAGGTCCAAGATTACTGTTAAATTGTGAGACAAGGCACTCATCCTAACCCCGTTCATGAACTGTTTTATGAACTGTTAGGTCTTAACATATAAATCAGGTTGGGAGAGTTTAGCTAAAATTTATGTTCTGATTTTTTTTTATACTGCAAAGCAAGAACTAGATCTTGAAATTGTACCATTTATTACTTGTTCTACAATTGTGTCCTTAAAGACCTACTTCTGCATTTATGCTGATCTCCAATGTTCAATGTTACAGGTACAATATTCTCTTTACCAGTAAGGACTCCGTGCTTCTCCTACCCTTACTTGGCAACAGCAAATACCTAACAGAACTATCGAAAGTTATGGGCATGCTTCATTCCTATAAGCACCTGAGTCTTACACCGATAAACTGCACTTCTGTGATTATCTATTTTGGACACCTGGGATTCCATTAGTTTCTGGTTACACTCTAGACACTGAAAATATTACTACCATCACCCTGTAAAATCAAGCACTTACAATATATGAGATGATTTTAAACTCAAAATTCTGAGACATTTAGTGGATTTATTTAATAATGCAGTGGATTTTATGGGGGGTTGAGAATAAAGACAGGCTCTTACTATGCAGCCCACGGTGGCCTCAAACTCACAACCCTTCTACCTGAACTTCCCAAGTTCTGGAATTATAAACCTATGTCAGGTACACAATAGCCTTTTAATGTAATAAAACGGAAATCAGAGTTTAGCATAATATCCACTAGAATTAACCCCGAAATCTGCACAAGTACTAAATCACAATATCAATGTGAGATGTAACTATAAAAAGTCTGAAAGCCACGTTGCTAAGTGATACGCTAAACTCTATAAAGGTATTACCTACAATGTAAATATTTCCAGTGTAATGGTTTTGTTAGTTATACAGCAAAAATTACAGATCTAATGGACAAAATATTTTATTTTAAAGTAAAGAAACATTTCAATCCCTAACTCATTTGTCAAGTATTTGCTGAAAACATGCACATGGCCAGAAACCTGGGGTTCATGGCAATGCAGACAGACATGCTTGTCCTCACAGATACTACAGGTTACTCATGAGACCATATTAAAAAAAAAAAAAACAGAAAAATTACAGATTAAGATAAATGGTCAGGAGAAAACAAGAGTGCTACTGGACTGGGAGGGAAGCACTGAGATGGAAACAGGTAAATACAAGCCAATGATTTCTCCAGGAAGGCCTCCTGCCTCGGGAGCCTGGACCTGCTTTATCAGGAGACAGACCTACAAGAAGGCAGCAACAGCGCAATGCACTTGGGGTGTGGAGCTCAAGCTAGGACTGCAGGGCTGGTGAGTACCAGGGACCAACCCATACTGAATGTGACAACTTTAGCAAGGGCTGAGTCTAAGCAATGTGATCGCTGACACCTTAATAAAATGGAAGAAAAATTCCAAACTTCCAGAAAACAAGACTTAGCCCTCTAAAACTACAACCCTCAAACTTTCTGGCCTAAAAATTAATAAGTAGCCTCCAAATCCATTTATGTGGCTATTAATAAGTATTTACTATTTTTAAATTTTTAAATGAGATACTTAAAAGAACATAAAAGCACACAGTCCCTAGACGGTGTCACACAGCCTCTGGACAACCTGAACGCACACTAGTGAAAAATAGATCCAAGGGGTCCCACAACACTGAGACTCCCATTTAAAAAAAAAAAAAAAAAGTTAGTTTTACCTTCTCTAATCAAGTAAGGCAGATAGAATGTATTTTTAACATTTAGCTAGAAATCCTCGAATTTATATGTTTAAAAAAAAAAACATATAAGCTGGCAGTGAATACACCCCACCACATCCTACCAGAAAAAGCATTCTGGCATTGAGCCTCTGGTGTTTTATTTTTGCGTTTTATCATGCAAACATTCCAATACTGGGACCAGAATTCCTAAGCAGGGTTGCCTTAACATGTCCGCCCATCCGTGAGCATCACAAAACGCCTCTGGAATATGCATAATACTTCAAGTGTCTAAAGCCAGAACTAGCTGTTGGCAAATGCTTTTGTTGTCCACACTCTACCATGTAAGGGTCTCCTGTTATCCAAGTCCTGAAACGTCATTTTTAAGTATTGTTTCCCATCTTTTTTAAAACTCTCATTCAACAAAATGTGGTTTAACTTAAAACTTGTTAGTCTTTCCCTGCCGTTTACGGCTGCAAAATGAAAATACTCAAGAAACCGTTTCAGTCACTAACCCTTTGTACCCTGTGTTCATCTCTTTCAAGCATACAGCCACTTACAGGTTTTCTTTAGATGATAATGGGTTTATTTAAAGCACTCTACTAAGCCGCGAAATTTTTCTTGCCTTCTGACTGGGCTGCATGCCGCTGCCCAGAGTCAATCGTCTAGGACTGGACGTAGCCACGACCGCCCGACCCCCGACCCCTCGCGGGCCAGCCGCCGACTTCGCGGCGCCGCCTCGGGCCTAACGCTCCGCGCTCCCGGCCTGACCGGCGCCGGCAGGCCCGGGCGCTCCGGCTGTGGCAGAGCGGCTCGAAGGCCCTCCATAGAGGCTGCCCGGTCTACGGCCCCCGCCGCGGCCCACGTACCTCCAGCGCCTGCTCCTCCGCCCGCGCCCAAGGCGGCCGCCATGGTGGTCCCCGGGCCCGGCCTTCAGCCGTCCCCCGAGCCGCTGGCGGGCCGACGGCGCTGGTGCGGGCCGGGGGGGCGGGGGAGCGGCGAGGGCCGGACCCGCGAGCGAGCAGAGGCGAGGCCCGCGCGTCGCGATCCGCAGCGGCCCCTCGCCTCCGCAGGAAGAAAACAACACTACGGCAACATGGCCGCGCCGCGGTGCACGCCGGGAGGAAGGCGGACGGAAGAGCCGGCCGGCGGCAGGAGGGCGCCCGAGGTTCCTGGAGCCCGACCGTCAAGGAGTGTCCGGCGACGCGCGCTGGAAGGACCAGCACAAAGAGACGGCTTCCGCCGGGCGAAAAGGCCGAGGCTCCAAGCGGGAGGACTGTGGACGGCTGCACGCCGTAAGTCGAAATGGTGGCTGTCATAAGTCGCCTTGCAGCAGTCGGCACGGCTGCGCTTTACGACGACGCCCTCGCCGTCGCAAGTGGAGCTGAAGTGCGGCCCCAGCCGTAACGGCCGAGTGTGGCTTCCGCGCGACCAGGCTTGGGGCGCGGGAAACGCCGCATTCACGCACGCGCACTCGCGGTCTCGCTAGATGGCCGAGACCGTAGTCCGCGTGGAGGAGTGTTGCGGTGGGGCGGGGAAGGGGCAAGGGATGGCCCTGGACTAGGCACGTAGCCTCGAAGACCGACCCCGGGGCACCCCAGAGGAAGCGCCCGCACCTAACGCCCTAGAAGGGGAGGTTTCCAGGCAGAGAAGGCCGAGGGTCGGCGCAGGGTGGGCTTCTGGAGAGGCTGGGCATGGAGGCTGGTCACCTCTCAGTGAGGAGCCCAGACACCGAGAGGAAAGTATTAATCGACGTTCGCGGGAAGTCGTGGGAACGGAAAGAATGTCCCCTGTGAAATTCAACTTTTGTGTGATTGAAATTTTTCCTCATAAAACGGTGGAGAAAATAAACATTTCTGCTTTTATAAGTAATGCTCATTTAAGAAATAAAAGCCGGGCGTGCTGGTGCACACCTTTAATCCCAGCACTTGAAATAAATCATACCGAATGAGCATTTGCTTGCACACTATATATCTCCATAAGCACCATACATTTAACTAATTAAAAACTGGGCCAAATGAAGATTAAATTCCTCAGTCAAAAGCCACTGATTCTGCACGTTCAACCAAGGAATCAGGATTTCAACTCTATATAGTCTGTCTTGACTATAAATCTCATGCTCTAACATAGCTATGGACCTTAAGAAAGTATTCTAACAGGAGAAAGGAATGGAATTCATTGATCAGTCAATTCTCCAAGCAGACAGAGATTTTCTACATTTACATTTATGTAATGTTAAAGATAAGATCTTTCAGCTTCCTCTCCAGGTGCCTGCTGTCATGTCTTTCCTTCCATTATGAACTCTCACTCTGGAACGATAGGCCCAAATAAAATCATTAAGTTAAAAAAAAATGTGTACTTGAGTCAATTGTTGAGAAACTCCTACTAAAAGATGTTCTATGCATCTTTGCAGTCTTCCAAAGCATCAAATTGATGAAGATCTGGGGAGTTCCAGGCTAAACCAAGTACAGCACATGAATCTGAAAGGACTTTCCCAGAGTGAAGCGTAATAGTGGGATAACTTGTAAAAACACGAAGGCCTCAAGATCAGAGAGGTGAAATATGACAGATAATTTCCTGATTTTTTTAAAGATTTATTTAGTTATTTAATGTATATGAGTGCTCTATCTGCATGTATACCTGCATGCCAGAAGAGGGCGTTGGATCACATTGTAGATGGGGAGGCAGAGGCAGGCAGATCTCTGTGAGTTTGAGGCCAGCCTGGTCTGCAAAGTAAGTCCAGGACAGCCAAGGCTACATAGAGAAACCCATCTCGAAAAGAAAAGAAATTTCAACCACACACATCTTCCTTTTCATCCTTATGAAAAGATTGTGAATCTTCATGCTGGGTTGGGGGGAGGGAGGAAGATGGACACTGAATGTTAGTGGTTGTTTTAAAAATGTATTGTTTCTTAACCTGGCTAGCATCCAAATAGTTGAGACTGGATTATTATATTTGTTTAATAAGCTTTATAGCACAAGAACTGAGCAGTGTTATTCTATTTTAACCCTCTAAGCTAATCTAGCTACTTCCTGTTGTCTTTTGAAAAATGAAAATCCCAACCATTGATTTTAACAATGAAGACTCAGGAGCCAGATATTGGCATGAAAACCTATTAGCTCAGAGGGGCAGAGAAAGCACCCAGCTGATTTTCCTACTCAGCCAATGTCTCAGAAAGAAAAAGCCTTTCCCATTCGCCTTACATTCCAGAAGGAAAAGGCTCAACTCCAAAAGCCCCTTCTTCTCTACAATGTCTTAAATACCTGTCAATTCAAAGTCCCTCTCTGTTTAATCACTGTCATCTGGTTCCTTGCTCTGCCTCTTGACTGAGGGTTAACTTTATTTAGTCCTGTGTACAGAAAGCTCTTGAATTAAAGATGTATGCTAGGGCTGAGCCACACAATAACTACCTGTTTACAATAAACAGAAAGTTATTGGACTAAAGATGTATACCAGGGTTGAGCCACTCCACAACTAGAAACAGGTTTTTACACTTCACAATCTCGGAGTTCACAATGGGATCAAATATCCTGCAACAACCTCCCATCGTCAATCCCCAAGATACTTGCTTTTATGTCCAGCTGCTCCCTTCTGACGTCTCCTGAACCTCTCCTCATGGCCAAATCCCCATTTCCTCTTTCTCTTCTTCTCCCCTGACTGGCAGAAAGTCCAGCCCTATTCTCCCTCCTCTTTAGTCATTGTTGACATATCCGGGAACTATTAGGGAGCAAAGTTTAGACAGGAGATTCTCAGAACAAGGATAGCAATCAGATATGGGGGTCACAGAAGTCAGCAATTGAATCTTTACACAATGTACAATACCATGCCCACAACTGAAGCCATAGGGCAGTGAGGAAAACCAGTTCCTGTGGGAAGAGCACAGAAAAAAAAATTCAAACAAACACATGCTGGTCTAGCACAAGGGCTATTAAATAGGAGTACTAGAAAGCCCACTCCACCCCAAGATTCAGGGGCTGTCTGCCTAACCTGGAGGCTGACCAATCAGAAGTGGACTTCTCCCTCTTCCCTTCTCCTACCATGGAGACAACAAATACCAACTGGTGAAGGACTAGGGGTGTGGCTCAGTGATAAAAGTATTGGTCTATTATCTATGAGGCTCCAGCTTCATCCCTACCAGCAAAAAGGAGACAAATGTTTTTAAAATAAGTGTCAAAGATTGGGCATGTAGGCAGGATGACATGCACCTGTAATACCAGTGCTTGAGAAGCAGAGACAGAAGGTTTGCTTTAAGTGCATGGCCAGTCTAGTCTATATAGCAAGTTCCAGACCAGCTAGGAATTCGCAGCTAAACCCTGCCTCAAAAAATAAAATAACTGATGAATTCAGTTAGAAGTCATGAAAGGCTGATTCTGTCAAGAGTGCGGCAAGAAGAGTGGACAAAAAATAATTACCAACAAACCAACCTACATTTTACATACAGTGTACCACTAAAGGAATTGGGAACCATCTGTGCACAGAGAAATTGCTATTGTGATTTGCATGTGCAATGTGCCCCATAGGTCTATGTGTTTAAACGCTTGGTCCCATCTAAAGGTGCTATTTCAAGGTTGTTGAAACCTTTCAAGTTGAAACCCGCCTGGCAGAGTAGGGCACTAGGGAAGGCCTTTGAAGGCTATACCCCATCCTCATTCAGACCCATCTCTGCTTTCTAATCAGCCAAGATATGAGTAAGTTGTGCAGCAAGCTTTCACTGAACCACTCCTGCCAAGCGTCCTTCCCCACCAGGTTGTACTGAAACCTGAATCCAAAATAAACCCTCCTTATGTGCAAAATATATGCAGGCACCTTGGGAAAGCCTGACAATTTCTTTAAAAAGTAAAAGTACATTTATCTGGCCATGAGATAACCCAGCAGGTAAATGCACTGAACCTGACAACCTGAGTTTATTTCCCAAAGCCCACACAGAAAGAAAAGAAAAGAAATGACTTCCACAGCTTATACTCTGACCTCATGCACTGTCAGCGTATACACACACAACCAATTATATTTTAAAGTACACTTATTATGCAATCCAGCAATGCCACTCCTAGTCAACTATCTAAATGAACTAAATAAAGACTGTATTCACAGAAAACCTGTGTGAGTGTTTATGACTTGCATGTGAGTGCTTGTAGCTGGCTTATCTGTGCCAGAAATAATTATCATTTTTCAGTAGGTGGCTGGATAAATTGGTATGTTCATGTAAGGGAATAATGAATGAGCTGTTTATTCACACAGCAACATGGCTGGATTTTCTTTTTCTTTTTTTCTTTTTTTTTTTTTTCTTTGAGACAGGGTTTCTCTGTGTAGCCTTGGCTGTAGTGGAACTCTTTCTGGGCTGGCCTGGAACTCAGAGATCTGCCTGCCTCTGCCCTCGTGAGTGCTGAGATTAAAGGTCTCTACCACCACTGCCCGGCAAGGATGGATTTTAAATGCATTTGGCTACACATTCAGAAGGCTGAGCATTTCAGAGTTCATATATGTTCCAGAAAAGATAAAACCATGGAAATGGAAAACCAATCAGTTAATGCCAAGTAGTGAGGTGATGAGAAACAGATTATAAAGGGCTGACACAAGGGAAGCAAGGGTGATTGCCTTTCTGTATAGCTCAGTGACATCCCATATATGACTGCATTTCTCAAAGTCTATGCATCTGTACAGGGCTGGGGACATAGCTCAGCAGCAGATCACTTACTTAACATATGTAAGTCCCTGGATTCAATCCTTAGTATCAACACAGAAGTGTAGTTCAGTCTCATCTATCAATGGTCTGAACTGACTGCATATCTATCCTGAAAAACCCCCACCTTAACCCTGACCACATCCCCACACAAGAATCAACAACCTGTGTATTTTATACCTGTACAAGAAAACCAGTGTTGTAATAGTCTAGGACAGAGGCTCTCAACCTGTAGAGGCTCTCTTCTGGGGAAGAGGTCAAATAACCTTTTCGTAGGGGTCACCTAAGACCATCAGAAAACTAAAGTTATTTAGATTATGATTCATAACAGTAGCAAAATTACAGTTATGAAGTAGCAACAAAAATAATTTTATGGTTGGGGGTCACCACAACATGAGGAGCTGTACAGTTTTAGGAAAGTTTAGAATCACTGGTCTAGGAGAAAACACATTTTTATGGTATTTGGCTTGACAAAGTTTTTTTTAATGAAATAGAAAGTAAGCTAGAAGAAAATTGAAAAGTTAGGTTTCCTAAAAACATTAAACATCTGCTCTGAAAAGGCTACCACATTAAGTAAAAAAGAAAGCAAGCCAAAACAAAGGAAGAAATCTCTCTCTCTCTCTCTCTCTCTCTTCACACACACACACACACACAAACTATGAATGCTATAGAGCACAGGAGCTCAAATGTTAAGAAATGAAGGGGGGGGAGGGCAAGAAAGAAGGCTAAATGGTTATGGGCGCCTACTGTTCTTCCAAAGCACCCACGTGTGATTCGAAGCACCCATGTTGATGGTTTTACAATTGCTTGTAACTCTAGTTTCGGGATATTTGATACCCTCCTAATGGCCTTTGCAGGCCTCTATACTCACATGCACATTTTTTACATCCTTTTGGATAAGATGAAGAAATGAAAGTAAATTATAGGAATACTAACAATGTGCTCTTTTCAAATAGACAAAAGATAAGCAGAGCCAGGCATGGTGGTGGATGACCTTCATCCCAGAACTCATGAGGCAGAGGCAGATGGATCTCTGTGAGTTCAAGGCCTGCCTGTCAACATAGAGAATTCCTGGAGAACCAGGGCTCTGTAGAGACAACCTGCCTAAAAAACAGAAAAGAAAAACAGGCACCTCACTGAAGAAGGTATCTATGACAAATTAGCACATAAAAACACAGCATTAGTCACTTAGCCAATTAATATTACATTTATATTCTAATATGCATTCATAGAATGTATAAAACTAGGAAGACAAGCTTTTCAAGGATGTAGCTAACTATAACATAAACATTGTTAGCATGGATTTTAAAGTAGTATAACCTTAGGAACAAGTTTGGCACTTTTGTAAAGTAAAAATAGACCTGCTACAGATACATAGTTCAGTTGTAGAACAGTTGCTTAGCATGTGTGTAACACTAGGTTCCATCTCCAGTAAGGTGGTGAAAGGACTTATCTTGTGACATAGCAATTCTTTATCCAAGAGAAATGAAAACATGTGCATGAAATATTTTTTGACAGTTAACAACACTGTCACACGCAATGGCTTCTATCCAATAGTAGTGCATCAACAAATAGTCATACACACACACACACACACACACACACACACACACATATATATATATATATATATATATATATATATATATATATACACACACACACACACACGCACATACATACATACGGAATGGAGCATCACTTAGCAATCAGAGGATCAAACTACTAATGCACAGTATAGTCAGAGCTCACAGCTACAAGAAAGGCAGCCAAATATCTAAAGAGGACATACTGCATGTCCACTTATTTGTCATTCAAAGGAAAAAAGTCATCCATAGTGACAGGAAGCAGATCTCTGGTTGCTAGAGTTGCAAGTGAGGAAGGCTAATACAAAGGAATAAAGGCATCATCACGAAACATATTGTTGTGCCATCAGTCACAACCACATATAAAACTGTCAAGCTCATCCAATCATGACTGCACTGTGAATGTTCAATCAGACATGATAGTGTATGATGGTAATATGAGCACTTAGGAGGCTAAGTAAGGCAGGGGCATTACAAGTTCAAGGCAAGCCTGAGCTACATAGTGAAACCTTTATCACATACACATAAATAAACATTATTAAACATTATTCTATATGAATTGTTCCTCAACAGTTTTAAGTATAACAAATTTTTCAATAGTTAGAACCAATCTGGTCATCTACCAAGTGAAGACAAGCTAAGAAAAGACCCTTTCAGCAACAAAAACGGAAATGAGAACAGAAAAAGACTCTTTAGAGCTCCTGACGAAAACTGCAAACCCCCAGTGCTGTTGTCAATCATGAGGGCACAATAAAGATACACTCTGAGGAACAAAAATAGAGTTTGCAACCACAAACCTGGAATAAGAGACTCTGAAGAAAGTACTTAAAAGGGGGAAAAGTGGCCCCAAGGCAAGATCTGAGATTCTGAATGCCAAAGGAATTCAATGTGAGGGTGGTATTCCTGCGCAAAACCAGATCTCAGCTAATGTGGAGTTCTCTTTTTTCCCCATTCATGGAATGGTTAAATATAAAGCAGCAAGGAAACAGCAAATTGAAGTTAGGAGGCTGTGACCAGAGTAATTCTACTAACAACCTTCTGTTGCTCACAGGATGAATTCAGCATAAAAACCTTCACCTTTTCTTTCATATGCACAATTAACTATAATGAGCAAGAGAGAATAAGAGTTATGCTGAACACATTTAAATTTTTTTTTTTTTACCAAAGTGGGGGAGGAAGGAAAATTGACCAACAAAAAAGTGAAGACAACCACCAGAAGAAATCAGTAAAAAAACAAAAACACTATGAAAAGATTAGAGACTGGATTAACATTATAGTGGCAGAAACTGGCTATTAACAGGTTAATAGCAGTCATAATATCAATGGCCTTCCAATAAAAAGATTGATAACAAGCTGGGTTATTAGGAACCCACCTTCAAAGCCAGTTGTGGTGGCACAAGCCTATAATTCCAGCATTAGAAATGTGAGACAGGAGTATGGCCATGAGCAGCAAGCCAGCTAAGGCTAGCAGCAAGATTCTGTCACTAACAAAAATAACAATAATAATAATAGTAATTAGGGGCTGGAGATGTAGCTTAGTTGGTACAGTGTTTGCCTGAATGTGTACAAAGCCACAGTACCACATAAAGGGGGAGGGAGGTTGCCATGAATACATATACCCAGCACTGCTGAATTAGCATGAAAATGCAGAGGAAGGAGATAACAAAAACCAAAGCAGGAATGTGCGAAAGAGAACAGTTAACAAAGCAGTTACACTGCTGACTCTGAGCAGCTGTGTGCATCAAAAAAGGACAATCTTGAGCTGTGTTGCTGGCTCAACTTGACAGGATTTGGAATCACCTAGGAGGCGTTCCTTGGGGCTGGTCAGACAGTATTAACTGAGGGAAAGAGGCCTTCTTTGAAAGTGGGTAACATCTTCCAGAGGCCAGCCCAAATACAACAAAGCATAGGGAAAAAGCAGTGTTTCAGGAACCTGGCTTCTTCTTCAAAAAGCACACCTGTCACTGCTGCTGACATGACATCACAGTTCTTTCAGCCTTCCAATGTGGACTCAGTGGCAGACATTCTTCTGGAGAGATGGACTGGGACTGCTGAGGAATCAAACTTTGTATACTAAGAAGCTACCGGTTCTCAGCTGCTCTAGAATGCAGCCAGACTACCCAGACAGTTGTGTAAGTTGATCTGATAAAAATCCCTTTTCTGCCCGTGGTGATACATGTCTGTAAGGTGATGGAGGATCACATGCTTATTGGTTCTGCAGAAAACCCTGCCTAATACACCATCTATCTTCCTTTTTTCTTCTCAGTTATTACTTTCAATCATAATGAATCCTCTTATTGTGCTGCACGTTTCTTATGTTGGTTTTGTCCTCATTATTAAGAACATGTCACTATAAAGCCATTAAAACCACATCATCCTAATGTGTACTGATAAGACTGAAAGACTCCATATGAATTGGATGATTTCTAAAACATGTCACTTAAATAATGCATTTAGAAATGGAAACTGAAAACCACACAGAAATGACAGACTCACTTCTGAACCACCTGGTAAGTTCAGTCCACTGTGGAAGCAAATAGAAGCCAAGGTCTGAGCTTCATAGCTCCTGAAACAGCAAGTGCATCTAAGTGTAAACAGAGTATGATGATGGGTAAGTTAATTACAGAGAAATGGCAATTCTAGTTCCTTTTGAAAAGAGTTAGTTATTTCATTGTATAAACTTTTTACCTACATGTATATCTGTGTGCTACATGTGTACAATTTCCAAAGTAGCCAGAAGATAGCAGGAGATCCTCTGGAACTAGAGTCAGAGACTTTTGAGCCGCCATGTTGGTACTGGGAACTGAACCTGGGCCCTCTGCAGTAAGTGATCTTAACTGCTGAACTATTTCTCCAGACCCTATTCCACTTCTTCTACACACAAGCAGCATACCTCACCAGAGTCCCACCCAGATGACAAGAGATGAAGCACAAATAAGACAAGCACAGTAATCAAATGGTATTGTTTATAGAACAGGAATTAGTTCTGTCAGTGATGACTTACTGTGTGGCACATTGTTGCTACTCTGGTAAGATTTCGTTTTCTATCATGAAGGAGCAGAGCATTACTCTGGAGCAGAGCATTGTGGGCACTGTGGCTAGCCTGGCTGAATCTCCTAAGCCATTACTCTTCCTCCTTTGCTGTTACATGGGCGATCTGGGAGACAAGGCTCCACAGAGCTGCTGGAGACATAGTTCATCTTAGATCTGTTTTGTTGTTGTTGTTGTTGTTGTTTGTTTTTGTAGAAAGCAGCATAAAATTACTAAATGCTATTAACACTAACATTAGGGATGGTGTAAAGCAAATGAAATGTTTCTTCTGACCCCAAGACAGCCCAGGTCTGCACCTGTGCAGTGGACCCATAGAGGGAAAAAAGAATGCCTCTCTCCACACAGGAGTCCCAGCCTTCCATCTGTCTGAAGATCTGGGCAGACCAAAACAACTGGGTCCTTGGTGAACTGCAAGGTCATGTTCTGAAACATTCTTATTGAAAGAAGCTAACGGTTTGGGAAAAAAAATCAATATGCTCCATTCAAAAACTGGGCACTTGAACATCTCAGATACTGACTGGATACATACGCCTGGCCTTGATTACTCCAACTAAAAAGTTAGATTGAGCCAGGCATGGCGTAGTAAGACCCTGTTTCAAGAAAAAAAAAATTTAAGCTGCAATTTAAATTTTTGTTAATGAAGTCCCCTCCCACAACATTCCTGAACTTTCCTTGAATGCATTTTATGGCGCTGATTGGGCAGGAGACAGTTGGCAGTCAGAGAATAGAGCCCACCATGAAAAAAATGTAAATTGCTCACACATTACAGTGAGAATAGACAGATGAAGACCCCATAATCTGAACCAGGATCCATATCCTGTGTGGTGATTATATCATTCTATGCGGTGACTGTTAACATTCTGTCTTTGAAAGATTACTCCCTTTTGTGAGGTAATTGCTCTCTCCTTAACTCCCCACACACTTTGTGACTGACAGGAACAGCTGGGAGGCTATGTCTTGAGCCAAAAAGACAGAATTCGGGCAGCTAAGCCCTGGGTAGACTCCTGTTTTCACCACCCCTGTGTCAGAGCCTGTCTTTGGAGGTGGTATGGATTCAATGAGGACCCTCTACAGAATCCTCTACTCCACAACTGTGGTGGAGGTCTTCTCACAGAGCAGTTGGGAAGGCAATGCCTGAGTAGTACTTGTGGCTATACCCTTCCCTCAGAACATCCCCGAGAAGAAAAGAAGGAATGAGATCTGGGACCAGAAACATCTTGCAACCTCAAAGTTCGTTTCCTAAAGTACCAGCCAAGCAGTGGTATTTCCACCAGTAGACCTAAAAGGAAGGTGGACTTCTGAGCTATGCATAAATATTTGCCCATGGCATGACGTTTAAACAGCCCTGTACAAAAAACGTTTGCCAACTACTATTTGCATTTGACTTGCCAGCTGCCATGTATAGCGTGCTCCACATCATGCCCAGTATGGTGAGTTATCTCCGCCTAGAGGGACTTTGAACATGGCAGAAGAGATGGGCAGCACAAATCCAGCAGCAAGCAGTGTGGACAGAGGGAGGACTGAGGACATGGGGCTGTGTGCATATAATAAACCAGACCAAAGGGCATAATGGTCTAAACCAGCACTGGATTTGTTTTGTTTTTGCTTCTTTGTTTGTTTTGAGACACAATCTTACATAGGTCATGCTAGCCCCAAACACTGTAGTTGAAGATGACCTTGAACTCCTAATTCTTCTGCCTCCACCACCCAAGTTGTGAGATTACAGGCATGCACCACTTCAGGCTGTTTTGTTTTGTTTTTGCTTTGCTATTCAACTCTTGTAATTTGAAGATCTAGCCATCATCATTGAAGATAATATATCCAGTAGTCCCTTCATTTTCTGACACCTAGTGGTTGAGTGAAATGACTCTTCTATGTTTTACACTGTTCTTCTGTATAAACACCTATTACAAAGTTTAGTTTATAAGCACACATAAGAGATGAGCACCAATAACTAGTGACAAATTGAAACAATTTTAAGGATATGCTGAATAAAAGTTTCACCGCAGGCTATCATTAAGATAAAGATAAGCTGAACACAGGCATCACTATGACAGCTAACCTTTAGCTAACATGGCCAAGTGATTGACAGGCATGGATGTGTTAGACAAGGGATGATTCTTGTCTTAAGAGATTCTGCCACTTAAGAAAGGTGTGAAATTTGAAACAGAGGAATTGCTGACATCCGGAATTTTCCATTGAATATTTTCAGACTAAAATTAATGTGGTTAACAAATAAAAACTGCAAGGGTTGGGGCTGAAAACAATTATGAAATTGTCTTGCTACTCAAAAGAGCCATTGGTACCATTTTAGACAATTAGTGGATTGTTGGGACCATTAGAGTTAGCCTGCTGCTAACCTTTAGAACTTTGGGGACAATATCAATATTTTGATAAGCAGCTGCCTATTAGAATTATATCAATTCAGTGGATAGGGAAGGGTTAATTTAAAATCAAGATGGGGGAATCAAAGAAATAGCTTAACTTGTGAAGGCACTTGCCACTGAAACTGATGACCTAAGTTTTATCTCCTGGGCCTACAACATGAAAGAAGATAACCACATCTGAAAGTTATCCATGCCTGTGACCCCAGCACACACGAAATAAATAAATGTAAAGTACATATTAAATAAAAACCAAGACAGGAAAAACATGACTTAGTGTAATAGCCCATTCATGTAATCACAGCACCTAGGGGGCTTAGACAAAAGAATGGCTGCAAGCTTGGGGCCATCTTGATTTACATAGCAAATTCCATGCAACCAATGATAAACAATGAGAACCTATTTCAAGGAAAGAGGAATGAAGAAAGATAGGAGGAAAGGAAGAAATGAAGGAAGAAAAAAATTTATTTTATTTATTTATTTTGCTTTTTTGAAATGGGCTCTCTCTACATAACCCTGGCTGTAGTGGAACTAACTGTGTAGAATAGGCTGGCCTCAAAGTCGCAGTGATCCACCAGCCTCTCCCTCCCAAGTGTTGGGATTAAAGATGTGCACCATCACACCCAGCAGGAAAAGCACATCAAAATAAATAATAAACAAACAAGAAACAAACAGACAGATACTGGAACAAACTGGCCAGGTGGCTAACCTTACTTATTGAGTCCCAGGTCTCAGTGAGAGACCCTGTCTCAAAAATCAATGTGTATAGCTCCTGGGGAATGATACTAGAGATACCAGAGGTTGTCCACCAGCCTCCACATGCACCCATACACATCCACACAGAAACTGCTTTGTTTCTGCAGACATTTAAAGTGTTAAAACATGAGGCTGAAGAGATGGTTCACAGCAAAGATCATATACTCTTCTCATAGAGGTCCAAAGTTTGGCTCCCCAGCACCCATGTTGGGTGCCTCACAACTGCCTGTAACTCCAGCTCTTCGGGGATCTAATATCTCTGGCTTCTGTGACACCTGTACCATGTACACACATACACACAGAAAAACACACTTTTAATGTTAAAAGACAAGCCATGAACCAAAAAAAGATATTTGCAGCACACCCATCAAATGATTGATTAATGTCCTGCATATTACACATCTCTTATTACAAACACAAAGATAGGCCAACAGGACAATAGGCAAAGAAATCCATAGATTACAGATGAGGAAACTCAGAGTCTAGTGGTAGTATGAGAAGCTGCTAAACCTCACATTACATAAGAGGTAAAAGTCACCACATTTCACACCGGGCAGAGAGGAGACATTCAGCTAGTGCTAGGAGACATTCACAGGGCTAGAAGCACCTCAGAGGAACCATTGTAGAGGGTGGCTCGGCAACATCAAATGATTGCCTTCCATACAATCTTATCACCTAGAGTGTCATGGATAGACATACCTATGAACCAGTTCTTTTGCAGCGTTGGTAACAGGAACAAAATTTTCAAACAAAAACACATAGAAAACCAAGTTAGAAAAGGAAAGGGGGGGGGAGAACAAAAAGGGAGGAAGAGGAGGAGCAACAAGAGAAGGTGAGAGGAAAAGGGTAATGAGGAGGAGGAGAAGAAAAAGGAGGAAATAGACTGTGATTTAGTCACAGAATGAAAATAGTGGATGCGGGCCTAACATACCAATGTGAAAATATTTACTTGCTTTTCTGGCCCAAGGTCACAAGCTGCATTTAGAAGCTTTTACATCTTGTTTAAGCTGAGATGGATCCTCCTTGCAGCTCTGTTGTTTGTGTCCTCACCTACTTCAGAGAGTACTGGCCAAGGACTGTATCTGGCTTGGTCTAGGTTAAAGCTGGATGAGGACGAGTGTCCTCGTTGATCATCGTTGTGGAGGAAGGGCGCACAATAATAGATGGTGGCTCGGATCCCATGGTGAGGTGACATTAGCCTATTTCTCACCTGCAAGTTCTCCCGTGTGTAACACACATCTTGTAGAGGGTCACTGAAACCATGTGAAGATTCTGCTTCTGATAGAATGCCCTGAAGGAGGCTCATTAGCACTAGCGATTCCTATCTGAATCGGTGGTTATTATAACAAGCATCAAGAAGTGCTACCTGAAGCCCATGATCTTAGGTTGATGGTTTGTGATGCTGCTGTGAGGGGCTTTTCTCTTACCATAGTCAGCATGAAACTATGGCTCATTTTTTCAATTCTATGGGTTATAACTTTTTATCTTCTCAGGGTTTATCATGTTCAAAGTGCCATAGATTTGACTAATAAAAATCCCTCCCAGCTAGATCCTTTTGTGTTTGGTGTCATTTAATCACAGTGCTTTGTCCACAGTCACTGAGGCCAGTATCACCACGAAGAAGATGCAACTTCTACAACTATGCAACTTCTATAACTACCTCAATTTACATCAACAGCAGAAATAGCAAGAGATGAGTCAGGACAAGGACATGAGGCAGGACCTCCCTCCTAGGCATCCTGATGATTGACAAGAAGTGAGTCAGACTGGGAGGGTACACATGGTGTGTCAGACAAACCAGCTCTGCCAGAAAATGCTCCACATATTTAAATCCCAGAGCAGCAGTTAAGAAATTGTGTCATGGAGGTGCGCCACACAGCATGAAATGCCTCATTTTAAGTGTGCAGTGCCATGGCGTCCAGAATAGCCACGTCAGTGATCAACTGTCCAGAATACTCCAATCTTCACAACAATTGTGAAGACACAATAAAATTCAAGAGAAATTAGCATTGCTTAAATTTGGTTCCAAGTCCTGCTAAAGCATAGAGTGATAAAGCCCCGTCTCAGCTAGAATACAGCAGTTTATGCCTTCCTGTTCCTTAGTGGCCATAAAGCCCCCGTCTCAGCTAGAATACAGCAGTTTATGCCTTCCTGTTCCTTAGTGGCCATCGCTTCTGATCCACTTTGTGCTTTTTTGTTGCCTTTTCTAGAAAGTTTTACAACTGGAATCTTGCCTGGTACAGTGTAGATTTACTTTTTTAGCTATTTTTTTTAGCTATTGGGTTCTTATATCTACCACCCTTCAAACTGTTATTCTACCCTAACCCCTTCCAATCCCCAACACTAGGTGGGAGAGAAAGGCAGTTAGAGGAAAGGGGGGCATAGACCTCTTTAGACTACTTCCTGATGATTAGAGGCATTGGGTTTCTAGAGGCAAGTCCAATCTTGCCCATCATCTTCTTTGAAGTAGATTTGGGGTCCTGCCAGGAATAGATGTGTCTCTCTGTCAGAAAAGCCTTTTATTATTAAAACATCTTAAATTCCATATTCTGTAGATCTCTGAACTGTTTGAAGACCCCAACCCTAATCTTAACAGACAAATGTTGCTTGTCTCTAGCTATTTACTATCTGCTTAACTTTGAAAACAAACACAGGAAGCTAAATAAAGCTTATTTCTGTAATTAACTAAACTAGTACTTAACAAGACTACAAGTAAGATTATTTACAGGTGACTAACTACTAACTTGCATTTCTAAATATCTTAAACAGTTTGCAGTAGTAGCTTTCATAAAACTAGAACTTTACATTTTTAAATGAGTTGCATAGTCCAATACTTAAGTAAGAGCTGGACAAAATAACCTTAACTTTCTATCAATATACAATAATCTATACGAAAGTAAAATATTTGAGACTTGTTGTTGCTTTCTAGTCTAAAAGGAGATACAATAATTTTTTATCCTATCATCTCTATGGTTCCCTCCCTTTTAAACTTATTCCCTTTCCCTCTCCTTCCCTTTACCACTCAATAGGAGGGAAAGGAGGATGGAGGGGAGAAAGAGAAAGAAATCCCAGATTCTAACCTCTTGTACTTTGTTTCCTCTCTGACCATGACCAAAAGCAACTTGTAATCAACCCCCTTAAAGGACAACAAACGTCTATAACCCATCTACTCCACCTCTTGAAATGGGATTGTCATGTTCTTAAAATTGTTTCCTGTTGTCTGGGGGGCAAAAGCATCTTTTGGGGACCCTAAGAAAATTGGGATATTTGCCAAGTTTGGAGAGCTAGCTGTATTTTTTTTTTTGATGTCCAGTCTCTATGGGATAGGAAAGTTGGACTTAACTAAAGTGCTGGCTGAAAGTCTATGAGGCTGGACCATCTGAACAAACCATTTTGAAGTTGACTGAGGCAGTCTGTGAGGCTGGATTATCTGGAATACTCGCTTTGTCTTCATTGGTATCTGGTCTTTTTGCTTTGAAAACACACAAACTTTGAAAGGTAATATCGTAGGTACGTTTCTTCATTAACATGTATAGAATGAATGGTGTGCACAAATCAGCTAAAGATTATTTTCTGCTCTATGTTTGAGCAGGTGAAAGGCATCTGTCAACTTCACAAGTCTGTTTGGACTGCACAACCAAACTGTAATGAAAAATTTCATCCATGCTATATGAAATGATGAAGTATAATAAGTCATGAGGACCAGGTAGCCAAAAAGATTTATTAGCTATGTAGAGAAATTCATGTCTCAGCTAGCAGGGGTCTTCCCTGATCAAGTCTAATCTTTATAACTTTGATGGTAACCATATTTTTTCCATCTCCTGTAGAAACAAACAAAACTGTGTCCCCAGTACAAATCTGTTGCACATATTCATTCTTCTGTTACCACATCCTTATAGTATATAAGGTGATTTAATTCCACAGGTTTTTTTAAATAACCTAGTGTGTCTCAGCTGCTGCTGTTCCTTTTTCATTAACATTAAAAAACTTTAAACAAAGCACTATTTAGTCTGTCAATGGGGGTCTTTACTCTTCTTTTTTGTTTTAAAAGCACCTGTTTTAAAGCGCAATTATATCTTTCTACATGTTTGTCCTGTGTGAATGTGTGGTATATCCGTGATGTGCTTATATTATAATATGCAAAGATTGCATATCTTACTGGATACATATGCAGGAGTATTATCATCTTAATTTGTGCAGGTATCCCCATAATCCCATTATTTCCCATCGATGCGTAATTGTAGAATCAGTTTTTTTAGAATTCAGAGGAGTTGCCCATTGATACCATGGATATGTACCAGTACTGTGGTGTACAAACTTTAGTTTTCCAAATTCTGCAAAATGAAACACATCTGTCTGCCAGATTTCATTTCTTTTAGTACCCATAGGATTACTTCCAGTGGAGTTTGTTTGTACATAGAACAAGTAGAACATTTTAAAAATAATTTCCTTGGTTTGTTGCCAAGTGACAGAATTTTTTTTTAAACCTTTACTGATAACATGGTGTTTTCACAAAAATTTTAGGCTTCTAACACATTCCCTATTAGTAATTGATCAATTTCCTCATTTCCTTGTGCCAGTGGACCTGACAAACCTATATGCGACTGAATATGAATAATGTATAATAGATAGTTTCTAATTCTGATTGCCTGTTGCGGTTGCATAAATAACAGATAATTATAAATTATCATGAATAAATTCAGCAGTTTATATATGAAAAACAATTCTTTCTGCATGTTGAGAGTCAGTAATTATATAAGAGAGTCAGGAAAATCTAATAATACCATAAGGATTGCATACAACTCTGATTTTTGAACTGAAGTATATGGGCTATGGACCACTTTACTTATTTTGCCTGACTTATACTCTGCCATTCTAAACTTATTTGCATCAGTAAGGAATGTAGTTATTTCAGGAATTGGTGTTCCCTTTACAATTCTCATGAGAGAATCCAAGTAGTTTATTTTATAAACTGCAGACACTTCCTTTTTGGATAGTATTAATTTCTCCCAAATAGTTACAAGCTCCTTGCCAATCTTCATTAGTTACCCATAATGACATAATCTCAGCATTAATAAGAAGTACTACAACTTTGGCCCAGTCAGTTCTTGACAATTGATATAATCTTATTCCACCTTTTATGATTAATTCAGAAGTTTTCTTTTTTTTTCTTATTTTTTTATTTTTTGTTATCAATCACAGGTTAGGTACTTTGCATCCCATGCCCAGCCCGCCCACTCCCTCCCACCCTCCCCAACCCTCCCTCATCTCCTCCCCGCCCACTCCAAGTCCACCAGCGGGGGAGGACCTCCTCCCCTTCCATCCAACCCCAGCTCATCCTGTCTCCTCAGGGCTGGCTTCAATGTCGTCCACTGGGATCCCCGGCTTGTATGGGGGAAGGTCAAAGAGTCAGCCATCAAGTTCAAGACTAAAACAGTCCCTGCTTCCCTCACTAGGCCCTCCAGTCCTACACCAAGCTATCCTGGGTCCCATCTGCACAGGGGTTCCAGGACACATCCACTCGTAGTCCTTGGTTGTAGAAACCGTCTCATACAGGACCCCTGTGCCCTGCTCAGTTTAGTCATTGTGGAGCTCTTGTTCTCTCCAAGTTTCACCAACCTCCTCCATTTCTATCATCACTTCTTGCCCTCTACCAAAGGCTTGATCATGAGTCTTAATATCTGCTCTGGTACATCTTTATGTTGACCCCCCCCGCCCCCCCAGAGGTCCTCCTTGGCATACTCCTGTCCTTTTGCTTGTTTTCTCCTCCACTCAATG
>CM053763.1:61473487-61495902 GCA_028658305.1 Pachyuromys duprasi | reverse complement strand
TTGTTTTACACTTGTATTTTAATCTCAAGATATGATTGGAAAGCAAACAATTCTTGATCTATGGTATTGAACATATAATTAAAAGCCACTAAGAATTAGTCATTGTTTGCTGCAAACAAGGTTGGGTTGTTTTGTTTAGTTTTTTAAAGGAAACTCTAGGGCTCGGCTTCACTCTTGACTAATAAAGGCTGACAAATCAAAAAATAAAATAAAATAAAACAAATTACTTAATTCATGAGTAATTAATCCAGTTGTAGGCCAAAGCCAATTAATATCTCCCATTAATTTTTGAAAATCATTAAATGTTTGCAACTGATCTAATGGATCTATACCTTTTGTGCTCAAAATTTTTGTTGACTTAGTTTATAATCGAAATAGTTAATAGAATCTCCTTTCTGTATCTTTTTTAATGAACAATCTGTAACCTCCAGCATGGAAGAATTCTTTGTGTTTCCTTAAAAATTTTCTCTAAAGTATCTGAATTAGAATCAGCCAACAAAATATCATCCATATAATGATGAATAATAGATTGAAGAAATTGCGTATGAATTATTTCTAGTGGTCATTGCACAAAATATTGACATGAAGTTGGACTATTTAACAGTCCCTGTGGAAGCACTTTCCAATGATATCTTTTTTTTGAACAACTATTATTACAAGTAGGTCCTGAGAAAGCAAACCTTTTCCTATCATGATCATGCAAAGGGATTGTGCAAAAGAAATCTTTTAAATCAATTATTTTCAAAGGCCATGACTTAGGTAATAAAGAAGGTAAAAAAATTCCAAGCAGTAAAGTACCTATTAGTTGAATTACTTTATTCACCGCTTTTAAATCTGTTAACATCCTCCATGTCTCTGTTTCATTTTTTTATAGCAAACACAGGGGAATTCCATGGGCTGGTAGACTCTTCAATATGTTGAGCCTCCAGGTGTTCTGATACCAGCTGTTCAAGTGCCTACAATATTTCCTTAATTAAGGGCCATTGCTCTACCCACACAAGCCTGTCAGTCAGCCGTTCTAGGTGTAGGGCTGTTTGTATTTCAACAGTGCCCCCCCCCCCGACTTATAAATTTGGAAACTCAATCCCTGTGACGTCCAGTGTTTGGACAATGAGTACAGCTTCTGATTGTTTTTGATAACGCATATGAATGCCTTCCCCAGGAGTACCTATCATTTCACCCCTGATTTCATCACGATTTATCTCTGGAATTGTAGGAATATTAATTTGAATACCCCATTATTATAAAAGATCTTTTCGCCATAAATTTATGGGTATGTCAGCCACATAAAGTCTCAACTTTCCTGTTTTCCCTTTTGGTCCCACACATTTAACCCATCATACACATTGTTTTATTTGAGATAATTTACCAATTCCTATAAACTGGTAAACCTTGTGAAGTGGCCATTCTGGATTCCAAGACTTTTGGGAAATGATAGTCACATCAGAATTTGTAACCACAAATTCTTCTATTTCAATAACATTCACTTGCAATTTTAATTTTAGTCTCTGATCATTAGATATTGTTTGCCAAAACACACATTTTCCAGTACTCCCAATTTCCCAGTTCTTTCTACTGGAGCAGTTTTGCCTTTAATGTAGGGAAACAGTAACAGCTGAGCAATTCTATCTCGTTCATTAATTTGCATCTCGTTTTTACATATGCCATTAAGTTTAATTCCTTCCTTGCAATCCCAATCTATAATACCTGGAGGCACAATGAATCCTTGGGATGTTAATGAACTTCTCCCCAAGATCATCCCTACTGTCCCTGAAGGCAAAGGGCCACAAACACCGGTGGTTATTTTGTAACATTGAATTTTGGGGGATAGGACAAGAAGTTTATCTGTGGCCAAATCTAAAGCCACACTGTCTTCAGTAGCATGGATAAGATCGGCGATACTTAGTTGTGGTTACCTTCTGGCTGACCAGAGGGTCTTCCAGGGCCTTGAGATGGCAAACCCCTCATTTCATTTCCTGATGGCCAGAGATTACCTTGTGTTTGCCTCCTAGACCTGCACTCAGTAGTCTAATGACTATTTACCACATTGTTTGCAAACCCCAGGAAGCCTAAGCATTCCATTGCCACCAAAAACATCTTGTTCACTTCTTCCTGGGAGGTTCCATATTCCACAGAGTTAATGCACCTGTCATTTTAAGCGCTGAGCCCTTTAGTCTTACAATTTCTTTGTAAATGGCTGAATTCACCACAATTAAGGCACTGGGTACTTTGATATCTGAGACCTCTTGTTCTGTCATATTGGCATGAGGCTCCTGGGAGCCGATATCAGTTATGTCCTTTATCCATTCATCCACTGGTGCTGTTCTTGCCTTTAACTATCTAATTACACCCATACATTTCGTATTCATATTCTCAAATGCCAACATCTCTATCAATACCCATCTGGCATCAGGGTTGGACATGGCTTTGTTTACAGCAAGAACTATGTGAAGCCTTCTTCAGAGTCTTTTATTATCTTGGTAAATGAGGTGGATCTTTTCCCGGGCTTCTCAACCTTGTCCCAAGTTCTTCCAGCCACCAAGTGGCATTCTTCTACAACATCATTATCAAATTGAATTAGTTCTTGTAGACAAGAATCCTGCCCTTCACCAAGCAATTGATATTTAACAATATTCATTCCCCTTGTTCTATCTCATAGTTCTATATTTGCAGCTTCCTCCCTTCACCAAATTAACCATTGTAATGGCTGACCAACCTCTAGCATGGTTGTCATCAATCCCTTTCTATTTTAGAAAACAAGTCTATTTTGGATAAACCAGTTACTTAATATTTGTTTAACAAAAGAGGAATGCATTCTGTAGGAAACAATAGCCTCTCTAAAATGCCTCAAATGCATCATTTGGGGGGGGGGTGCCACATAATCTCAACAAACCATGATCAGCACCATTAGCAGGCACATGCTGCACAATTACTGGGAAAACTGATGGTGGCTTTATACTCCCAGGCCACTCCTCTGGGGACGCACTTGGCTCAAGATTAACCCTTTTTCTCAAAATGAGCTGTTTCTCTTTAACCCTACTGTCCTGCATGGCCTCCTCCTCCTCCCAGCTTACCACCCAGTCCAGGGACTGAGAGGACTTGAAACTGAGAGTTCAGGGCTCGGTAGCAATCTGCCTTCTGCCCAGTCTGTTTTCCTCTTTTCTTCTTCAGGAAGCTCAGGCTTTTAGTCACCAGGTCTGAACCATTTTGTTTTCCGTTCTCCAGCACGACTTGCTCCCCAAGTGTTTCCATTTCCACCTCCAATCTCTCTAGCTGCCCAGACAACTCTGCAACCCTTTCAAAAATGAGAGAATAGAAGGATGCCTCTGATTTTCCTATTTCGTCCATTTTTTGTTTGTTTGTTTCTCAGACACCTCCATATCAACTTGCAACTTTTCCAATTGCTCAGCCATTCTCACAACCTTTTTTTTAAGGGAATAAGGAAGGCAAAGAAGAAAAACAAAATGCTCTCTAAGAGAAAATCAGGAAAGAACGCAGTAGCAGAAACCACAATAAAGTTTTTGCTGACATCCTAAAACAGAATATCCATTCCTTTGTACCCTGCCGCCTCCTCTGTGGCATTAGAAAATTTCCATTATGTTATGTTGAGCATAACAGGTAGGCATTCATTTTTTAGTATTCTATTGGGTTCTTATATCTACCACCCTTCCAATCTTATTCCACCCTACTGCCATCTAATCCCCCAACACTAGGTAGGAGAGAGAAAATATTAGATGAAGGTGGGGGGACATTGACCTCTTTAGATTATTTCCTGCTGATTAAGGGGCTTCAGGTTCCTAGGGGTAAATCCAATCTTCTTTGTCAGAATATTCAGCAATCCAGAAAACCAGAAAACCAGCAATAGAAGCACCAGGGACCAGCAGTAGGGGAAGCAGCAGCCGCCACAGGACCATTTATTTATACTATCTCCAGAGTTCCCAGAATTAAAGTATCTGCAGCTGGTAAAAATCATGTCCCTCCTAGAGCATGTGACAATTATAGTTGATGGCTGTGGACAAACGGAAGCAGCCCCATACCTGGGATTAAAACAAAAACATATTCATATAACATAACTTTTTTGTTGTTGTTTTTTGTTTTTAAAAAACCAACATTCTCTCTACAGAGTCATGGTGTTTCTCAGCCCAGTGCATCTGGGATTTCTCCACTGTGGTGTTTATCTGTGTTCTTTTCTTCTTGCTGCCAAGTAGTATTCCATTGCAGCAATGAACCTGCTCTCTCCTTATCTATTCACCAGGTGTCTGGGGCTGTTTCTAGCTTTAGGAAATAAGAAAGTGCTATATAAAAGGTGTGGAAGCAAATCCCTGCCATCCTAGCACTCAGAAGGCTAACACAGGATTGACTTGAGTTTGAGGCCAGCCTGAGCTACAAGGAGACTTCAAAGTAAATTCAGTATGGGATACTGTGTGAGGCCCTGTTTTTTAAAAAGAGAAAGCAAAGGTGGAGAAGAAAGAAGAGGAAAGAAAGAAATAATGAGTTATAAACATTCTGAGGGGGCTGGAGAGATGGCTCAGAGGTTAAGAACACTCGCTGTTCTTCCAAAGGTCCTGAGTTCAATTCCCAG
Organism: Pachyuromys duprasi; assembly: GCA_028658305.1. Taxonomy (NCBI): domain Eukaryota; kingdom Metazoa; phylum Chordata; class Mammalia; order Rodentia; family Muridae; genus Pachyuromys; species Pachyuromys duprasi. Next base: position 61,491,320 of record CM053763.1, on the reverse strand, counting down.
CAACCACATGGTGGCTCACAACCATCTATATCAAGATCTGGTGTACAGGCAGAATGTTGTATAAATAATAAATAAAATCTTAAAAAAATAAACATTCTGAGGCATAATTATGTTTTTGTTTCTCTCAAGTAGACAAGCAGACACCTGGAAGTCCAAAATAAAGGAACCAATAGGTTCAGGGACTATAAGGACCACACTGTTTTCAAGATGGTCCTGGTGGCTGCACCCCAGGTCCTCACATCACGGGGAGAAAGACAAGAGGCAGTCAAAGGTGCTGTTATCAGGGTCCCAGTTTCATTCCCAAGGGAGAAGGATCCTGAGACCTAAGATTGCCTCATAACCCTCCCACAGTGACTGCTGCATTTGAACATCTGGATTGAAGAAGGAGCACATTCAAACCATAGCAGCCACTGCCCAAAGACTCAGCAACCTGCGACCCAGGCGTCTCCTTTATTAATGTGCATTATTTTATTTAAATTTGCTCACACTGCAAATAAAATGCATATATTTCTCTTATACATTTAATCTCTTATTATAATTATGTGATTGTCTTGCTTAGGGTTTCTATTGCTGTGATAAATAGCCATGGTCAAAAGCAACTTGAGGAGGAAAAGAGTTTTCGGTTTATAACTCTCAGGTTACATTTGCTCCATCACTGAGGGAAGCCAGAAACTCAAGGTAGGAAGCTGGACGCAGGAGCTACAGCAGAGGCTTACAGGGACCATCTGCCCAGGGCACCTCTCCAGTGAGCTGGGTCCTTCCACATAAATCACCAACTAGAAATGTGCCCTATAGACTTACCTACAGCCCAGTCTGAGGAAGCATTTTTTTCAATTACGACTTCCTCTTGCCAGATATCTCTAAATTTGTGTTGAGTTGGCAAAACTCATTGAGCACATGGGTCAAACACTCAGTGAGTTTTTTAATGCATTTATCTTACATGTATGGGTGTTTGCCTATATATATTTCTGTACTACATGAGTGTCTGGTGCCCCTGTAGACTAGAGAGAGTGTCAGGATCCCTTGGAACTGGAATAACAGACTGTGAGCTGCCCATGTGGGTACTAGAAATAGAAGCCCCGTTCTCTGGAAGAACATATAGTGCTCTGTTATAACCTGCACTATTTATCTAACCCCTACACCCAAGACTAGGTTTCATGTTATAATTCAGACTGACCTTGAATTTACTGTGTAGCCCAGGTTGACCAAACTACTGATCTTCCTTCATCTGCCTCTCGAGTAATGGGATTGCAGGTGTGAGGCATCAAGCCCAACTGTAATATTATATATATATGAATACATTATATTATATCACATATATTATATATATTATATTACACATATAATATTACATTATATATAATGTTATATATTATATATATTTCTTTTAGGGCAGGGTCTCACTATGTAGCCCTGGCTAGCCTAGAACTGACTTTGTAAACCAGGCTTAAATGAAGTCTCTCAATGGTTTTTCTTATTACTGAAACAAACATATACATTGCCTAGAACTATCTAACCTAGTTAAGTAAGGGAACAGCATGGGAACCTCCTGAACTCATACCTGGAGACAGCTTGTCTGTGTGCTCCCAGATGTTTACCTCCAAGGGAAGGCAGAGGCTTTATCTTACTAAGTATACCTTATTCTGTGTGTGTGTGAGAGAGAGACAGATACAGAGAGAGAGAGAGAGAACTACACAGTGAGACCCTGTCTAAAAAGTGTTAAAAGTTGGGCCAGGCAGGCTGACTGGACTTGCTGGCTCACACATGTAATCCTAGCACTCGGGAGACAGAGGATGGAGGTCTGTCTAACATGGGCTACATACTACTGCCAGAGTAAACAACTGTCCCTTTGTTTCTGGATTTCAGCCTTGTTCCTAAGGTTAGATTCTAAGGCGGCGTAATGAGTCTATAGCTATGAGCAGTATTAATCCTCTCAGACCTCTGCTTCATTCTCCCCCAGAAAGAGTGACCACTGGTCTTCTCTCACATGGGTCTTTGTGCACACAGTGTGGATGATTACCTCAGTGTGACATGGCAACCTGGGATTGACTCTTACCAGTCGGGAGAAATGCTTTCCTCAGTGTCGACTTTTTGTCTCTTTCATGGTTTCTCCAGTCATCCTTTTTTTTAAAAAAATTTTTTATAAGTTAGCATCTCTGTTAGTACGAATATTAAGGCATGCTCTTCAACAGACAGAAGACATAACAGTCATGTCAACTTGATATCTCTGCTGCATAATACAACATGCGAAAGAGACAAGGAAAATGTATTCCTATCAATCTGCGTTGTTGGGTTACTGTTTCTTTGAAAAATAAAAAAGACAAAGTAGATTTTTTTTGACCTTTGAATTCTTCAATTACTCTGCCAAGCTTCCAAGACAATTAAGACATACATACTGTTTCTATGGGATCTTCTTAGTCTGTGATTGATACCCTGTGCTGAGGCAAGTGTGCTGGTGTACAAAGAATTGTCTCAGATACAAACATGTTAATAAAAAATGGAATGTCAAACATGTGTAAGCAGAAGGAAATCTGGAGAACGGAGTACGGAGGTGGCCTTCCTGTATGTGTTTTGGTAGAAGCAGGACCACCCCTTACCTGGCTTTCTCTTGTACTCGCTGGCCAGCTTGAGCCTTCATGGCACCACCTGCTGGCAATCATTGGCACTGCATATGAATGGCTCTAAGAAGAACAAGTTTGGGAATGTGGGTGGAGATGAAATTGTGTTTGGGGATAAGCCTGTTTCATCGTAATTGCCTTGTTTGTGACAAGTTTTGTTTTGTAGCTTGTGCCGATCTTCAGCTTATGATCCACTTGAGTCAGCCACCCAAGTGCTGTGATTACAGACATGTGCCACCATACCCCACCTGTTTTATGTGTTAAACACAAATTATACCTGCTCTTTGGGTTAACCATTTAATAAAGTCTCCAAAAGACAGCTTTCAGAAGTCAGTTCTCACCTTCTACCATGATATTAGAAATCAGACTCAGTTTGCCAGGCTTGGGTGGCTAGAGCTTACACGAGCTGAACTGTCTTATCGGCCCTCCAAATATAAGATTTTCAAAACCCAATATTATAAAGGGATAATGTAAAATGAAAACTAGATGGAGGGGCCTACAAGGATGACTCATCAGGTTAAGACTCTTGTCGCCTGCCAATCCCTAGCACCCATGTGGTGGAAGTAGAGAACAAACTCTCATAGGAGGTACAGACTCCCAAACGGTTACCATGGTACACGCGTGCCGCATCCCCATACTATGAAAATAAACACGGTTTTAAGAACAACAAAACAGAACAAAAACCTTGATTGATTGTCTTGTAAGCATATTTTTGATGCTGGGTGGTGGTGGCATACACCTTTAATCCAGGAGGCAGAGGCAGGTGGATCTCTGTGAGTTCCAGGCCAGCCTGGTCTACAGAGCCAGCCCAGGACAGCCACGGCAACACAGAGAAATCCTGTCTCAAAACACACTCACACACACAATTTTTTTGGAGCGCTTTTTATTTCCTGTGTGTACCTTAGCTTCCTCAGCTTTTTCTTCATTTAAAAGAGCCCAGCTGACAGAATTTCCATAACTCACATCATCCATTTCTCCAATGCCTTCCTGCTATTTTACAACTAGTTTGAAATGCAAAACCTCATCCATCCTGTGTCCTCTTTCATTTGTACATGGAGATTTTGTCCAGATTAAAAAAGGGGAAAGCCAAGCTAGAGGAGACATGTTACTGTCTGCCTGAGACCAGCTCTCAGCACTTACTTTTCAGATCTGGGAGGAAGAGCCCATTCTTCCTTCTTCTATCTGGGTCAGAATAGTATTTCCCAATGACTTCATGCTGAATGGGCCCAAGGGCTGACCAGTCAGAGCAGGTCAACTCATTCAAGCCCTTTTATGCAGTATTCCTGCTCTGCAGAGTAGAAGTTTGGGGACCAGCCCATGATTTGCAATTGAGAAGGGACACCAAACAGCTGTCCAAACAGGATACCTGCATTCCCAACCCTGTCATGAATCGAAGACTATTACTCTCAATAGAAGTTCTCAATCCATCAAATGCATGTTTAAAAGGAAACCATCAATGCAAAAACACCACTCTTGCCTCAAACAGAAAGAGAGTTTATTCTGGAACTAAATATAAGTGACTGTGGCCTGGGCCTCCCAGCTTCAGGCCCATGTTCCAACATGGCATGGTTTTTATAATGACACAACAAGATAATCTTTACAAGTGTTGGTGGGAACATCAGGTGGGCAGATTAAGGCAAAGCAGAGAACGCCCCACTGTAGGCCTTAGATGCGACTACAGGCCATCCTTGGCCTTTTGGTTTATCAAAGCTAGTGGTCTGTTGGTACATTTCAAAAGTGTTCACTTGTTAGTCTCAAAGATCTTAGGTCAGACACAGAGGTGGGCAAGGAATGTCTATTAAGGGGGCTAAAGACGTCCCAAGATAAATTGTAATTAGGCTCTTGACCAGCATCACCCCAGCTTCCCCACAGCTTTGAAGATTGAAACAGTCAGTTTTGTAGAAGGTTCAGTGTGAGATGCAGTTCTTTCGGGAAAACAGCTCAGTACACCTGCCAAGCTTGACAGGGCTCTGGGTTCCTGTCATACAGCACCATTCTCTGACCATAGCAGGTATCACTGTCACCAGGACAGCTAGGTGACTTGTGCAAGACCCCAAAATTGGGTGTGTTCACCATGGGAGGTGGGGAAGGACCACTGGGCCCCCAGCTGAGAGCCCAGCTGTGCCCCCCTTGCCATTTGCATGTAATTCTGCCCTCATTGCATGTGGCCTTCTTGTTCTAGGAGGTGCTATCATACACAGAGGCTGGAAGGTTGACTGAAGCTGGGGGTGGGGGGAGTGGGTGCTTTCCATGCAGCTATGGGGAAGTTGTGTTCGATGCAGGTAAGACTTTGTGCATGTGCAGCTGCAAGGAGTTACCTATGCTCCTATAAGTAAACTCTTACCCATGTTTTATAAGCTAACCCAATAAACAAATCGGTTCCAAGTTGGACTTTGGTGAATTATACTTTGGTGTGTTTGGACTCTCATCGGGAGGGGATGGACAGCAAGAATTCCTACAACAATTCCATTGCAGGCATGTACACATGAATGAATGAATGAATGAATGAATGAATGAATGAATGAATGAATGAATGAATGAATACTGTTGTGAGCTTTGGAACCATGGATGCAGCAGGGCATTGGCATTTACTGTGTGATCTCACTTGTGATGCTTAGGAGTTTCCAGTGCAAGAGAAGCTGATGTCACAAGACCCTGCCCCTCAGCAAACGAGGCACTGCACAGAGGCCAAACAAAAACACACTGCTTCTACTCAGAGCTTCTGCCTCCAAAGTGTAATTCTGCACGGGCCTGAGTTCTATAGCCGCATGCCGCACTGCTCATCTGGGGCAGAGAATGAAAGTAAAGAGACAAAGTCACCTGCAAGAGACAGGTTGGCAGTCAAGGATTCTCTGAGACAGGTGAGTGTTCTCGGGCATGCCATCTGCTTTGTTCAGCACAAAGAACATGCCCCACCTCCTGGAGAAGAGGAGCACTGTGAAGGAGCAGAAGCCATGCCAGCCTCAGAAGCATCATTTCAAGGATCTGAGCCATCCTGTTTAGTTTTCTGTCACCTTGACACAAGTTGGAGTCAACTGGGCAGAGGGAACCTCAAAGGAGAAAAACGGCTTCAATTTTCTTGATTACTGATAATGTGAAAGGGCACAGTTCACCGTGGGCAGTGCTACCCCTGGGTCCTGGGCTGTATAAGAAAGCAGGCTGTGCAGGCCATGTGCAAGCCAGTAAGCTTTATTCCTCCATGGCTGCTGCTTCAGTTCCTTCTGCCTTGAGTTCCTTCTCTGACTTCCCTCAATAATGTACTGTGATTGGGGCATGTACAGCAAATAACCCTTTCCTTCCCTAAGCTGTTCGTAGTCCATGTTTTATCTCAGCCATCGAAAGCAAACCAGGGCATGAATGTGTACTTGCTTCTGGATGCAAAAGGGTGTCTAGAACAGCTTTGTATTTCTGCTGCTTTCTGAAGCCCCCTCTGATACAAGGAGCAGTGCTTGTTTCCCTAAACACCCCTTAGCTTATTGATCTGCTTGGAGCAAAGAACAGAGCTATGAAACGATACTGCAAAAGAATTCCTTTTCTCTGCAGGCAACAAACTATCTTTAAAGTCTGATAAAGTGCTTTGGAGCACATAAAAGAGCTGTGGGTTTGGTGGTTGTACAGGGTATGGGAAAACCCATGAGAAGAACCAGGCCAAGGCTTCCTTTACAGGCCTCCGTTTGCAAGCACAGAGGTCTCAGAGAAAGAAAACTCTTTGCAAATCCTAAGCCTGAGATTTTGACTGAATTTTTCCCCCTGTCTTTTAATAATCGTGGTTTTTGTTTTGTTTCAGGACATAGTCTCAGTATGTTCCCCAGGCCCAATTTGAATTTGAACTTGCTGTCCTCTGTCTGTCCCCAGCCACTCAAGGGCTGGAATGACAGTGTATACCATCAGACCCAACTAGTAACCACTGTTTAAATATGTCCCTCCTCCCAGGACCCAAGCACAGGTTATTCCAGGGGTCCCCAGCCTCCCAGCAGTCTAGGAGCATCCCTTAGGTTGTGAGTAGCCAGGGAACAGTGAGCTGGGAGGGGACAGAACCTCTAGCAGCCCAAGTATGTTGACCTACATTTGTCATCAAATCTACTTTATTTAGGGTTCTTAAACACTTCATGTCCCTTCCAACCCCCCAACACCAGGTAGGAGGGAAAGAAGGTTAGTGGGGAGGGGCAGCAGAATTCTCTCTGCTACTTCCTGCTGGGCAGGGTTGTAGGATTCTTTTGGGGGCACTACCAACACCAGTCATCAGGAAATCGAGAGGTCCAGGTAACCAGCAAATCAACAGACAGCAAGTGCAGCAGCAGGACAAACTAGCAGCAAGCAGTCCTCCTCCAAGCAGCCGCGCCTTCTTCCTCTGGGCTATCAGAAGTCATCAGAATTCAACTAATTTTACCTGGCAAAGACCGTGCTCTGCTTGAGACACTTAGCAGGTATGGACAAACTAAAATCCCCAACTTGGAATTATAACAAAAATATGTTTACATATCATAAACCAAAATGTCCACAACACAAGTAGTTAACCTTAATGTTTCAGGAACTGTGACTGAGGCACACCCAGGATTCTTGGCTTTGATACAGAAAGAATTGTAAGACTAGCCGGCGTAGGGTTTTTGTGAAAAGCAGAATGAAAACACGCTGAGAACATGGCTGTGAGGGTCTCAAAGAGCCAGTTTAGCGATTTTTTAAGGAAGAGGTTTTAAGCACAAAAGTTAGGAGAAAGAATAAGACACATCCAAGCGTGGGTCTGAGCTTCTCAAGGGAGAGTTTCAATGGTCTTAGCGGTAGGCACCATTTCAGGGGCTCTCTGTTACATCTCAAACTGCTGTGAAGAAACGTTTTCCCCCTTTTCTTATGATAAATAGGGTCATACAGGGCTGGTTCCAGAAGTGCCTTGGGTGGAATTATAGCTGACAAGGTGAAACCAGGAGCCCCTGGCGATGCACAGGGTTCTAGTCCATGTCCTTTCCCTGTTGGGCCGGAAAAGAACCCAGGTTCTCCGAGGGGAAGGGAGAAAGGGCTCAAGCAGCCATTAGCTGTTCAGAAATTCTCATTTTCTTAACTGGAGGAGGCTTCAGTGGGCCTGTGAGGGACTCCCTCCCTTCCAGTGTCCTCATGGGTTTTTCTGCTTTTTTCTTCTGCCTCAGAACCAAGAAAAGGGAGAGGAAGCCTTTGCTGCTGCTGTGAGAAAGCGGCTGGTCGGGGGCTTACCAACAACAGGCATCCACCCTGGAGATGCTGGAGGCCGGAAGCCTGAGATCAGCATGGTGGGACCTGGCAAGGGACACCTCCTGCTTCATAAATGCTGCTTCTAAGCCACATCTTCACATGATGGCCAGGAAAAGTCAGCTCTCTGGAGACCCTTTCATCCTGGCTGATCACCTCCCAAACACCTCAGCTCCTGGTAGCAGACCTCAAAGGGATGTGTGTCAATATGTGCGAACTCTGGGAGTAAACATGGAAGCAAGTGAAAATAGGGGAGGCTCCAAGTGGTACCCTCAGAGCTGGTCAGTATCCACTCAGCATCTCCTCTCTCACCTATCACCTTAGTTTCTAGATTTTTCTTGTATTTATTAGTGTGCAGACACATGCATGTGCACTATATGTGTGTGGATGTTTGTGCCTCAGCGTTCGGAGGACAAGTGGTGGTGCACGCCTTTAATCCCAGTGCTTGGGAGTTGATGCAGACAGATCTCTTTGGGTTTGAAGCAAGCATGATCTACTGAGCAAGTTTAGCAAGTTTCATGACAGCCAGGGCTACACAAAGGAACCCTGTCTCAAAAGCTGAAATAAAACAAAACAAAAGATGGTTTACTCTTTCCGTAATGTGGGTTCTAAGGATTTAACTCAGGCTTGCTGGCAAGTACTCCTGTGGTTTGAGTCATCTTGCTGGACCATCACCTAATATCCTTGGCTTCCTTTTTTAGCTGAGTCATGTGTTCATTCTAATCTGACATCACCGCATTAGTTTGCCTTAAGGAGACTTCCTTGGGGTGGGGAGTGGGATAGCTGGGGTTAGGAGGGCTTGTACCGTGATTTGTTTGGCACTTTGAAGGTCGAGAAATGTCCAGCTCCTGATGTGAAATGAGTGATTTTTTTTTAAAAGAGTTTTCTGTCTGCCCTTGCTGCCCGCCTTCCCGTGGGATATAAAGATGTTCAGGCTTCTGTGGCCTACACAACTTCGATGCTACCTGGGGAACAGGGATGGTACCCTTTGTCTACAAAGCATTTTGCAAACATGTTTTCAGCTGCTCTTTCCATGCTAGAATAAAGAACTGGCATGCCACAGCCCTCAGGCTAGAGTGCCCTGGCTCCTGCTACTCAGCAATTGCATTTTAGAAGTTTACCTTCAGGATTTCAAACAATATTTCTCTAAAACATTTTCTTGGGAGGCAGTGGGATGGTTCAGTGAGTACCAAGCCTGACAACCTGAGTTTGAACCTGGAACCGACATGTTGGAAGGGAAGAACTGACTCCTGTAAATTATATTTTGACTTCCACACACATGCACTGACATAAATATACCTACCACACACATGCAGATGGACATACAAAATAAATATTTCGAAAAGACAGTAGAATGTGTTTTAAATCTTACAAAATTTTATTGTTAGGTTGATGTATTACAAGTCAACATGTAGCAGACTCTTGTCATTCATTGCATTGGTGATGGAGAAAATTCTCATCAACAGGTTCTTTGATAGCTTAAATAACACTCACACACGGGGACACCCAATTATGTCACAAAAACACAATAGATACCAGAGCCTCATCTGGGAACCAGATAACTTCCCCCAAGTGACCCTTCTTTTTTTTTAATTTTTATTTTTTTAATATTAATCACAGGTTATTTACTTTGCATCCCAGCCATAGACCCTCTCTCATTCCCTCCCAATCCCACCCTCCCTCATCTCCTACCTGTCCCTTTCCAAGTCCACTGCTAGGGGAGGTCCTCCTCCCCTTCCATCTAACTCTAGCTTATCAGGTATCTTCAGGACTGGCTGCAATGTCCTCCTCTGTGGCCTAGCAAGGCCACTCCTCCCTCGGGGTGGGGGGAAGGTAAAGGAGACAGTCATTGAATTCAGTGACCCTTAAAAAAATGTTAACATTTTTCCTCTTGAAAACATCCTCTTTTCTCACATAATATATCCTGATTAGGATTTCCCCTTTACTCCTCCCACTCCTCCCCACCTCCCCTCTCATCTGGATCCATTTTCTTTCTGTCTTTCATTAGATAACAAACAGGCTTCTTTGGGATAATAATAAAATAAAACAAATTAACACATCAGAATTGGACAAAACAAACAAGCTGAGGAAAACTAGCCCAAGTGAAGACTCAAGAAACATAGACCCACTTGTTCACACACACAGGAATCCCATAAAAATGCCAAACTGGAACCATAATATATAGGCAAAGGCACTCCACCTCTTCTTCCATGGGTTCTCTGAGGTCTGTGGGAGGGGATTTGATAGAGATATTCCATTTTAGGGCTGTGTGTCCTAAGGATTCTCACCATCCCCCCCCCCCCAACATAATGTCTAGGTGTGAGTTTTTGCATCTGTTCCTATTTGCTTCAGGAAAAAGCTTCTCTGATGATAGTCAAGCAAGACTCTTACAGATGAGTATAGCAGAATTTTATTTGGAGTCATTTTATTGCTACATTTTATAAACATTAGTATTTGGTTTTATCTTATGTTCCAGGTCAGCTAGTCTCTGGCTCTTGGTCACCCAAGCAGTGCTGGATATGGGTTACATCTCATGGAGTGGACCTCAAGCTAAATCAGATGTTGGTTGATTTTGCCCGCAAGCTTTGTGACACCACTGCACTAGCATATCTTGAAGGCAAGACAGCACTATGAATCATAGGTTTTGTGGCTGGGTGGATATTTATGTTTCTCTTTTGGTAGCATGCAGAGAAACTTCATGTACCCAAGATGCTAGAACATAGGGATGAAAGCTTTACATTGGCATGAGCATTGCATCTCCTGTTCAATGAGTTGTAGGTGCTGTGTCAGCAATGAGGCCTGGCTTTCAGTTTGTGGAGAGAAACCTATAGCCTTGGCAACAGGCTGGGTTGTTTGAGGATTCCCATGGGACCCCTTTGGCCAACAACTCAATTAGATGTGATCTAGTCATGGTACTTCAAGCTTTGTTGTTGACAAAAGATGGCCAGTTGGGACTCTGTCTCCCCCATTATTTGGTGGTTTCATTTAGATCACTTTCATTTATGTAGGAATATATTCTAGGAAGTTTCTACTCTATTAGGTTTCCATACTAATAGGGTTTTCATACTAATTAAGGATCCCTCAAATGACCCTTGATTTTAGCTGTTTCTCTCCATATTTCCTTCTATAACAGCCTCTTCCCTCCCATTCTTCACTTAATCTTCTCATCCTAGTCTACCCCCAATAACACCATTCATTTATAGCTATTTATTCTATTTCTATTTCCTAGAGAGATCCATCTGCTCCTGACCTCTAGTTCCTTACTTTCTACCTGAGCTCTCTGGTTCTACAGACTGTACCTTGATTATTATTGACGTAACAGCTAATATCCACATACAAACAAATACATACCTTATTTGTCTTTCTGGATCTGGGTTACCTTACACAGGATGGTCTTTTCTAGTTTCATCTGTTTACTTGTGAATTTCATTTTTCAAACAGCTGAGTAGTACTCCATTCTTTTGTTGAGGGACATGGAGGTTGTTTCTAATTTCTGCCTATTATGAATAGGATAGCAATGAATATACTTGAACATATACCTTTGGGTATATGCCAAAGAGTGGTATAGCTGATTCTTGAGGTAGATCTATTCCCACCTTCCTGAGGAACTGCCACATTTTTTTCTATAATGGTTGTAAAAGTTTTCACTTCCACCAGCAATGGAGGAGTGTTCCCCTGGTGCCACATTCTCACCAACATAAGCTGTCACTTGTGTTATTGATCTTAGCTTTTTTGATGGGTATTAAAGTAGTTTAATTTGCATTTCCCTGACGGTTATGGATGTTGAACATTTCTTTATGTGTCTCTCAGCCACTTGAGTTTCCTCTTTTGAGAATTCTCTACTTAGAACTGTACCCTCTTTTTAATTGGGTTATTTGTTTTCTTGATGTCTAGTTTCTTGAGTTCTTTATTGATTCTGGATATTAGCTATTTGATGTACAGTTGATAAAAAATAAAATAAAGTTCCCATTCTGTAGGCTGCCACTTTGTCCAAATGATGGTGTCCTTTGCTGTGCAGAAACCTTTCACTGTCATGAGGTAACATTTACTAATTGTTGATCTTAGTGTCTGTGCCAATATTAGTGCTCTGTTCAGAAAACCCTTTCCTGTGCCAATGAGTTTCAAGACTATTCCCCACTTTCTCTTCTAGAGGATTCAGTGTATCTGGTGTAGGCTTTGAATTTTTAAAACACCTACTTTATTTAAGGTTCTTAAACACCTCCACCTCCCTTCCCGCACCCCTAAGGGTAGGAGATTAGTAGGGAAAGGGCTATAGACATCTTTAAACTATTTCCTGCTGATATAGGTTGATGGGTTCTTGGGGAATTATCAAACTCAGTTGTCAGGATACCAGCAGTCCGGTCAAACAGTAAAGGAGCTGCAGCAACACTCAGCAGCAGCATTGGACCAACTCAGTAGAAGCCTCAAGACTCCGCCCTAATGGCACAAGCCCACCGAAGCTGCAAAACTCTGCTAAAGCAGCATGAGAAGTTCTCTGGAGCATTTCTCTCTGTGAAGATCACTGAAGGATGCAAACTGTTGCAAAGTGTAGCAATGCAAAAGCATCTCACTGTCTGTGGGGCTTCTATTTTTCCCTCCTCAGAGTCCACACCAGGATGTTTTCAGCTCACAAAAATCATGTCCCTCACAGGGTTTTCCAGCTAACAAACATCACTTGCCTTTTTACAGGGGTTGTTTTCCTGCAGGAGCTGTTTTCTGTGGGGATGGGGGCTGTTTTCTTTGGGAGAGGGGACATTTCCACATCTCACACTTGAAACCAAAACAACAACAACAACAAAACATGTTCACATGACACAACTGAGTTTCCAAAACACCAGAAACTTCCACTGTAATCTAGCCTTATGTTAAGGTCATTGATCCATCCAGAGTTGAGTTTTGCGTGGGATGATAATTATGAATCTACTTGCATTCTTCTACATACAGCCATTCAGTTTGACCAGCACTATTTGTTGAAGATGCTGCACTTTTCCAGTGTGGATTTCTGGCTTCTTTATCAAATATCAGGTGTCAATAGGTGTGTGGCTCTAAGTCTGGGTCTTCAAATTGATTCCATTGATTGGCATCTCTATTTTTGTGCCAATACTAAGCTGGTTTTATTACTTTCAGTTCTGATGTACAACTTGAAATTAGGGATTGTGACACTTCCAGCAGGTCATTTATTATTCAGGATTATTTTAGCTATGCAGTGTGTGTGTGTGTGTGTGTGTGTGTGTGTGTGTGTTTGTATGTGTTTACATGAAGCTTAAAATTGTCCTTTCTTTTTTTCTTTTCTTTAAAATAATTTTTATATTAATCACAGGTTATTGATTTTGTATCCCAGCTGTAGCCCCCTCCTTCATTCCCTCCCAATCCCATCCTCACTCCCTCATCTCCTCCCTGCCCCTTTCCAAGTCCACTGATAGGGGAGGTCCTCCTCCCCTTCTGTCTGACTTTAGCTTATCAGGTATCTTCAGGACTAAAATTGTCCTTTCAACATCTGTAAAGAATTGTGTTTGTATTTTGATGGGGATTACATTGAATCTGTAGATTGCTTCTGGTAGGCTGGCCAGTTTTTCTGTTAATCATGCCAGTTCATGAGAACTGGAGATCTTTTTATCTTCTGATATCTTCTTCAATTTCTTTCTTCAGTGTCATAAATTTTTATCATAAAAGTCATTCACGTGCTTGGTTAGAATCATCCCAAGGTATTTTATGTTATTTGAGGTTATTGTGAAAATTTTGTTTCCTTGGTTTGTTTTCCAGTCTGTCATTTGTATATAGAAGGGCTACTGACTTTACTTTTATGAGTTAATGTTGTATCCAGCTACTTTGCTAAAAGTGTTTATCAGCCGTAGGAGTTTCCCTGTGGAATTTTGGGGTGGTCTATATATGCTATCACATCATCTACAAATAAGGATACCTTGCCTTCTTCCTTCTGACCTTACCCTCTTTGTTGTGGAGTATTCACCAGAGAAGACTGATTAGGCATGGATTCAAGGCAACAGAAGGTCTTTATTAGACAGCCAGTGACTGCACTGGGTGTTCAGGATCCCAGGGTCCCAGTGTAGCCCTGAGCCTTTCTCAAGGTGAGCTTTTAAGCACACACACAACAAACAAACACAAACAAAACACACAAACCAAACAAAACAAAACAAAAACAAAAAAACAACAAACATGTTCTGGGTTGACATACTTCAGTTAACAAGAAAAGTTAGCCAGAAGTGGAACTATAAAAGGCAAAAAGAAAATTTAGTATATTTTGAAACTTTTCCAGGATTGTATGCACGTTGATGGATTAGGCCTTTGTTTTAATTTTGGCAGGTGGCACTGAATATGTGCTGAGTTTTACAGCCTGGATGGTACTTCCCTCATAGAATTAGTTGTGCTAAGGTCTTTGGGCCTATTAAGGTCTGGGACTTTATTATACTCCAATCTCCTTTAGTTGTCTTCTTGCTAGAGCTAAGACTCCAAGTACTGTATTGAACAAGTGTGGAGAAAGTGAACAGTCTTGTCTTGTCCTGATTTTAGTGGAGATGGTTTGAGTTTCTATCCACTTAGGTTGATGTTGGCTATGGGGTTGCTGTAAACTGCCTTTTATGTCCTTGTATCCCTAATTTCTCCAGGCCCTTTATCATGATCCCATTGGAGTTTGTTAAAAAGCCTCTTCTACATCTAATGAGGTAATCATGTGGTTTTTGTCTTTCAATTTGTTAACATGATGAATTGTGTTTATTGATTTATGTATGTTGAACCACCCTGCATCTCTAAGGTCAAGCCTACTTGAGCATGTGGATGATCTTTTTTATCTGTTCTTGGATTCTGTTTGCAAGTATTTTTTTTGAAGAATTTTTGCATCTATGTTTATTAGAGAAAATAGTCTGTAATTCTCTTTCTTTTGTTGAGTCTTTTTATAACAAACAAACAAACAAACAAACCAAAAACCACAGGACTTTATTTCCATTCTTGGGCATGGACTCGCAGGGCTCGGCAGGGCACGGAGCAGGCTCTCAGAGAGGGAAGAGTTCTCTCCTCTACTTGCCGGCGATGAGCGGGCACCACAATGACTGAGTCCCCGCGCAGGAACATCTTGGAGATATAGCGGTCCTTATTGACAGGCTTGGACTTCTTCTAGCCCTTGCCGTTCTTTGGGACCTCAGACCACATCTCCTTCACATTCTCCAGCCCCGTGTGGCAATGCCCGTCAAAGGCCTTCACCCAGCCCAGGAGCTTCTTGTCGTTGCGACAGTTAATAAGTACTTGTGTGTTGTTCTTGACTGACTGTGTGAGCACCGAGAGGGGACCTGTGTTGAACTCCTCCTCCTCCTGCTTCTGCAGCTCCTCTGCGGTCATCTCACTCTTGGGTTTGTTGAGGAGACTCATGGTGGAGGTTTCGCTGGCAGATCCTCTTTGTTGAGTCTTTATGTAGTTTGGGTATCAGGATAACTGTCATAAAACGAACGGGGAAATTTCCTTCTGTTTCTATTTTGTGGAATAATTTGAGGAGTATTGGCATTGACTTTTCTTTAAAGACTGGTAGAATTCTGTGCTACAACCTTCTGGCCCTGTGCCTTTTTTGATTGGGATACTTTTAATGACTGTTTTTTTATTTCACTAGGCGTTATAGATCTGATCTTGATTTAACTTTGGTAAGTAGTATGTATCAGGAAAATTATCCTTTTTTTTTTTTTAAGATTTTCCAATTCTGTGGTGTATAGGTTTTTAAAGTATGACCTTCCTATGATTTCATGATTTCCTCAGTTTCTTTTGTTATTACCGCCTTTTCACATACACACACACACACAGTTTATTTATTTACTTTACAAAGCCCCTTCCCTTCTTTCCTCCAGGTCCCAGACTCCATTCGCTTTCCACTTTCCACTTTCCACCCTCCCAGATATTTAAGTGGCTACGCCAGCTTGCTTTCTACATCCATTTGCTTGGAATATTTTTTCCATTCTTTTTCCCTGAGGTAATATCTATCCTTGATATTAAGGTATGTTTCCATCCTTCTGCTGCATCCTGTTTTCACATCCATTCTATCAGTCTGTGCCTTTTTATTGGGGAATTTAGACCACTGATGTTAAGAGATATCAATGACCAGTTTTGGTGATTCCTGTTGTATTGTTGGTGTTGGTGGTGGTAGTGATAGTGGTGGTTTTGGTGGTGGTGATGGTGGTGGTGGTAATATGTGTGTTTCCCTTCTTTTTGATTTTGCTAATCTGAGATTATTTATTATTCCCTGTGTTTGCATGGGTGTAGTTAAAACCTCTTTAGGCTAGAATTTTCCTTCTTTCACTTTCTGTAGGACTGGATAGGTATTGCTTGAATTTGGTTTTATCATAGAATGTCTTACTTTCTCTGTCTATTGAGAGTTTTGTTGGGTATTGTAGTCTGAGCTGGCATTTTTGCTCTCCTAAAGTCTGAAGCACATCTGCCTTTTTTTATAGTCAGTGTAATTCTAGTAAGTCTGCCTTTAGATGTTACTTGGTCTTTTTCTCTTGCAAATTTTAATATTCTTTTTTTGTTCTGTACATTAAGTATTTTGATTATTATATGCCAAGGGAAGTTTCTTTTTTTGGCCTAGTCTATTTTGTTTTCTGTAAGCTTCTTGTACCTTACTAGGTATCTCCTTCTTTAGGTTAGGAAAAAATCTCTTCTATGATTTTGTTGAGAATAATTCTTGTGCCTTGGACCTGGGTTTCTTCTCCTTCCTCTATTCCCATTATTCTTAGATGTGGTCTTTTCATAGTGTCCCAGATTTCCTGGATGTTTTTATGGCAAGACTTTTTACATTTAACATTTTTTTGGATAGAGGTACCCATTTTTTTCTATTGTGTCTATTTTTTATTGAATCTCAGTGTCTGAGATTCTTTCTTAATCAGTTGTATTTTGTTGGTCAGACTTGCCTCTGAGGTTCCTGTTTGAATTCCTAAATCTTTCACTTCCATATTTCCCTCCCTTTGGGTTTTCTTGACTGATTATATTTCTGCTTTCAGGTCTTGAATTGTTTTATTCATTTCCTTCCACTGTTTGATTGTGTTTTCATAGATTTTTAAAAGGGATTTATTATTTCCTCCTTAAGGACCTCTATCATCTTCATAAAGGCCATTTTAAAGTCTTTGTTTTGTACTTCATCTGAGCTGCAATACTCAGTGCCTACTGTGGTAGGGTTGCTGTGCTCTAGTGAAGAAATATTGTCCTGGATGTTTTGATTGTGTTTTCATTCTGGCATCTAGAAATTTGGGTTTGGGAAGATAATAATCCTAGGTGCTTGTGTCTGGTCTTGTCTTTTTTGTCTGTTTTGTTTCTTGTTTCCTTTTGCCCTTCCTGGTTCTTTAGAAGAATGTGGTGGTGGCTCTGTGTTGCCTGGTAGAAAATTCTTCTGGGATCCTGATAGGCATGACTACTGGGGATTCTGTGCAAAATGAACTCCTTGGTATTGGGAGCTGACACTTAGAAATAGGGATGGATTGTGGGTGGTGCTGAGGTGGTCCGCAGAAGGAAGGAAAACATGGTGTTCCGCCAGGATCTGCTCAGTACCCTGAGGATGAGGGGAAAGAGCAAGGAGAGGCCACAGCATTTGCAACAGAGCTGGGGATGAGACTGGGCGACTGGATTTGGAGAAGAGAAGAGAGAATGAAGATCCAAAGCTTGCCTACCTGCCTCATTGTGAGGGGCCGCACTCACATTCGCCATTACAAGATGGCACTGATCCTGTGTCCCAAACCGATAAACAAGAAAACTGCGCATGTGCGAAGGAAATTTCCACTCATTGTGTTCTGCCTCTCACGTGGCATCACCCCGCCTGATGAGTTACAGCCAATCAGAGGCTGACACATCCTAAGCGGAGGATAGTTTTCTATATAAGGGCTGGGTTTCTGCCGCTCGGGGTCTCCGTCTCTACTCGTTGTAAGCTTATGCTCTCCCTCTCAAGATGCATTAAAGCTTTACTGCAGAAGGATCCTATGTGTGCCGCGTCGTTCTTGCTGGCGAGA
>CM053763.1:61457911-61472987 GCA_028658305.1 Pachyuromys duprasi | reverse complement strand
AAGGGCTGGGTTTCTGCCGCTCGGGGTCTCCGTCTCTACTCGTTGTAAGCTTATGCTCTCCCTCTCAAGATGCATTAAAGCTTTACTGCAGAAGGATCCTATGTGTGCCGCGTCGTTCTTGCTGGCGAGACGGTAATGCGCGCAACACCTCATGACCTACTTGATTCTTTAGGCTTGGCTGGCAGGTTCCCAGGGAAAGCCTGCTGGGGTTGAGAGCTGGGAATAATAGGATGTGTAGGGAGGAAGGTAGGAGGAGAAGATGTGCATGATCCACTGGAGATGTGGGCAGAGAAGAGGAAGAGGAAATCTTAGCAGGTAGTCTGCTATAGAGATGAGATAAGATTGGGGATTTGGATTTGGAAGAGAGAAAGGAACAGTAAAAATTCACAACTAGCAACCTGCTGCCCTGGCTGGGGTGGCCTATGGGTTCCCAGAGAATGCCTTCTGGGATAAGGACTGAGTAGGAGGAAGCAAGTTTGGAGGGGGAAGATCTATGTGATCCACTGCAGTTGTGAGGTGAGGGGTGATTGCAGCAGTTGTACTGTGACAGAGCTGGGAATAAGACTGGAGGACTGGATTTGAAGGAATAGAAAAATAAGAAAAAAATCTGCATTTAGTTTACCTGCTTCCCTAGTTTAGGGACCTACAGGTTCCTAGGACAACCCTTTATTTTAGACACACATATTTAAGCAAATATGTGCATCCAAAGAGGGTTGGGATTTCATCACCAATGCAGGAAAACGGGGGCTCTGTGCAGGCAGGGAGACCAAGGTAGGACAGGTCCTCACACAGCCCAGCTAGGTGGAATATGGACATAGATATTGGATGGACCTAGGTACCCCAGTGCAGATGTTGAGCTGATAAATAGCAGCCATGCTGTATTTGGGGAATCCACAATGTTTTCTTCTGAGCAGGATGGCTCCAGCCCCAGAGACCTGCAACCAAGCAAAAGGGAAAGAGCAGAGGCCACCTGCTGTGCAAGAGGGTGGGGCCAGCACCTCTGCATTTGGCTGAAACACTGAGGCAGCAATAGAATAGGGACAAGGAGATTTTACAGAGCCTTGGTACAAATGCAGGCCTGGAAAGCTAGAGGCAAATAGAGAATGACTGAGGATGTTATTAGCCCTTTTGGATTGGTTCTGAGACAGGGGTAATGCAGGTAGTTATTAACCAAATTCTTCTGGTTTGGGATGAATTTTTCTGACTACTAATCAAGATCTCTGAGCTGGTTGCTAGAGATGGAAGCCAGATTTGCCATAAGCCTGTCTTAGACAGAGGGTAGGTTTCTCCAGCTGCTGACCAGTGATGATGGACTGAGAATGATGGGTCAGCTTTCTAGGCTGGTGACTGGGATTGATAGGTTGGTTCACTATGCAGGTTACTGTGGAAAATGTTGGTTCTGTGCCTTGGTTCTCTATAGCAGCCCCAAAGGACTAAGACACTAAGCAAGCCACCGGTGAGGTATCAGTATAGGATACAGATATTTGTAATTTGCAAGAACTTATGAATTTCTTGCAAAGCTTTGTTTAAAATTATTGTGTATATGAGGTTTTTTTTTCCCTTGCATGTAATATCTATGCACAACTTACATGCCTGGTGCCTGCAGAAATCAGAAAGGTGCTTCAGATACTCTGAAACTAAAGGTGCGAAAGGTTGTGAGCGCCCTGTGAATACTGAGCCCTCTGCAAGAGCACGGAGTGCTGCTGACTTCTGAGCCATCTCTCCAGTTCCCTCTTGCAAAGAGCAAGTGAAGTCCTGAGTGAGTATATAAGTTTGACATGGGCACAGCCATGACAAAGGACCTCAAAGCCCCAGCCACGGGATTGGCAAAACCTCTCCTGGGTAAGGCTCATGAATTGCAAAGCCTTCCACTGGTTCGCATGCAGATGTTAATAGAATATGCAGAAAATGTCCACCATAGCTTTCTCTAGCCTGCCTCATGTTTACAGTCTGGAAATTACTCCCCAACAGAATGCTCCCACTGGGCTTCTCTAAGCATGCCTCCTGGTTCAACTGTGTATCATACTCATATTCCTTGCTTATCTGTATGCAGTAGCCCCACCTTCCTCTTCAACGGTGTATAATAAGCATGCTGAGCTTCTGGAAGGCTGTGCGCTCTCCTTCAGAAAGTCTAGTCCACTTGAGCTCAGCTTTTCTATGAGACCCATATGTCTGTCTTTTTCCATTTCTTCAGCACCCCAGTTAAGTCGATCCCTGAAGCCACAGTGCAAGGCTCTGAACCCTGCTGCTTTGTTTTCTTTTTTCTTAAAACACCTGGAGATTCCTTTGAGTTTCAAGAGAGGAATAAACCAAGAAGGGGACTTGGAGTCCAGGACACAGAAGATCCAGGGATGTCCCAGTCCATCCTATCAACTGTCCTCCGGAGAAGCCAGATGTGAGTTCCAGATCTGTATAGAAAACAGTGCATGGCAAGGCAGGTCTTTCATTGACTTTGGGATATCCAAACACAGTCAAGAGGGCACTACACTATAGCACACTAAGGTCCCCAACATCATCAGCTGAACGCTAAATGCAGGGTAGAACACCAGCAGGCTGTCTCTGGGAGGAAAGGCCTGTGTGTGTGTCAGTAATAATAGTAGTAGCCAGGTTGCTACTATGTTAACCTTAACCTAAATGAGGAATTTGGTGTAGAACACCTGACCTCAAAATGCCACAAAATAGCAGTATGCATCTATCTGTTTAGAAAGGTGGATTCAGTGAAGAAGGAGCACCGTTGGAAAGGTATTATATTGCCTCTGAGGAGTGAGTATCAGGGCTGGAGGTGAGATCCAAGCTGCTCTGTCCAGTGGTGTCTGGAAGGGTCACTTGACCTTCGAAACTGTCTACTCTGTACAAGTTTGATAAACATGCAAAGGAGACATCTTCCAGAGCTCTGAAGAATAAATCCCTTCTTCGTGGAAACAACTATGCTCTATGCCTATATATAGCTTAGAAAGGCATCCACATAGAACATCCCTGCACATGGCTTGACCCAGTGGGCAGTCTCTTCTGTCCCACCCTAACAGTGTCTCAGGTAGGAGTGTGGTCCCCCCACCCCATGCACCTTTGATGGCACACAGTATGTGTGGGGTAGGATCACACATATCATCAACCGTTTTCAGAAGAAACTAAAAAAAATATGCAAATATAATATTTTTCACAGTCCACACAAACATTATTTCACTGGCCTGAGCTGGTTAAGCACAGCCTTTCAGTGCCTTAGGCAGCATGGCACAGATGGCTCCAACCTCCGATTACAACCGCGCTTGGAATTGAGGTCTCATCTGATCATTGCCCCTCTGCTGGGGGAAGCCCAATGGTAGTTAGAGATGCTTAGAAGTTCATTTATTTTGTCAGAATTGCAGGTCCCAAGGTCAGAAATACTGCAATACAGGAGCCTGAAATCTGTGGCTAGTCACCTGGGTAACAAAGCAAGAACACATTCCACCAAACAAGGAGTGGTTTTTGGTTTGGTTTGGTTTGGGTTTTGCCAAATTTTGTTCCCTGCGGTTTTAGTGCCAGGGGGTTGGAAGCCATCTTCCCACCTTAGAGCTGGGAAGATAGTTGCAGATATGTTTGAAAGTTATCACCCTCAGGTGCCTGCCATGTATCACACTGGACTTGTGCTCAGGCATGCTGCTAGGAATGTGTGAAAAGGCTCCTCCAGGACCTCTGTTGGGCAGGTACTGTATCGTGCCCTCACACAGTGCCAGTCAAGGCCTCACGGTGCTGCCCCAGGGCCACCATGCAACAAGACTCTCCATGCAGAGCAGGAGAGCATTCCCGGAAGGCTTCTCAGAGGAAGTATGCTTCCACAGCTGGAAGCCAGAAGCACCTGGGCAGAGTGGCCTGGCTTTCAGAAGGCAGCCATGGCTTTGCAAGGACACAGGGTGTGTTTAAGGCACTCTAAGGCAGGCACGCAGGCTGGTGACCTAGCAGGGCAGTCAGAGTTCACCATATGTGATAGATGCTCTTCTCTGTGTCTGGAAGTGGATTTGCTGGGCTTTTTCCTAGCTCCAATGTCCTTCAGTGCAAGTTAGGCTATGAAGCTCTTGGAGCTCCGGAGGGCTAGGGGACATGGTATAGATACTGACTGCCTGTGCCCCCCAACACCAACTGAGGTCATCTAGTTTAAGTTCAGCCTTTCTGATAGCCATGCTCTTCAGATGTTACTGCTGAATGGGACCTAAGGGCTGGTAACAACGTCCAGCTCCTGGTGGTCCAGAACCCTACCCAGGTCTTCATGAATAGCGCCTGTATTAAACTTCCTAAATTACTCAGTTTACACGGGGAGTTGTTTTCTGCCTGGACTGATGTATCATGTCCCTGTTGAACTCTGGGAGCACATAGGTTCTTGGGGTGGGGGCGGGGGTTACTCCGACCTCCCGGCTGCAGGTTGTACCCCGTCTCCACAGCTCTTAGTCCCTGGTTTGTCACAGGCTATAGTTGTGCAGGCCACCTCCCCAGCGCTGCACGGCTGAAGCCTTCTCAGCCCCTCGGCTGTCCCTAAGGCTCCTGGCCTCCACTCTCACCCTCATAATCCACCCTAATCCTGCTTCTTCCCATACAAAGTCTAGACAGGCTTTTGCTTGTCATGTAATGGTGATGGGTGAGCAATATATTGGCTGTAAATAAATTTTCCAAAAAGGCAGAAGCAGAAAATTTATCAAGTCTGCTGTGGCGTCACCCTCCAGCTCCCTGAAAAAGGATGGGGATCTTTTGCAGCAGTTGCGAGGTCAGTCTTACCCCATGGATTGGTACCAAAGGGACAGGCTGATATCTCTGACTTGTTAAGCAGATTTGTCTTTATGGAACCTAGTGATGGGATGGGGCATGGTCGTTAGGAGCCTGGCTCTGAGTGTTCATATCAGACTTCACAAAGTCTCAGGTCTGGGTCCAGGTAGTCAGGGCCTGATTGCCCAAGTGTGCAGTGTTTGCTTTAATTTGAGGCCCTTCTGTCTCTACACCCTTTCTTCAGCAGGATTCCTCCCACGAGACATCTTTCCCCAGCTTTCTCGAGGGAATACACCAAAGGGAATAAAGAGAATAGGAGAGGAGGCTGCAGAGATGGCTCAGAGGTTAAGAAAATAGGAGAGGAGGAGGGGAAGGTGAAGCCTCTCCCTAGCTGAGTGGGGTGGGGTTCCCTCCTCAGCTTCTCAGCCCAACTAACACCAGGGCACCACTGCCTCCTGGGCTCTGCCAGAAGGGTGCTGGTTTAGGGGTGCTGAGGCTACACCTGCTGCCCTTCTTAGCAGTTTCAGGTGGCACCTACTTGTTTTTAGGGTGCTCAGGGGCAGGAAGTCACTATTCACCTAAATGCACCTTCTCCGGTATTTAAAGTCTATTTAGACCCTCACATGCTTACAAACCGTTATTGCTGGTTGTGCTCAGGGCAGAAAGGTCATGTGATCCTGCCCAGGAGGTTTGGGCTCTAAGTAAAAGAGACAAAACAATTCAAGGAAAGGAAAATGCGCCTCCCGCTAATCGAGGCTGTTCCCCACCCAGAGGGCTGAGGTTATTGGCTTTTTCTCTTATTCATTCTTTTTTGCCTGGAGGGTACCATACCACCTGGCCACAGATCCTTTAATGGGAATTTCTATGTTAATACCCTTATCGTATCTATTTCAAAGATTTAACCATTTTACCGGGGGAGGGGGCCCACTGAGTTTAGAGGTTGCTTTGTCCTCAGAAGCTCAGAGGCCTGTAGCTTCCCCCACCCCCATAGTTTTCAGGAATTTAGGGCAGATGGACAATCTGCGCTAGTACCTAAGTACCTACATGTAAGCCCAATGCCCCTACTCAGGCTGCTGGTCTGTGTGGAAAAGAGACATCCTCATCTTTGCCTCAGAAACTCTATCTTCTTGCTTGCCTCTTCCAGAAACACAGCACAGACTTCCAGACACACTGGGCTCTGCAGGTGGCTCAGACCCAGCCTCCAGGCTGTCAAGGGGTGTGGCCTTGAGCTGTGCTTTGCTAGTAGCATCTCTGTGTGTTAACGTACAAGAGGCTTTTTGAGAGGTCCGCTAGAAGATGGACTAAGCCTTGACATGCACAGCACCAAACCGGGAGGCTTGTTCCAAACTATAGATATCATCTGGGCTCATGCAGTCAGCCATAGCTATACAGTCAGCCCAATACAAAACTGTGCACCTATTTAAAACACTGAGATTTTAAATATTTTGTTTGTTTACCATGTGTGAGAGAGTGTGTGTGCTTGTGCTTGAAGGTTGGTTTTAAATTTCCACCATGTGGGTCCAGGGGATAGAGCTTAGATACCTTTACCTGCTGAGCCATCTCTCTCTCTCTCTCTCTCTCTCTCTCTCTCTCTCTCTCTCTCTCTCTCTCTCTCTCTCTCTCTCTCTCTCTCTCTCTCACACACACACACACACACAAACTGTGAGACATTTTGTGATTTTTTATGTGTATGTATGTATGTATGTGGATGGGTTTGTATATGTAAATGTGTATGGATGTGTGTGTAACTCAACTGTGAAGTTTTACAGCATGAACTCTGTGGATGACATCATGTCAAATGTCAAAAGGCTGCAGCCCCTCCCCACTTTAAGGTTCTATCATGTAGTCAGGCTGTCAAGGCCATCGAGTATGGGAAGAATGTCTTTTTCTGAGTCCCTCCTCAGAGCAAGACTCACTGAGAGGAAGCAGCCTCCTCCTGCTGTGCCTGGACCTGGGACAGCACTGATTCCTGGATGCTTCAACTTCATGGTTATCAGGCCAGATGTTTATGGGCTTGAGCCTGCTTCCAGGCATGCTTCTTCTGGCAGGATTTTCCTAGGTACATTAGGTGATCAGACCCAGCTGAGAGAAGGGCAAGTGTCAGGTAGCCATTCCCTGTGTGGACAGCCTGATGAGAATGGTCTGCTGGGTGACGGACCATGAAATGCTGCCTTACCCGGAACTTACACATGGAGGAGGGCCTGGCCTGTATCTGGGACTGGCTGTCTGCCTTCTGCAGTTGGTCTGGATACAGGACCCCGAACAGCTTTCTGTCACACCACAGGTACTAAGCACCTCCCATGAAAAAACAGATGTGGGAGGATCAGTGGCTCAGACTGCTCACACCGTTTAAGAGCTGTCTCTGGATTCCAGGTCTGATGCCACATGTCCTCTTACCATTGACCCAGTGCATGAAGCAGCCATATTATACGGCCCACGTCCACTGGGTCCTTTAAAGTGTACAGGCAGTGACTTCATACTCGCACAATGAGAACCTGAGGAATGCATTATTTGACACATGCCTAAGCTGTCCCAATTCTAGGCAGAAGCAAGATGCAAGGCACAGCTGGCAGACACTACGTCTATGAGTATCTGGCATCCCTACCTTTTAGAACATAGTCTCAGCTCCTCATGATGCTGAGACTCAGTCATTCAGTATCTTTTCTCTACCTTAAAGACTCAAGATTCTCTAGAATCCCAACCCCACATATGATCTGCACTGGCTCCCTAGCCTGCCTCTTATAGCACAGAGGAACAGGCTGGCCCCGTGTTGCATTCCCACCCCCATCTCCACCAGTCTCTCCTCAGCTCACTATCACCATTGAGTGAGATACAAGGCCTGAAGTCCTCAGATGAGTCCTGGGGTCCTTTCTGAGTCTGATGCCTAGGCTATCTCAGTGTCCCTGGAATACATCAACTCTGTGATTTAATTAGGAGTAGCCATAAATGCTCTCTGGACAGAAGACTGCACCAATGATGCTACATGAAGCCATAATGTAACACTTTCCATGGCACAAAGATGAGGAGTGTTCTTATCACTGGGTGTGCTAAGCTCTCCAGAGCTTATAGATGTTAGAGATGTAGATATTGCTGTCAGTTATAGAGTGGGTATCAGCAAAGCTATAGATGTAGCTATGGGCATGGATGTAGATGAACACATGGACATTGTTGTATATGTAAACGTACATATAGATGTTGTGGTTTGAAGAAGAATGATCATATAGGCTCATATATTTGAGTGCTTAGTCGCCAGGGAGTGGCACTATTTGAAAAGCTAAAAGAATTAGGAGATGTGGCCTTGTTGGAGGAAGTGTGTCAGTGGGGGTTGGCCTTGAGGTTTCAAAAGCCCATGCCAAACCCAGTTCCTGTCTCTGTCTGTCTCTGCCTCTTTGTCTCTTTCTCTGTCTCTCTCTTCCTGCCTAGGGATCAGGATGTAGCTCTCAGCTACTGTTCCATTACCTGCCTGCATGTCGTCATGCTCCCTGCCATGATGCTAATGGACTAAACCTCTGAGATTGTAAGCCAGGCCCCAATAAATGCTTTCTTTTATAAGAAAGCATGGTGCCTCTTCACAGCAATAGAACAGTGACTAAGACAGATGTAGACAGATGCAGATAGATATGGACATGGCTATAGATGTAACATGGACATGGATGTAAATGCAGGCACAGATATGAAAGTAGAAGTCGATATGAACATGAATGTAGATGTAAAAATAAAAATAGATGATGGTACAGATGGACACTTAATGTGCATCTTATGAACTCT
Source organism: Pachyuromys duprasi (assembly GCA_028658305.1). Classification (NCBI taxonomy): domain Eukaryota; kingdom Metazoa; phylum Chordata; class Mammalia; order Rodentia; family Muridae; genus Pachyuromys; species Pachyuromys duprasi. The sequence goes on along the minus strand of CM053763.1, from coordinate 61,464,485 downwards.
GGTGTGGATGTAGATGTAGATACAGATACAGGCAAATGCTGGGGGCTGTGAAGAAAGCTGGCTCTGCAGAGGGGCCGAGGACACCGCAAGAACACGGCCCACAGAGTCAACTGACCAGAACTCAGGATGGCTCGCAGACGTCAGGGAGCCTGTATGAACATGACCTAGACCCTCTGCATATATGTTTTAGTTGTGTGGCTTGGTGTTCTTGTGGAATTCCTAACAGTGGGAGCAGGGGCTGTCTCTGACTCTTTTGTCTGCTTGTGGGATCCTGTTCCTCTTATTTAGTTGCCTTGTCCAGTCTTAATGTGATGGTATGTGCCTGTTCTTATTTGTGCTTGTTATGCCGAGCTACAATAAGCTACAGATTGATGCCCCTGGGAGGCCTGCTCCTTTCTGAAGGGAGGCAGAGGGAGGGTGGATATGGGGGAGAGAGGAGGTGGAAGGGAGAGATTGGAGAAAGGGGAGGGAGGGGAAACTGCAGTTGGGATGTAATATATAAGAGAAGAATTTCTGTTTGATTGTTTTTTGTTGTTGTTGTTTTGTTTTGTTTTTCAAAACAGGGTTTCTGTGTAGCTCTGGCTGTCCTGGAACTCACTCTGTATACTAGGCTGGCCTCAAACTCACAAACATCTGTTGACTCTGCCTCACAAGTGCTGAGATGAAAGGTGTGCACTACCACCACCAGGCTGAGAAGAATAAAATTTTTTTAAAGAGAAAGAAGAGGAGGGAGGGAAGAAGGGAGGGAGAGACAGAGAGAGAGAGAACTGGCCCTGTGACTGACAGGCCCACAGCCTCTCTGTGTGGGCTGCAGAGCTAAGGAGAACAAGGCTGTGACTCAGTCAGAAGAGCTGAGGACCTGGTGCTGACACCCAAAGGTTCTGACATCCAGGGTCAGGAGAAGAGGCATTCCTGCTGGGACGCCTAGAATGGAAGTGCGCGCTCCTCTGTCATGTTGCCGCATTAGGCCCTGCTGACAGGACGGCGCTAAGCAGCACTGGCCCAGCAGGCTGTTCCTCAGTCAGATGGGAGGCTGGTCTTTTCTGGAAACACAAAGGATGTTTCACCAGCTGTGGATATGTTGACACTTAACCACCACAATCTACTTTACAAATTGGAAAACTGAGTCTGGAGGGCAAGCCACTCTCCCCAGATTGACACCCTGTATTAGTTACTTACTTGTTCTATTACAAACATACCAGACAAAAGCAACTTAGAGGGGGAGAGATTGATTTTGGCTCACAGTTCCAGGGGGATAGCAGGGGCAGCAAGCTGGCAAGCCATATTGCAGAGAGTAAACATGAAGTAGGGCCAGGCTATAAAGCCTTAAGACCCACCCCTAATGACCCACTTCCTCTAGAATGACCCTTCCTTCCTTCCTTCCTTTCTTAACATTATTTATTTGGAAAGCCAGCTACTCTTCCAGAAGACCTAGGTTCAATTCCCAGCACCCACTTGGCAGTTCATGGGCCATCCGTAACTCCAGTTCCAGGAATCTGACACCTTCTTCTGAACTCTTCAGGTACCAGGCATGTATGTGGCACACAGGCAAAATACTCATACACCTCAACGCCATTGCTCAAATGCACAATCTCAAACAAGTTAGCACTCCCTTTCTGAGGTACCCAGATCGAGAGGCAGGGACCATCTGGAGCTGGGCCTTGCCTGTACCATTTTGACCTGAGAAGGGCGGGACCTATGACATCCAACCATGGTTCCTCTTTCTAAAACTCACACAACCTGTTCAAACAGTGCCAGCAGCCAGGAAACAACTGTTCAAGCACATGAGCCTATGGGGGAGGGTTCACATTCAAGCCACAATAGACCCCATGCTTCACGAGGCAGCTGCCTGAGGAGCAGTATACTCAGCTGGAGCCACTTGCTGGGCACCGGCCCTCATCTTCACTGTGGCCTTGGAAGGTGCTGCAAGAAGTAGACATCTGAGCCCAACTCCAACATACTTGCCTGGCTGATGGCCAGACTTGATGACAAGGATGATCAGACAACAGGCCAGTGCTGATCTCAGAGCTCAGGGCCCGCCTGGCCCCAAATGTGGATGCTCAGTCACTATTGGCTGATATGCAAGGGGTAGTGGCTGTTTAAACCTCAGGGTGTCCCGGGTCTAAGTCTGGTCTGATACCCAGGTGAAGGCCTAGGGTGACACAGGGGAGGGGCAGCTTTGTAATGTGCCCCACTGTGATTTCCTTCATCCCTGTAGCATTGTATCATGTTGTCCCAAGCAGTTATAAACATGGCAGCAGTCCTTTTGGGGCCAAGGCTTTATGGAGGCTGGACAGGCCTGCCCTTGCTGGTGCTCGAACGGGGGATGGCACGAGGGATAACAACATGGTGTTGGGTAGGACAGAGAAGGGGAACAGTGGATATTTAAGGGATGGCTCTCAGACTGAAGGTCCACATCAGGGACACAAACTCACACTCCCTAAGGGACAACTTCAATCCATCCCCATTGCAGCGGGTGACTGTCTTAGCCTCCCTGCGGTTAACTACAGAGGATCTGTGAGCTTGAAAAGCAGCTGAGACCCACCTGCCTTCTCCACAAATTGCCCTGAGCCCCATTACCTTGCATGCTTGCATAGGGGCCTCTTGAGCTCTTTCTGGCTTTAAAATACACTGATTTCCTGTGCCCACCAGACAGATCAACCTGATGAGGACTTTTCCTGCTCTTTTCCTGGTTTGTGCAATAGAAAAGCCTGGGGGAGACATGAGAATACAGGAGAAGAAAAACCTTGAAGTGGGCATTTCTCAGGCCCTGCCCGCACTGCCTCCTAAATCAAAGATGCCCAGGGCTCAGTCCTCTGTGCCACTGTAAAGGGAGGGAAAGAACTTTCTCCACCTGAGCAGGAGGCCTCCAAGGCCGGGAGACACTGGGATGCAGCTGGCTTCAAAGTCAGAGGTCTTTGGGCTCAAGAGTGGCTGGCAAAATCAAACAAATACACAGAAAAGGAGAATGTACTGGCAGGGTCCCTAGAAGAGAAGTTTGGGTGAAGCTTTATTACAGCCCCAAGGTACGCTGTCAGCCTCGGCTGTGAGCTCAAAACAGTAAATTCATTGCAGACCCATTGGTGTCTCCCACAGGACAAAATGTCCTCTTCCAGCTTCATCTTTGCTGTGTACTGTGTGTCTGTAAATAGACAAAATACTCCAAAGGGTTACAGCACTATCCCTCTTCTGTTACTGGTTCCCAATCTTTGAGCACCACGAGTTAGTGTCACATTCCACAGTTTGAGGGAAGGTGTCAGGACCTCCATGGTGCCAGCTCTGTGTGGTCTCTGGATCACTTGTGCTCCTGGACAACTGGCCACCAATCCAGGGGTTCCTGTGCCCTCTCAGCTTTGATAACTCACTGGAGAAGTCACAGAAGCGAAGAACGTACTTCTGTTCACATTTTTATAATAAGGGACCCAAATTGGGTACATCCACTTGACAGAGACACACAGAGTAAGGTTTGTGGGAGCTTCTTTGTCTTCTATGAAGTCAACTTATGTCCCCCCGGGACGTATCAGTGCAGTTGGTGACTTGGAACCTCATGACACCTTGCTGTTCAGAATTGGCCTCTGCCCTGTTTCACAAGCAGCATTGATGGAATCACTGGCCAAAGGAAAGTCCCCAGGGCAAGCTGAGCCTGCCTGAAGCCCTTGCTGCCAGGACTGGACTGTGGCTTAGGACACTGGTGTCAGCTACCTCCAGTAAGGAAGATGGCTCTGTCACTTGAAACTTCCCGCCTAGGACCAGGGACCAAGGCAAAGTTTCTCTATAGGCAAGTGCTCCTAGGTTGTTCAACAAAGAGGAGGCCAATGGTGTGTCTCTGCATCCTTCAGAAAAAGTTTGCTCTACCTAGAAGGTGGCACACTGGATTACACAATGCTGTTTAAATTTTTTTCTAACAAAAGATTGACCTTTAATATTCATTATTGGCATGCATATGTTTCTTTATGAGAGGATGTATATTGCACAAGAGTGCAGTGCCTACAAGGCTAGAAGAGGGCATTGGCTCCTCCAGAGCTAGAGTTACAGGAGGTTGAGAGCCACCTGACACAGGTGCTAGGAACCAAACTCAGGTCCTCTGCAAGACCAGCACACGCTCTCAACCACTGAGCCATCTCTCCAGCCATTTTTGTTTGTTTTTGAGTCAGTCTCATGTAGCTCAAATTGGCCTCAAACTTGCTATGTAGTTAAGGATGACCCTGAACTTAGGATCCTCCTGTCTCAGCTCCCAAAAGTGGGGGGTCACAAGGTGTGCCAGTCTGCCTGATTTTATGCAGTGCTAGGTGCGGGGCCCTGAGCTTCTCACAGAGCAAGTGCGCTGCCACTGAGCTACATCCCAGCCACCCTGGAATCACTTACTAGAAATATTTTAGGAGCATGTGAACAGCACACATGCAGTCCTGGCTCCATGCCCAGCTCCTGGGTGTGTACGAATGTGAGACACAGACACCTTCTCCTTACACAGCCCTTCAGTGCTTAGCAATCTCACCTGTTTGCTGCTGATGTAAATCATTTCGTGTTTGGCTGGCACAGCCTGTGAGGAAGCAGCCACATGGAAACTACACCCAAGTGTGTGAGGCCCACATTCTTGGAAGCAAAACCAGTAGGTGCATTTGTGTTGCAAAGGTCTTTTGGATACTGTTCATTTGGGAACCCGTGCTGGTTCCACGCCCACAGAAACTCCACACACTGTGTTCACTCACATCCTGCCATCTTATTGTGCTTCCATGTTTTAGTTCCAGTTTTTCTTTTTAAAAATTTATTTTAATTTTATGGACACATAAGGTTCTGCCCACAGTATGTATGCATGCCCTGTGTGTGCCTTGTGTCTGCAGAGGCCAGAAGAAGGCATCTGTCTTATTCACTGTTCTCTTGCTGTGAAGAGACACCATGACCAAGGTAGTTCATGTGTGTGTGTGTGTAATTTAATTGATTTAATTGGGGGCTTGCTTACAATTTCAGGGCTTAGTCCACTAGCATGGTGGGGAGCATAGAAGCAAATGGGGAAGACATAGTGCCAGAGAAGGAGCTGAGAGTTCTGGGGTTGGCACAGACTTTTGAAGCCTCAAAGCCCACCCCCAGTGACACACTTCCTCCAACAAGGCCACACCTCTTAATGCTTTCAAGGAGTGCCATGCCCTGGTGCCTAAGTCTTCAAATTTATAACCTAGGGGGCCATTCCTCTTCAGACTATCACAGCATCCAGTCCCCTGGAACTGAAGTTACAGGCAGTGGTCAGGTGCCGTGTGGTGCTAGAAACATAAACAAAACCAACCAACCAAACGGCACTCTCCAGACCCGTTCCCCAATTTGTAATGTTGCTGATTTTTTTTTCTTTCAATCCTTGGTTGCTAGGTTTTATTTTGTTTTTAGTATTCCTCATTTTAGAAGGTACTTTTAGGCTCACAACAGTATTTGAGAGAATTACAAAAATGCCTTTTATAGCTACAACCATTTCTAACCCTGCCAGAGAAGTCTGTGTGAATTGAAGACTCTGTGGACAGACACCTTACCACTTAGAGTTCTCAGTTACAACCTGATTCTCTTTTGTGCTCTGTGTTTGGAGAAATGTATTTTTAAATACATGCATTTATTCATGCATTCATTTATTTATGTGTGCATATATGTATGTATTTGTGGATGTGCCTGTGGAGATCAGAAGACAACTAACTGCTAGGAGTTGACTCTCTCCTTTCATCATGTGGGACTGGGGGATCAAGTTCATGTCATCAGGTTTGGGAGCAAGCAACTTTACTCACTGAGCGATGTCCCCAGCCCTGAAGAGACATATTTACCATTACAGCTGCACAAACAGCTATTGTTCCTCTCTACCATCTGGTGTAGTGTGTGTGTGTGTGTGTGTGTGTGTGTGTGTGTGTGTGTGTGTGTGTGATGAGACCCCAGCCAGGCACATAGAGGAAGCTCAGGAAGCAGAATTCGAGGAGCTTGATCTATACTTACTTCTTTGAGCTTGCAGAATTAAGCAATCAAAGCTGCAGGAAAGCAAGGACAGATGCTCCCTGTTGGAGGAGGTGCAGTGGGAAGGGGCAGAGCTGGAGGCAGTGAGGGAGGTTCCCAGTGAGCCCTGCCTTACCCAGAATGGCCTGGTCCCTGTCCCCAGGGGTCAGGGAGAAACTGTCTTGGTTTGTGGCTGCTGTTCTGTTGTTGAAGCAGGAGGCCTGCCTGCCTGCGTATTTTGGTAGGTTTTTGTTGTTGTTGTTTTTGGTTGTTGTTGTTTTGACAGGATCTCATGTGTAGCTGAGGATGACCTTGAGTTTCGGACCTTCTGAGCACTGAGTTACAGGTGTGCACTACCATACCCGGTCATGTAGTGCTGGGGATTGAGCCCAGGGCTTCGTGCATGGTAGGCAAGCATTCTGTCAGCTAAACTACATCCCCAGCCACATGCTGGAATGATTTTTTTTAATTTTTTAATTTATTTTTATCTCAATCACAGGTTAGGTACTTTGAATCCCAGGCGTAGCCCCCTCCCTCAGTCCCTCCTACCCTCCCACTCCCTCCCTCATCTCCCTCCTCCCCGCCCCCTCCAAGTCCACCAACAGGGGAG
>CM053763.1:61414247-61452030 GCA_028658305.1 Pachyuromys duprasi | reverse complement strand
CCATTACCCCACAGCCTCTACACTAACTACCTCTACATTCTCCACCATCACCCCAAAGCACCCCCAACGTGGTCCATTTTCTACAGTGGGTGAATCTTTCTGACAACATCATCAGTTCAAGGTCACTCCTTGTACATTTCACAATGTGGGCAACTGTCATGTGTCCCCCGGTTGCTTCGCTGCCCTGAAGCAGTGGATTGTGAACTTACTTCCAGCTGGCCTAGCCTCACGTAGGTAAAAATGTAGTGACTTTTCTGTGAATTTTGTAGCCTGACACGGCTGACACTCTCCGTGGACTTTTCACCTGTTACTGCCTTGCCTGTATCCTGTGCTTACACTTGCCTGTGTTCTGGCTTGTTCTGCTTCCTTAGCAGAACACTTCGCACTCTAGTGTGGACATGTGCAGCTTCACCTACCCATTTCTGTGGGGCTTGAGCTCACCCAGACACTGGCCTGCCGATCTCTGACCCATCTTCTCTGTGCCCTGTCCTTGTCTGTGGAGAACCTGGTTCCATCCCAGATGCTGCTCTTGGAGCAGTTATGTGAGTGGGTATGTGCAATGTGTGTGCCTGTGTGTATAATGTGTGTGATGGCACAGTGTGTGTGGAGGCCATGTGGACTCTGTGTGTGTATACATGCATGTGTATGTTTGAACCATGCAGGCTATTTATATAAACGTATGTGTGTCTTTAGATCATGTGGGTTGTTTATGTATGTGCATGTAGAAAGCGTTTCTTTGGGTCATGGTGGTTGTATGTGTGTAGATGTATGTATGTTTGCATATCATTGAGTCATAGTTGTTTTGGATGTGTACATGTATACATGTGTATACATGTGTGTTGTTGGGTCATGGTGGTTGTGTGTGTGTGCATCTTTGGGCCATGTGGGTTATATGTATGTATGTTTGTAAGTATGTATGTGTGTATAATGTGTATGTGCATATGTACATGTATATATATGTGTGTGTATGTACACATGTGTGTTTCAGGGCCATGTGGGTTGTATATGTATTTTATTATGTATATATGTATGTATACATTTATGTACATGCATGCATGGGTATCTTTGGGTCATGGTGGTTATGAAGTATGAATGCATGTGTGTTTTGCATGTGTCTTTGGGTCATCATGGTTATGTGTGTATGTATGTGTATACTATATATGTATGAATGTATGTATGTGTATTTTGCATGTTTTTCTTTGGGCCATGTAGGCTTTGTGTGTATATTTGTATGTATACATATATGTATACATACATATACAAATATACACATATAAGTATACACATATACACATACATGTATATAAACATACATATGTGTAAGTATGTATGCATATGTACATATGTATGCGCATATATGTCTTTGAGCCTGTGGGTTGTGCATGTACATGTGTGCATGAATGTCTTTGGGTCATGGTGGTTGTGTATGTGTACAAGTGTGTCTTTGGATCATGGTGGCTGTGTATGTGTAGATACATACATGTATGTATTTATGTGTATGTGTGTCTTTGGGTCATGGTGACTGTGCATGTGGATGCATGTGCACACCCACATACATGCATGTGTGGTGGAGTTTATGATGCCAACTAGTCTGGAATCATTGTTGTACTGAACACCTGTGCTTGTCTTCTTGGGCAGTCCCCTTCCTCTCAAGGACCAACCCTTCTCAGAGAGCTAGGTCATGTCCCAGGAAGATGACTCGACAGGTAAAAATTCAGTCTGGTAACCTGAATTTGACCTCAGGAACTCATGTAAAAAGCTAGATACATTGTGTGTGTTTGCAATCTCAGCTCTTCTATGGCAAGATGGAGGTAGCAGAAAGGGCAAGAGAGACCCTGCCTTTGTAAGAGGAAGACGCAACTCCTGAAAGCTGTCCTCTGATCTCCACATGCATGCCCCCTCATTCTCTTTCTCTCTCTCTCTAAATAAAAAAATTAGAAAGGAAGGGGAAGACAGAGAGAAAAGCCAAGCAAGGCTGTGTGGACTCTGGGGTGGTCTAGTGGTCTGAACGTACTAGAATGGAAACCCATTCTTCTTGTGGGCACACTGGCTGCTGTGGAAATGGCCCTGCCTGAATAGCAGAGCCCCACAGTCCCTCCTGCGCACATCCAGAGGTCTGTCCTCAGGCTCTATGGCTGCATTTCTTCAGTCTTCTCACCAGGGCTCACAGTGCAGATGCAGCCCAGCGGGTCATCTCCAAGGTCAGCCCTGTTTTCCTGAGGACACCTGTGCTGTGTCCTTGCAGGCTGCAGCTTTCTGCATCTTCCCACCCGCCAGTCACTCTCAGAGGGCACTTCTACCACACGTTGCTGACAGACCTCTCAGCCCATCAGCCCTCAGCATAATGGACAGCCCAAGCTATTGATTTAGTGACAACTGCTCCTCTGAGACTGGGGCTAATGTTTTCATTACACTAAAAACACTGTAACATGTTCATTCTGAATTAGGGAGGGGATAGTGTTCGCTGAAGGAAGGGAACCTTTTGGAAACCTGAGCTAAGACCTACTCACAATGACACAGAGATCACCTTCCAGTGAGAGGCTGGGAGACTCGGGAACTCCCCCTCCTTTCTTTCCCTTTGGGGTTTCTGACTTCCCTGGGGCACTGGCCAGATGACCCTTATGTCCCGGGTTCCTCTCATCCTTCCCTTCCTTAGCAGTCAGCCTGGACTGCATCTCTGTGGAATGTTTACCCTCCCCATCTGCCTTCTGGGCATTTTCTATGGGGTGGCTTCACCCATACCTACCCAAATTCTCCACTGTTCATAGACCTATTTGATCTCAACCCCTTGCGCTTGGCTTCCCACATGTATTAGGTACTTTCTACTGTCGTGATAAAATAGCATGACCAAGGCAATTTACAGAAGGAATGGTTTATCTGGCTTATAGTTCCAGAGGCACAAGAGTCCATCACCATCACAGCAGAAAGGCATGGCCTCGGGCAACTATGGCAGCGGAGCAGCAAGCCGAGGGCTCACATCTTGAAGCTCAAGCAGGAAGTAGAGTGCCCCTGCCATGACATACTTCCTCCTGCAAGGCCACCTCCTAATCCTTCTCAAACAATAAGGTCTGGGTTGACCAACTTTCCTTCTCTACACATGAAGACGTGGGGCTTGGTATAGGGGCTTGAGGCTAGATGGAGCTTCTGCTGTGGCTGAACTCTGCCTGTAGTTGGTCAACTAGGGGCTCTTCAGTGGTTTCTGGTTTTCTGGCAGGAGCCAAGGGGAAACTGAGCTGTGTGTCTAAACAGGCCCAGGTGCTCAACGGCCTTGCTTGTGTCCCTGCTGTGACAGAGACACCAGGGCCCTCCCTTTTTAAAGCTGAAGCATTGGAGTGGTGGTGAGCATTTGCCCAGGAAGAAGTCAAACTGCCCCAGGGGGAACATAGGCCACCACTCTCAAAATGCCCCACAGTAACTGGCCGCCTCATCGCACACTGCCCAGACTGAGCTCTTCGGCCTGGGAGCCAGGCTCTTTTTTGTAATATACTTCAGAACTGACTTTATTATGGTATCATTTTTCTTCCTGCGCAGGTAGGTCCAATGACCTTGAATGAGACTACAGGGGTTCAGTTATCCATCAGCAGAGGTGGCTGGCTCGTAAGACGACAAAGCTGGTCTGAGTGGTTTCTCTGTCACTCTCAGAACTCAGATGAACTGTGCTCTTCAGGTTCTTGCTACAACTAGTATATTTTGTCTTCGTTTTTTGAGACAGGTTCTTGCTATGTACTCCAGGCTAGCCTTGACCTCACTGTGTAGCCCAGGTGACCTCCGACTCACAGTGGGCCTCTTGCTTAAGCCTCCTGAGTGCTGGGATTATAGGCATGCACCACCACGCCTGGGATGCATTTTCTCTGGAAAGGAGGCTGTGGTTGGAGTCTCAAGGGGTTCTCAGGAGGGGGTCTGAGGTCCTAAGACCACTTTAGTACCTGGAAGAGGTTCCACATGCCTGCTTTCTGCTCACCAGCCACCTACTCACTTGCTTCAGAGGGGGTTCAGGGAAGGTGTGATAGCCAGATTAGGGAGCTCAAGTCACTTTTAAATCTTTGACCCTTACCGAGTAGGACCCAGAGCATGGGACTCTCCTAGGGGGCTGAGCAGTGTTCACAGAGGATACTAAGGCCAGAGGCTGCTGCTGTGGCTTGTGGCCTCCAGGAGTGTCAGGGTGTAGTCTCCCCAGAGTGCCTGTAATCACATAATGGTTTCTTGTCACTGACACAGACCCACAGGACCCATGAGGTGAGAAATAACACCGAAGCACCTGCCTGTGTCTTGTGAAACAGCAAAGCAATATACAGCCTGTTGCTTTTTCTATTCTCGCCTTTCCCCTCCTTCCCATTGCTTTGTTTTTTGAAGCATAGTCCCATGTGGCCCACTTGAGTTTGGGATTACAAGCATGCACTGCCACACCCAGACCCAGACTTTTCTTAAAGTAATCAAATATTTTATGGAAGAGATTCAGCATTCAGGAAGCATGGAGTAGAGTCTCTCAAACTAAGTAGAATACAGAAGCAAGCTCTGAGTGAGTGGTGGTGCCTGGCTGGGCGCCATGCAGTTCCAGTTACCCGAAGGCTGCCTGCAATGCTCTATTTGATGTCCGCACTTACAGTCCTCCCACTGTGTGTCTGTTCATATTTTTACCAAAGCAAACAGCATTTTCTGGTTGTGGTTCTCTGTGTCCTCAGGCACACAGGGCCGTTGTCTTGAGTATCAAAGATGGTTGTAGCTGGTGGCAAACAGAATGACAGTGAAACTAGACAATTCCTTAAAAGTAGCCCCCGCACCTTACCACCAATCTCACATCTTCCCAGAAGCAGGAGGGAGAAGCGTTCTGGCTCTGAGTAGCTGGTCCATTTTAAAGTAGTATCGTTTTTTTGTCCTTCCCAGTGTCCATCCCTCCTCTTTGTCTCTCAGCCAAGGCATCTTAAAGTTGTGAAAAATGAGTTCTTCCCCTACAGTGGCTCTGATTTTAAACCTGGAAAATATAATTTGGGTTAAAACTCAGTGGGGAGCCCCTCCCTCAGCCGGGTTGCCGTGGTGATGGGATGGGGGATGCAAGGCCTGCTGCTACTTGCAGGAGCCCCGGGCTTCGGTTTTGTCCACACCAGCTGGTAGAGCCTCATCTTTGCAGATCATCCCCCCACAACCTGCTGCCTCCTGAATCTCTGCCCAATGCCGGACCCTCACAGAGTGAGATGCTGCTCTCTGGCTAGACATGCTTGCTAGTTAAACCCTTATCTTGCTCAGCTAATGAGCAGTCAAGAGCTTTGGAGAATGGGCCAGGCCTTCCCAGCCCTGAAAGGTAGGTTGTGGGCTGCCTCAGCCAGACATCCTGACTGCTTCTACGTAGGAGACAAGGTGAGGCCAGGCCACAGGATGGCGCTGGCCATAGCAGCAGGCTTCTCAAGATGGACTGAATTCCTTTTAAATGACAAGTTGACACGCTTGGGAGACCCAGATGCGGGGGTCTGGGAGTCTGAGGTGTGGAACTATGGATGACATCAGTACCCAGCAGGGAGAGCCAAAGAGCATCGCCAAGATGTGGACCAGACAGGCCATGAGGGACTGAGGCAAGCAACTGGAAATGACCATTGTATGAGCTTCCTTCCTGTAGACGGCAGTTTTTCTTCTTATTGCTTGTTGGGTAGAACTGTGCCTCTCTCCATTCATATGCTAAAACCATAGCTATCCATAAGGCTGTTTTGGGAGACAGGCCCTTTAAATACAAAGAACTAATTTCTGGTTTGGGGTTTTTATTTGTTTGTTTGGGTTTCTATTTTTGTTTTTCGAGACAGAGCTTCTCTGTGTAGCTTTAGCTATCCTGGAATTCACTCTGTACACTAGGCTGGCCTCAAACTCACAGAGATTGCTTGTTTCTGCCTCCTGGGTGCTGGGATGTAAGGCATGTGCTATTAGACCATAACTATCCACATGCCTGTTTTGAGAGATAGGCCCTTTAAACACAAGGTTAAAGTAAGCAAGATCTGCCGGGTGGGCCTTACCCAATATGCCTGGTTTCTGATAAAATGAGTAGACACACATACACACATGGATGGAAACATGGAGAGACACATTGTTGGCAGGCCACAGAGAATGGAAGCCCTGGGAGGAACTGCTCTGACCCCCTAACACCTTCAAGTCACTGTCAGCCTCCAGAGCTGTGAGAGACTTCTGTTGTCAAACCCTGTCTGTAACGTGTACAACAATCCTAGCACACTACCGTACCTCTCTCTGAAAGTCACAGGCTTCAGAAGCAAGTTGCATCATACTGAACAACATGCCTTCAACACCAAGGGGATGGATCAAACCACACCCATGAAGTCAGGTGCCTATGAGGCTCTCAGCTCTCCAGCTTCTTCCTTCTCCCTGCCTCTGAGATGTTCCTGCAGGTCTGTTTTGTAAAGACCGGGAGCTTCCAGAAGGCCTCCAGCAGCTTTTCCCTCCACACAGCCGTCTCCATGGATATGATGCACACTCATCCCATGCCCGGTCAGGATGCAGTTAGAGGACAACAACTAGATGTGAGCAGTGTTTACTAACAAGAAAGTGAGCAGCAATGGTATCTAGGAGGCAGCCAGTGTGACTGCCTGCCCTGAGCACCACCTCATCATCAGCCCTCTTAATTTTTACCTCCCAGTGTGCTCTCAAATTCACTCACTTGTTAGCATTTTGCCACCATCGTAATTGAAGCTATGGTCATCTCTTGCCTGGACTGTTACAGTAGCCCATCAGCTATTCTCCTGGGTATATCCTGGTCCTTCTTCTTCATCTTCCTGACTGTGGCTTAAATGATCTGGACAACATACAAATCTCAAGTGTCACTAAGATCAGAATACTGGTCTCTCCTGGCTCAGAATGAAGACGCTTTTCCTTCCTGTCCCTCCTACCCTGCCATCTCAGCAAATAGCACACAGTCCTTTTTCTCTAACAATCTGGGCTCCTGTTTTTCCTTGTCCCGCTATCTTGCCTTGCACTTCTCCATCATGGTGTTTGCGTATATGGTTTCCTTGATTCTCCCACTAGTCAGCGATGCCTGGTTCTGAGGTCTCTGCGGCTTTTTAGGGCCTTCATCTGTTCTCCACTGGTACCCACCCACTTGTCTTGTGTGGCATCACACACCAGCTCACTTCTATTGTCTGTCCTGCAGTGTCGCCCTGCCAAGGTGGTCCTGCACAGCTGGGGCCCTGGCAATGGCTTTCACTCTTGCTTCCACTCTTTCACTGCACGTCAACCAGTGTGACTCCTTACAGTGACCAGAGCCCTCTAAGCAGATTATGGTGAAGCTCAAAGAAATTTGGGAGGGTTCTTGGCCTCCACACTTTGCACAGTACCACTCTACCATGTACATCAAGGCAGGTGACAGGTACTGTTGCACCCAGGACTGCCAAAACAGATGCCTCAATATCCCTGCATGGAGGAGAGGCTGAATCTGTGTAGGTTTTGTTTTCTGACGTATGCCATCCACCTATTGTCCTGGCATGTAATCCCTCTTTCATGAAGGACATCAGAGGTCTGCTACCTGTGAACTGATAAATGAAGGAGAGAAGGCAGTCTTTCCCATTCTCAGTTGCAGAGCCAGAGTGTGCGCACTTTGAGTTGTGATCCTTAACCCAGTGAGAAGCAATTTCACTTTAAGTGAAGGTGCTCAGGTGTCTGTTGGCAGAGAGGTGACCCTAGGCTAGACCACACATTTTTTCAATGTCTGTGGAGGAACGGAGCCTGCAGTATACATGCCTATTAGGATATTACCTGACAATTTAAAAGTAATTTATCATGGCAAGGTTAGTAGCCACCCCAACCTATGCTCCTTGTACTAGAGGGCTGTAGAAAGTTCCTTGGGATCTTATCCCCAGATGGACCAAACGTCATCGAGCACCAGTGATGTCCTTGGATGCTTCTCACCATACAGCTTCTCTTTTGGGATTGAGCTCACAGATATCCACCTCTGCCAGGCAGGGCTGTGATTTGTGCTCACTGACTTCTTTGTACCTCATAATCAAGCATCAGATTCCTTTGCCCCAAGAAAGATACAGCACCAAAGAGCACACAGCTCCTGAGTGGCAGTGCCTGCCTGTTCGTATTGTGTAAGTTCCTCTCGTGTTGTGTCCTGTCCAGGCTGAGTGCCACACCGGCTTTGGGAGGTGATGCACGGGGTCTGCTCTAGTGGATGTCTGGAGATGGCCCATTACTTGAGTACCAGGAGGTCACCTGAATTTCCTGTCCCCGTTTTCAAATCTACTTCTGAGAGAGAAAGAGGAAGGCAGGGGGAGAGGAGGAAGTGCGGCGTGGAAGGGGTTGGGAGACCCAGCTGGGCGGGGGGCTTGCCCTCTGGCAGGCAATGTGACCCGCCAGTGCCCCCAGGAGGGCCCACCCCTGCCGTCTGCTCTAATAAACTCTAAACTCCAGTGGCTTACGTGAAGATTTCAGATTAACATTTAAATTAATGCTGGACTTGAAATATGGAGCCCAGGTCGCTGATGTGACTCCTTTAACATGCTCTGTGACCTGGGGCAGAAATTTAAAATGATCTTTTCTCAAAGAGCTGTTCCTCCTTGGGGAGGTCAGGGATGGCAGGGCAGGAGGCACCCCTCCCACCCACCTTGTCCCTTCCAGAAGCTAATGACGTCCTCTTGGCCCTGAGAAGCTGCCCCAACCATGGCTGTGGGTGCTCCCCTGAAGGCTGTGGCCTTCTGTGTAGCCCCTCAATGCCCCTCCCAAGTCTGACTGAATCTCTGGGCTTCTTATCAAGCCTACATGCAGAAGCAACCCTGAGATGGTGAGACCTTAGGATGGGGTTAGTGGCCATGCCGCACATAGGAATCGGCCCCTATTTAGTCCCTGGGAGGTGAGAAAGAGAAGCAGGATGAGCTAGGAGGGGAACATGTGCCAGTCACAGAAGACACCCCACAGAAGATACCACAGTTGTCCTCATGGCTCCAATAGCCAGGATTCCTGTCCTGACTTGACAGCTCACAGTCCACCCCAGGGAGAGTGACCATGACCTGAGGACTGCTGGCTGGAAAGGTTCCAGACACTCCCACAGTCCATCCCAGGAGGCCCAGGGAAGTAAAAGCCATCCTTCATTCCTGTTCTACTGTCCCCGCTGTCCCCTGCTCATTCATTATCCTCCATGAATGCCTTCTCTTCCCAGCTATTCAGAATGAGGGACATGGAAGCCCACTGGGAGGCACTGGACCCATGGTTCCTCACCAGACATTTTCTTGTGTCCTGCTCCTGACTGCCCAAGACCAGGCTGGACCTGGTCCAGCCAGTATCCTCACTCTAGGAGTAAATCAAGAAGGACCAAAGGTGAGCTGGCCCTTCTGGAAGGTTTTAGAGCAAAGAGCTTTAGAGCCAACATACGTCAATGGGAGGGATGCTTGCATTCCATGACCTGAGGAGTGTGATAATAGCCCAGAGCAGCCTCATAGGTCATGTTAGTATAGTGCCAATTGAATCGTGGCCAGCTACACCTGTGACTCCAGCCAAGAAAATCTTTTATCCCCACGGACCATGGTTGAGGAGAACCCCCAGCTGTTCCACTGAATGCCTCAGGCTGCACACACTGGATGCACCATTCAAGTACTAATCAGGCCCGACCCCATTTAGCTTCTGGGACCAGATAAGATTGAGTGGTAGGGCTGTACACTGGTCCAGTAATGGTAATAATGACTGGCAATAGCTCATTCTGACCTGGCTGTCATCAGCAGGCTCAAGCAAAATACTGTCTGGGCTTGCATGCGACTGATGCGTTAGTTCCAAGTCTGTGGCTGAGGGAAGATCAGGCTGGATGTGCATGGGGCAGCAAGTACTGTTCCCTCCCAGACAGGCCCACAGCAGGGCGTGGGGCGTGGGGGTGGGGGGGAGTTCCAGCATTAGCCATGGGGCAGCGTCCATGACACTGCAGAAGCATAGCAACATCTACATAGCAAGTGACTGGAAAGCAGCAAACACACTGCCCCCAGGTGTCTCCGTCTTTGCCTCGTTAGGCCAGTCTGTGTCACCAGCTGCTGCATTCTGGTGCACAATCAGGAGAGCATCTAATCCAGGCTCAGACCTCCAGTGCTGAAGGCTAGTTCTGTGCATATGAGTTTCCACTGGACCAGCAAGGATGTTCCAGGGAGGAGATCCAGGGTGGAAGGAGACAGCCTCTGGGTCAGTCGCCCAGCTTTGTCTGCACAGATTGCCTGGAACCTGGATTTTCCCCGCTGAAGTTCTTCCGTGCCCCTCCCCACCCCCACAAAGCTGCTGCCATTGTGCTGGACTTGTGTTCACAGAAAGGCAGAGACAGGAATCCAGAGTCAACCTCCAGGGCAGCTGAGGAGGTTGGTGTGGAGGCACGGAAGGCTTTATTACAGTAACAGCTCAGCTTTCCTAAGCTGGATGCTGAGCACCTGAGAGGGAGAAAGATTTTAGGTGGGATAGATCATTTAGACAGCCCACAAGAAGTACACTTCAAAGTTCCCAGAGATAGACTTTTAAGGGCAGGGGACAACTTTGGACAACACTTTCTGTGGTACAGGTGGCTTCTTTGGGCCAAAGCAAAGCCATCACAGGAGCTCTGGGATATCTGATGAGCTGGCAGCTCTAGCAGCTTCCCTCAGTTACAACAGTGCCGTCTCCGTGCAAAGGGAAGTATATGGTTTGAAAGACTAGAAGAGAAGGTCTGGAGAGGTGGTTAAAAGTACCTGGGTTTGTTTCCAGTGTTATGAGGAAAGACAGTTTCCTAAGTTCAGACCTTGAAGGGGAAAATCTCTTTGCCTCGCCTTAGTAATGATTTCATTTGTCAACTGAAGCAGACAGAAGACAATAATAGAATGCTAGAGAGAACTTAGGTGTGGTTCCAAGAACCTGGCAGCTCATTCAGTACGATGCCCCTATTCGGGCATTCCCCACACACCAGGCATGCACATAGTGCACAGACACACATATACACAAGATAGAAACAAATTCTTTTTTTTTTTTTCTTTAAAGAAAAGGAAAGGACCACTGTACAAAGGGGACATAAGGAACCCAGGTCCTGGTCTGTCTGTCTTTGGGCACTGCAGAGCAGTGATCCTCTGTCCCTGAAACTGTCCCTGAGTTGGAGTCCATGCACATCTGTGGTAGGAGCTCTATGCCCAGGGGTGCAGTAGGCACTTCCTCCACCTGCCCTGCTCTCTCCCCTGACCACACCATCTGTCTTGTTTAGCATGCAGGGCCCTGATGGACGAGGTGGAATATGACATCACCAAGGCTCGACAGAAGAAAACCAAGGTGGGCTCCTACCGCATCAGGCCTGATGGGACACAGGAGAGGAAAAAGGTAGCGGAAAAGGAATTATGTGCCAGTATATAATTGCGGATATGGGCAATTACCAGCCATTTATCCAAACAGCAGTTGGTCTTAATCTTCTAACCTTGCTCTTGTTCAGGGTGTCAGCTCTAAATTGCTTCTGAGTCCTGGGGGACCAAAGTAATCTTTAAGCTTGAAATTGAAGTATCTCTCTCAGCACCTAAATTTTGTGTTTTGTCAAGTTGGAAGACATTTCATCCCTGTTGTTCATCAGAATAAAAAATAGCGAGACCATGGTTCTTAGGCAAGACCAGCAGGGGGCCCAGGGGGTTACAGGGCAGATGCTCAAAAGCTGTACAGGCCCCTCTTGGGCACTCTACCCCTCCTCCTTTCCAATTCTACAGAATGAAGCAGGAGCAGAATGCAAGCTCTTCTCAGGAAAGACAGGCCCATGGCACAGAGGGAACCAGGGACCTCCTTCAAAAGTACTCAAAGGGGGCTTGGCCCAGGGGTCCACAGTGGCAGGTACTGTATGGGAAGGTGGGCTTGGCCTGCAGGCAGGACTGCCAGCTGAGGGGAGGTCAAACATTTCAGCAGACACCATTCCTTCCAAGCATAGATAGTTAACACTGGAACTTGGCCCCTATGGTGTTCAGTCCACGCAAAGCTGAACAGCCACAGGAATTGGATTCTCGCTGTCTTGTCCTTTGTTAAAACAAACATGCAAATAATTTGCCTACACATTATCCCCTTTCTGACATGGCTCTGTATGGAGGGTTGATGTGTGTGTGTGTTTGTGCGTGAGTGTGTGTGACATGCTGGTAATATCGCTTTAAAAGCAATGTTTAGTAACCTGAGTGAGGGTTACCTGATCCATCACAAGATCGCTTAGATCAGTAGAATGAATCTTTTTCATGGCGTCATTGGGGTGACAGAGGAAAGTCCCATGGAAGGGCACAGGGCTTGGAGGGGCCAGAAAGAAATGGGTGGCTGTTTGTTGGGAGACACAATATCCCAGCCCCTAAGCAACCTCTATTCCTGGGAATGACCTTGAAGAAGACCTAAGACCCTGCGACAGTGCCCACTGTGGAAGAGCCAGCACACAGATGCTCAGGGAATTGGATGAAATGACCTGAGCATCTTCCTCCTTACCCTCCTGCAACATCCTACAGCTACTTCACCAAAGACTAGTTGTGTATGAATCCTGTACCTTCCTGGGGGTCTAATCCTAAAGAGGAATTAATTTTACTGTTTCCTTTTCCTCCTTGACCCATCTTGGCAAGCTTACTCCAAATTTTTGTTCTGATTTGCTAGGATACAGAGTAAGTTCAAAGTCCCCACGGTACAATGGAGCATTAGACGTGGGCCAAGCTCAAGGCGGTAGCGGCAGCGCAGGGACTGTCCTGGGGCTCCTCCATGCACAGCACATCCTGTACACATATAGGTATGCAGCTGTATTGATGGGAGAAGTATCTTTTGGGAATCAGATGGTCAGTTATCGCCTCTGGCTGCCTCACAGTGGCATGATTCCCCATAGCACTGATCTTAGGAGAACTCCACTAGCTTCAGGAGAAACTGACTGAAGGGTTTCATATATTTTTCACTGGTCAAGGCTTCTCTGTGATTCAGAGCCCCACAGGGGCTCTTCAGTCCTAAGCTAGTTGGCTAAACCTTAACCACAGGGGTTTCACAGTGTGCCACAGGGGAGCTAGCAGCTCACATTAGGCCTAGCCAGCTTGAACAGGGTCAAGGCCACATAGCCTTGCCAGTGGTGCAGATATAGAGGTGTCTCCAAGGCCTTCCCTGCAAATCCACATGAGACTCAGAAAATGAAATGAGGTGCTTGGCTATGTAGCTGGGCAGCCCCCTCTCCTTGCACCCTCACACACCCCTGAGGCACCTTTCTCACATAGCCCTTTCTCTTGGACAAACTCCCTCTCTAAAGCACCTCTCTCGCACCCACCTATCCTGCATCCTCAGTCCTCCACCTCTCTGGCACAAACCTTTTTCCCACGCTACCTCTTTGCTTACTGGTATCATTTGTGGCCTTCTGAGAAACCTGCCCCCTCCAAATCAGTGTCAAAGGCCTAGCAGGCAGCTGGACAGCCTGGGTAAGCTCCTTGAACCATCAGAGGCCAAGGGCCACAGCCAATCACAGGGATCAGAATGCCCCAGGTATCTTCTCCTCTACTGCCCTTCCCTTTGTCCCTTTCTGGGTCCTGGCTGGCTGCTCTCAGCCCCTACCCTGGCCTTTCTTCCTGGGCACCACATGCTCTTGAGTAAGGGCTGCTGTAGGCAAGGGGAAGCCATTGGCTGGAGCCATTATATCTCTAAGCCCCTAGTTGAGGATGGGGAACACGGTTGAAAGGGGTGTCCTTAGAGCTCCTTAGACTTTGGTGACTCAGAGGCTTCCTAGAGGTGAACAGACCCAATAAAGACTAGGAAGATACAGGGCCTTCATCTGCACTATTCTCTCCAGCCCCTCCCTACCCACGGAGTAGACACTATCCTTTAGGAAGAGTCCTTACTCAAGTATTGTTCCACCTGGCAACTTGAGTGTCTTAGGAAGAGAGGCTAAAAGACAGACTCTTCCCTGACAGCTCAGCACCTTCTTACTAAGCAGGTAGGATGCAGTTATAGGAAAGAGTCTCATCTGAATGTCCTTCGGCATCATCCCCCAGCCAGCTGGCTGTTCTTGTCCCCTGCACTGACATCTGTAAAGGCCTGGATGGGAACACTTGTTGAGTTCTGCTGGGTACTGCCTCAGCTCGAGGACTGCCTGGCTTGGTCAGAAATCCTCTTCCCATCCCAGGGACTCTGTTCTGCTTGCCTTGCTTTGTTTGTAAACGAAGTCTTCTATAGCCAAAGGGAGCACCACCATACCCAGAATCTTTTGTTTTGTTTTTAGGAAGAGATTATGCTCACAGTGGCAAACTTGGGCTTGGTGTTGTTTTATGGTGGTATCATATCTCCTCACCTGCAAAGAATAGCCACAGAGCTGACCTCAGAGAGTTGTCTCCAGCACTGAAGGCTGGTGAAAGGTGAGAGACCACCCCTGTGAGCTCCTCCATGGGAAATTCTTCCTAAGTCTTCCACTATGTTCTAAAGCCAGCTATTTCAGAGGTTAGAGTCACCTTGGAGGTGTGGTGTCAGGAATGGTGTCAGATGGGGCCAGCATGAGCCATGAATTCACACTTATTTTTACATATTAAAGCCTTAAGTTCAGTCACTACCTACAGTCCATGATTCTCTATACTAGTTGCCTGACAGGCTGCTGGAAAGTGTGTCATATCAATTAGTCTGTTCTCAGCCCCTACCCTGGCCTTTCTTCCTGGGCACCACATGCTCTTGAGTAAGGGCTGCCATAGGCAACGGGAAGCCATTGGCTGGAACCATCATATCTCTAAGCCCCTAGGTGAGAATGGGGAATTCGGGTTTCTCTGCTCTGAGAAAACCAGGTTTCATACTCTCTGTAAGAGGGCATTTGAACAGACAAGTGCTACCAGGCAGTGCTGGTGGCAAAGGGGTCAGCATCTTGTCAAACCCAGCCACTCCTTTTCTGGCTTTAACAGTTAGCTGGGAAGTAAACAACTCATTTGAACTGGGCTCCTTTTACAGACAGAAAATTGATTCAGGGATCATTAGTTAGTGACTTGGTTTTGGCAAAACGGCATTTATCTGATTTGTTGAGAAGCAACCTCATTGCCATTTGCTGCTGCCAGAGCCACCTGTCCTGTTATGTACTGTGCAACACCAGGATCCCCAGACATTCTGGAGCTGCACAGGTATAGTGTATACTGTACTCAGAGTCCTGCCCACTTACAAAATGAGGATGATGCCTCCCAGTCATCCAAGAGGCAAGGGGTGGTGGTTAGCAGCTGTCAGTGAGCCTTCAAATCAGCTTAACAAGATATTTATAAGAAAACATAAATGCCAGAAAGCATCTTCTAGAAAAGGAAACATTGAAGTCATGTTATTTTATATAAAGGGTTAACATAAAAAATAGGCCATGACTAAAAATCCAAAAACCACCATAGCAGGTGGCTGTTCCCAGCATGGGGGAGCAGCCTGAAGACACTTTGTTTGCGAAGACTGTTAACTGAACGTTGTGTCCATTCCTGGCTGCCTATGCAGGAAATGCCAAGCTTCTTTGAATGTAGAGGCTCTAGAGGCCACGGCTTTGGGTTTAGAGGCCTGTACTATACTTTCATACATACAGGGCCCACCCCTAGCTCTAGGCTTGGTACTGGACTCAGCACCTGCATGAGTTGATACCCAGACTGGGGACTAACGATCATGTGAAGAATTCTTACCAGCTGCTGAGATCTGAATCCTGGTTTCCAGATGTCACCAAGACCAGTGTGAATGCCATGCTGCAGAAGGTCACAACAAGCCTCTGGAAGGGCCTTAGGATGACCTAGGAAGAGGACAGTGGTGGGCATCAGTGTTATGGCAAAGGGAGCGGTGTCATATTATCTTCCTTTTATAACAGTGGGAAGTCGCAGCCCACTGTGCACCCCCAGCCCCTTCCACCTCAGCAAAGAAAGCCTCACCCTCACACCTAAACCAATCAGCACCCGTGAGTGTGGAGTCTGCTATGACCCTCTCAAAGACACCCCGAATGGGATGCTAGGCTGTCCCAAGTACAGAGTGAAGCTGAAATATAGTTCCCACTCTGTCACCCTCTGTGAGTCGGGGCTCACAGGAAACAGGCCAGTGGAGCACAGAGAATGAAGCCTTCCTTGACATTAGGATACCCTTTCCTTTCCACGACTCTAGCTGGTTAGGAACCTGTTCTTCTGAATCAAGATGACCACACTTCTCAGCCACCTACCATGGCATAAGCTCTTTGTAGCCAGGAATAATAAGTAGATAGTTCACCCCTTTTCCTGTACCTCCTGCTCACCTCATAGAGGGCAAACACCAGTGGATTGAACCATGGATGGTTGGATGAGAGGGAGAGAAAGAGAGAGTGAGAGATGTGGATGGATAGATAGCTGGGTAAATGGATAGATGAATGGATGGGTAAGTGGATAAATGTATGTATAGGTAAATGGATAGATGGTTGAATGTATGGGATGAATAGATAGATGAATGGATAGATTAATAGATGAATGGATGGATGGATGGCTAGATGGATGAGTGGATGAATATCCCTGCTCTCTAAAAGTATAAAATTTGGGCAGCACACAAATTTTAAAGAAGAATTTCTTTAACAGTGTTGTATTAGATTTAATCGTAGAACTTCTGTTTCCCTGGCTTATGTAGAAAACATTTAATTTTTTAATTACATTTGTTTGTTTTTTTAGCAAGAACAAGAAATGGTGACAGCTTTGTTGATTAGGAAGCTCTTGGGATCCCAGAGCTGGGAAGGGACAATGAGTCACTTTTCCTGCTTACTGGGCAGGACACCCAGGGTGGTGTGCCCCAGCACAGCCCTGGGGGACTTGTGCTGTTCCAGGGAGAGCCAGCAGGTGGATCTTTTCCCCAAGGCCTCTCAACCTCCCTGACCCTCTCAAAGGGTTAACAAGCTCCTCCCCCTCCTGAAAGCAAGAGAATTTAACTTTTGTGCCCTTTCCACTGGTATGGGGAGGGCCTTTGAATTAAAAGGGAAAGAGAGTCTCTTAATCCTCCTCTGAACATTGAGAAAACGCAGGGCAGCCAGATCCTAAAGTTTGGCCACTTGAAGTGAGAAGGGGCTTCACCATCAAACAGGTAATTACAAACTCCTCTAAGCCACAGATATTGTTCTCTATCCAAAAATGCTCATTTTCTGTCTGATTTTGCAGGCCTCACCCATGCCCTCCTTTAAGTTCATACATTAACTCTGCTCCATTCTAAAAATGGCCCAAACCTTCCCCCTTTTCCAGAATGGCACACTCCAAGACTCAGGCAGCCTCAAATTTGTTGGCCTGCTAAAAATGTCAGGCCCTGTGGGGTACCTGGCTCTTTCCATCTCCTACATCCTCTGCCCCAGGCTTCCCGTGTGGAACTTCCTGAGTTTGCAGGATAAGGGCAGCAGGCCAGGGAAGCCTCCTGGAGACAGAGCTTCTGAGTCACCTGTCACACTGTGTGCCTGGGAAGGCTGCCCCTGGGACACCTATTCTTGGATATTGGACCTGCTGTAGACATTCTTTACAGAGGACTTTTCCTTGTAAGTAAGAATGTGAGTGGTGCCAGTCTGAATATCAGGAAGTTGATAATGAAGAGTAATGGAGAGAGGAGAAATTTCTGTTTTTCTGATAGAGTGAGGCAGATTTGCTTGGGGGAGCTGGAGCCCAGAGATGGGCCTTGCTTACAGTGTTCTCCAGGGGAGCCAGCCTGCTGCAGGCTGCACTCCGCAATAGTTTGGGATGGTCTGTTAAAGGTGGTATGGTGTGTATAATTCAAGTTGTTCAGCTACAGTTAATTTTTTTTAAGTCTAGAATACTTCTGAAAAGGAAGCAGAAGACATCATAAAAACAAACTGAGTCCTGGGGCTGCAGAGCTGCTCCGTGGGTAAAGTGCTTGCTGTACACACACAAGAGGTCCTCAGCACCACACCAAAGCTGTGTGTGGCAGTGGTGCCTATAGCCTGGCACTGGGGAGCAGGGAGGATTCCTAGGCCTTGCTGCCAGCCAGTCCAGGCAAACCTGTGTGTTCCAGGTTCAATGAGACACCGTCTCAGAAAGCAAGATGATGAGCAGTGGAGAAGGACAACTGATGTCACACAAACTGTTCTGTCTGAGGAGAGGGAAAGCCATTCTGCAAGAGGGGCCTAAAGGCTAGGGCCTAGAGGGAGGGAGCTGGAAAGATGGCTCAGTGGTTAACCGTGTATGCTGCTTTTACAGAGGACCCAGTCCCTCCCATGTCAGGTGCCTTGAAACTGTAACTTCAGCTCCTAGAAATCTAACATCCTCTTCTGGCTTCTGTGGGCACCTGCACCCATGTGCACACACTCCCACCACACATATATGCACTTAGTTAAAAATAAAAAATTATTAAAAAGCCTTAAGCTGTACGTGATGCTACAGGCTTTTAATCCCGGCACTTGGGAGACAGAGGCAGGCAGATCTCTGTGAGCTCCAAACCAGCCTAGTCTGCATACAAAATTCCAGGACAGCCAGTGTAACATACCATCTCAAAAGCTCTAGAGGAGACATAGAGCCCATAGGGACCTCACAGAAAGACCTTTTTTGTCACCTGACTCTCAGAAGCTCTCTAAACTCTGTAGAGAGGGCATCTCCAGACATTCAAGGAAGCTGATTCCTGTTTACCACTTTGATCAGACATTTCACAGTGCATGGTCCATGGTCCTGGATCTCATACAAATTGGGACACACATGGGGACTAGGGGCCAGGTTCTTGCCTGTTGCTCTTGGGCATTCTGGGATGTGGTGGTCACTGGGCCTAGCCTATGGTGATGAGTCCAAAGAAGCCTCTCCCCATGGAGCCCTGGCCCTGGCCTCTGGAGTCTGACATTCCTGCAGGGATTTCCTGTTCACTGTCTGAAAGAGGCCTGAGCTTCCAAAGGGTCAACTGAGCAGCTCTCAGGAAGCAGAAGCACAAATAAGGAATTATCCCTGCTCAATGCCCCACTCTGCCCTTCTCTATACTCCCATCTGTGGGGGAAGTGCTGACATCCTACCCGGAGGAGGGCCTGATGAAAGAAAGCAAATGGAAATCAGGCTCATGGAAGAGAGTGAGAGTGTTTCAACCTCAGCCTAGCATGGCCTGGATGGATGATCTCAGGACCTTAGTGATGTGGTTTGGGGACAGGGGATGGGGAGAGTGGAAGTGGGGATGAAGGGAATGTGTCGGGGCCTCTAGGGATGGAACTCAAGTTGCCCAGAGCTTGCCTGGCAAGTACCTGCCCAGACAGCTTACCAGCCTGAATTTATTTCTTTTAAACTTCTAAGTTGTTTGTTTTGCCCTCCAAAATTTAAATGTCTTGACTAGTCTAATTGCTTATTGTTTAGCTCTCATAATTTGAGGTGAAGAAGCCCTGGAATTTAGGTTAGTATTAAGTAACAAAGCTTTGTAGCAGATTTTTTAAATTTCATTTTAAAAATGAAAACGTAGGAAGATTGATTATCCAGGGTTTATACATAGAATGAACCCAACTTTTTCCCTTTTAGACGGTCTGCCCATGGATGGTAAAATGGCTCAGTGGGTAAAGGTTTGTCATCAAGTCTGATAACCTGAGTTCTATCCCTGGAACTCTCATAAAGATGGGAGGTGAGAATCAACTCCTTCCCTTTGTCTTCTGACCTCCACACATGTTGTGGTTGGTGCTTGTGTGTGTGTGTGTGTTTCTCTCTCTCTCTCTCTCTCTCTCTCTCTCTCTCCAGGAAACACATATCCTCTGCTTCCAGCCATCTTAAAGTCAGTGGCTAGTGATAGGTTTTTAATCTACTGCAGGGATGGGGTGAATCTGATGCTTTCTGGTGGGAAGAGGTTGTCCAGTGACCTGTGTGGCACAGGGTGACCCCCAGCACAGACTCTGAGGTGCTGGCTAGAGTACCCGGGCACAGTCCACCCCGGGTAGCCCAGAAGACAAAAACACATCTGGGGACATTGTAAGAAGGTGAAACAGACCTTTGAGGGAACATTAGCTGGAGACAGAGGCCAAGGATAGAGCACCAGAAATCATGAACAAAACCCAAAGCTGGTGGAGGCAAGAGTAGGCCTTCCCCAATAGCCCTGAGAGAGAGCACAGCATGCTGACAGCTTGCTTTTGGACTTCTGGTATCAGGAACTAAGGAAGAATGGATTTCTCTAGTGAATTCTCCTCACTTGTGGGCAGTTTGTGGTGGGCAGCCCAGGAAAAGCAGACAGCTAAAACCTCTCATTCCATGAGACCTAGGAGGGAGCCTACATGGTGCTAGCCCTCTGAGGTCAAGCTGCCTGCCTGTGAGAAACATGTGCAAATGCACTTTCAATTACTTCCAAGAAGAGTTTTTGGCAGGGGTGTGGTAGTGCATGCTTTTAATTCCAGCAATCAGAAAGCAGAGGCAGGTGGATCTCTGTGAGTTCGAGGCCAGCCTGGTCTACAAAGTAAGTTCAGGACATCCAGGGCTACACAGAGAAACCCTATCTTAAAAAAAAAAATGGCAGGTTCCAAACCCGATGCTCTGACTGTCTGATCTCTGTGGTGCCATGCCCAGATTCCCCTCTTAAAAATCCTCACTGCTAGCACCCAGAGGTCATCCCTTAGGTGGAACATCTGGCTATACTCAGGTCTTTGATTTAAAAAAAGGGGGGGGGGACGTTTTAGAGCCAAACTGGCTTCAAAACATAAAAACCACACCGCATGCACAGTGCTCTGTGGGGCTGAAGAAAAAGGCATGTTGCAGCCTGGAAGGGTATGATGGGACTCATGGTCAGGAGTGTGTTGTGAGTAACCCTGAACACTGGAACTTCCCCTCCCTCTAGCTGAGCTGAGCAGTGGCTTCAGTGTGGCTCCCTGTGGCTAATTCTCCCACAGTGTGACCTATTGTGGCACCAAGAAAGAATAGTGATATGGCAGAGAGAAGCAGTCAGAACTGTGGGAACCAAGCTGCCCAAGGCAGTTGCCAGGCCCTGAACCCTGGGCAGCTTCTTACCAATCCAATAAAACGAATTTAAAGCAAATAAAGGAAAATGGTGTAAATAAGACTCCAAAAAGGAGGTTTATAAATTTGTTTCAAATAGGGAGTTATTCTCCTGCCCATTGCTTAAGCAAAGTGAAAAAATAATTAGGCTCCTTGGGCCTTCCCCATGCCCTTACTTCCAAACTTTCCAAAGACATCCGAGGGAAGGAACATGAGCCACACTGCAGCTATCTGAGTTCAGGCGTTCTGGGGAGATACATGCTCCCTTCTCCATGGATCAATTAGGGTCATCCATAGTGTTTCAGAGGGCTGCTTGGGTACCTATGATGAAGCTATCTCCTGGGCCAACTGTCTTATATGGCCTCATGCTTCAGGGAAAGGCCCCCTTCTGCAAGAGGTGGCCAAGGCCATATCTAAATAGCTGGGCCTCTGCTGTGGCAGACACCTATGCCCCGAGGCTGTGTGTTACGGCTGGTCCTCAGCCTATGGTGCAGTAATGGAGCCATTGAAAGGTGGGGTCTAGGAGGAGGAAGGTATGTCACTAAGGGGTGCTCTTAAAGGAACACTGAGACCCAGCGCTTTCCTGTGGCCACAGGTGGTCAGTTGCCTTTACCATGTATCCACACCAGAAGTGCTGCCTCTCCACGGGCCCTGAAGCCATGGCACTAACTGGCCATGGACTGAAGCCTTTGAAACCGTGAGCTGCTACAATAAACTGTCTCCCTTATAAGTTTGTTTGTTTGCTCATTTGTTTGTTCATTTGCTTGTGTTTGTTTTGAGACAGAGTCTCACTGTGTAGCCTTGGGTAGCCTGGAACTCCCTGTATAGTCCAGGCTGGTCTTGAACTCACAGAGATGAGCTTCCCTTGCTCCCAAGTGCTGGGGCTAAAGTAGTACACCACCACACCCAACTCCTCATACGTGTATCTCAGTATTTTTCAAATGATAGAAACTGACTAACACAGGCTCCTGGGGCTCCCAGGGAACCCTCAAACAGAGGTCCAGATTGGAGCAGGGGATTCTGAATTATCTCTAAAGGAATAACCAGGTTGTGTTCTTTATCTAGTGATTCCTCTTTAGACTTTATTTTCTATTGAGTCACTTATTTTTGGTTTCTTTGTGTAGCTCTGGCTGTCCGGAAACTCATTCTGTAAATCCAGCTGGCCTCAAACTCAGGATCCACCTGCCTCTGCCTCCCAGCACTGGGATTAAACTTGGTCCTAGTTTGGATTTTCAAGTGTTTTTTATGGACATTTTAAAATTACAAGATATGTTGTAATATTTACTACAGATGGGACAGTCCCCTTTATCCACAATTTTAATCACGAAAGTTTCAGCTTTCTGCAATCATACTGAGGTCCAAAAAATAATAGATGGAAAAATTCTAGAATTCAGGGAGAAGTGTTTCATGATATATTATCAAGACAGAACTTTGTGTCTCTTATTTGAGGTTTCTTATTTGAGGAATATTCAAAATGTGTTTATTTTCAAACATTGATATTTAGCAAATCATTTTGACTGGATTTTAATTATTGGCTTTAGAATACTATGCTGGCTAGTTTTATGTCAATTTGACAAAATCTAGAGTCATTTGGGAAGAAGGAACCTCAGTTCTTCAGTTAAGAAAATGCTGTTACCAAATTGATCAGTAGGCAAGTCTGTGGAGCCTTTTCTTTATTGACGACTAATGAGGATGTCATTGCGGGTAATGTCATCCCTGGGCTGATGGTCCTGAGTTCTATAAGAAAGCAGGCTGGACAAATCGTGAGGAGCAAGCCTTTAGCTGTCTTCCTCCAAGCCCTCTGTGTCATCAGTTCCTGCCTCCAGGTTCCTGCCCCTACTTCTGTGGACGAAGAACGGCAAGCTGTAAGCTGAAATAAGCCCCTTCCTCCCCAACCTGCTTTTGGTCATGGTGTTTTTCCACAGCAGTAGAAACCCTAAGACATCTCTGTAGAGTCAAAATTATGAGGAATAATCTTAAAAGCAATCTTTAAAATTGTATAGTTCTTGACATTTCTGTGATTAAAATGGATTTTACATGTTTAGTTTCTCCACCCCTTATTGTTGTTGTTGGGTTTTTGTTGTTGTTTTTTTGGTTAGTTGGTTGGGTTTTTTTGTTTTGTTTTTGTTTTTGCAGTGGGATCTTGCTGTGTAGCCCAATCTAGGTTTGGGTCTGGGTCTACTAGGGAACCCAGGCTGTCTTGAACTGTGGCAGTCTTCTGCCTCACATCTTGTGTGCTGAGATTGTGCAAGCCACTCTACTGAGGTGGTTTGGTTTTAGAGTTGGTTCCTTGTATAGCCCAGGCTAAGTAGAAGGTGGGATTCCAGGTGTGTAACACAGCGCCCCCATCTGTTTGCTCTTTGCATTCTTCAGTTTGGTGATTTACTATGGGGAGCGTATGGAATAGGTGAGTTAATTTCCAGTTGTTAGTTTATACTGATGTGACAAGCAGATTAAACTTTAAAAAATTATTGTTATTGTATTTGTGTGTGTGTGTGTGTGTGTGTGTACAGAATCCAGAGGACAACTTGTAGGGGTTGGTTTTCTCCCTCAACCATGTGGGTCTTGGGGATTAAACTCAGGTTATAAGGCTTGGCAGCAATTGCTTTTACCCTCTGAGCCATCACATCTGGCCTAAATTTCTTCATATGTATGTGCATGTAGGAAAAACAGGATTTGACACTATACATGGAAAATTTCTAAGAACTGTCTCCATCCCACCCTTTCAGACATCAGCACCTTCCCAACTCTTTTCAGTCTCAAGCAAATATATATATGCAGGCAGATGTTTAGTGTTTCTTGGCTTTGGTCATTTTTAACTGTAATGAGATTATATATCTATATATATTCCTCCATGGAGAATGTAGAAATGTTTAATAAGTTTATTGTTAAGTATGCACACTCTCTTCTTGGGATAGGCCTAATTGTGTCACCCCAAATTCCAATGACAAAAGGCTGCCTCCATGACTGGATTAGGGGCAGGTGAGCCTGCGCTAGGACCCCGACCTCTTAAGAGCGGAGCCTGCCGTTTGTGGACACAGCTCCATCACTAGGAATTGAACCATCCAAACCTTGATCTTGGGCTGATGACCTTCAGAAGAGAGGGAGGGAGGCTGTAATGCCCTTGGTGAGACTCACGGAGCAGGACACAGCAGGGCAGGCTCTGAGGCATCTCTCAGTAAACACACACAGGCCACCTTCCACGGTAGTGAGTGGAGAGCTACAGAAGTCTTTATAATGGGCCCCAGTAACTCGGGTAAAAGTTCTGAGTACCATCATAGCAAACCGCCTGGGTTCAAGATCCTGTGTGTTGCTAATATAATTTTAATTTTGCTCTTAACTTTTTTTTTTTTCAGTACTTGGGATGATCCAGGACCTTGCGCTTGGTAGCAAGCACTTTACCACTAGTTTTACCTCCACCCTTGTTCACCTGATTTCTATACAATAGATTCTAGATTCTTCAGTGGTTTGGGGTTAAACCATATAGGTCTAACCATTTTAACTTCCGTCTGTGTCCCTGGATAACTTCCCCAAGGCCTCAGCATTTTTTGTTTGTTTGTTTGTTTGTTTGCTTGTTTATTTTTATTGGGTTTTTTCGAGACAGGGTTCCTCTGTGTAGCCTTAGCTATCCTGGACTTGCTTTGTAGACCAGGCCAGACTGGAAATCACAGAGATCTGCCCGCCTTTGCCTCCCATGTACAGGGATTACAGGCGTGTGCCACCATGCCTGGAGGCCTCAGAATTTTGTAATCCAACTGGCAATGCAGGAAATACTCTGCTTTCTTTTACTTTTGCCCATTATGGAAAATACTATTTGTCCTCTCATTAGTGACATGGTGAGAGCAAAAAATGTCATTTCGCTCCTGTTTTAATTTCCCTTCCCAGTCTGGCAGCGAGCAGTGTCCTTTGTCTGGAGTTCCTGCACTGCTTGCTTATTTGTAGCTTCTCCCAGTTTTCCATCAGATTACGGTCTATATTTTATGGCTTTAGTGCATCTGTAGAGACACTGCTGCTCCCTGATTCCTGGGCTGTGATGCAGATGGGCCCCTCTGTCACAGACTCCTTCCCTTTCACTGTGCTTTTGGGGCCTGCCTTTGTCATGTAAATGACTTTCCGAGTTTTGTTCCCGTGGTCCCTGCTTCTCTGCTGTGCTCTCCTGGAGTGTCTGCGTTGAACAGATCTTTTAACACTTGTGCCATGAATCTCAAGTCCAGGGCTCTCTTCCTGGTGAATAGCAAGCCCCCGTGCTAGCACTGTTTCCTAAATAAGCCTTGCTCCCTAACTGATCTGGAGAGCTATTGTGTCTGCCTCCTTAAAAACAAAATATTTAGTCAGGCGATGGTAGCGCTTAGGAGGCAGAGACAGGGGGATCTCTGTGAGTTAGAGGCTAGCCTGGTCTACAGACTGAGTTCCAGGACAGCCAGGGCTACACAGAAAAACCTTGAAAAACCAAAATAATAATCATTGACCTTATCTGTGTGGTGTTTTGCTTGCATGTGTGTCCGCACAATACTTGAGTATATAATACTCAGGGAGTCCAGAAGAAGATCCCTTAGGACCAGGGCTACAGAGGGCCGGAAGCTGCCATCGCTGCTGGGACTCAAACCAGCATCCTCTGGAAGAGCAGCCAGTGCTCTTGCCTGCTGAGCCATCTCTCCACCCCAGTGCCTGTCACCTTTAAAAGACAACTTTCTAGGGGACAGAGGGATTGCACATTTCTTCTCATGTTGTGCGTATTTTTAATATTTTTTTTATTCTAGCTACTGTCAAACTGCAGTTCCTCTCTATCCTGAAGCTTTGGTTTGTTTTTTGAGACGTCATCTCATAGAGCCCAGGGGAGGCTCAAATCCTGAATTCCTGATCCTTTTACTTCCACCTCAGGAGTGCTGGGATTAGAGATGTTCCTCACCACGCTCCATTTATGTGGTGCTGGGAACTGACCACAGGGTTTCACAGGTGCTGGGTGAGCACAATACAACTGAACCAGTCCTCCTGAAACCTATTTTTAAATTATGTATGTGTGTGTGTGTATGCCATATGTGTGGGGGTACTTGGGGTCCCCTGGGGCTATGTTAACAGGTTGTTGGCCACCCAATGTGGATTTGGGGAGTCAAACTTGGGTTTTCTAGAAGACCCTGAAATATTCTTAACTGCTGAGCTGTCTGTCAGCCCCACTAAACCGATTTTTAGGTGCATTCTTATACTGCACCGCAGTATTTTGCTCATAGTGCACCCCTAGTTCTGTCAGATAAATCACTGAAGGAAGAAACAGTTTACATGGCTCTGTTACTTCCTTATTAGTTCAGAAGTTCCTCTGGGACTGACTACTTCCACTGTGTTGTGAAGCCTGGGTTTCAGTGTTTCATTTTTTATTTTATGTGTATGGATGTTTAACCATGTATGCCCCCGGTGCCCCAAGAGATGAGAAGAGGGCACCGGGTTCCCTGGAGCTGGAGTTACAGATAGTTGTGAGCTGCTGCGTGCGGTCCCCTGTAAGAGCAGCCAGTGCTCTCCACCTCTGAGCCACCTCTACAGCGGCGAAGTCTAGGAAAGGAAGAGAAAGTCAGGGGAAAGAAAGCGGTTATTCACCCTGGCCAGCTATTTTGCCTGCTGCTGTGAGTCTGTACTGTGAAGATTTAACTGGTAATGCCCAACGTAAAGAGATAGCTGCCTGTGAAATTGGAGCTGCCATTTCATGGACAAGGTGCAGTGGAGAGGTCTTGTGGGAGCCCTGTTGTCCCTGAGACAGAGCCTGCCTTCTAGTGAGCCCTGATGGTCAGAGGCTAGGTCTGAGAAGGACCTTAGGGCACCCACCCTCCTCTGCACATCCACCCATGTGCTAGGTTACCGCGATCAGACCAGCTAGCCTGAGCTTAAAAACTGGCAACACTGTATATGATAAAGTGGAGACCCAACTTCCTCATTAACCAAAGACTCCAGTTAAGAAACAAAACCTGGCATTACCACTTGGGCATATAGAAAGACTGGATGCTCTGTTGCCCTTAGAGAGGAGGAGAAGACAGATGATTCAATACTCCTGAACAGATAAAAAATAATAACGATCAGCAGGCACAAAGAGAGGGAGAATGAAAGATTACCGTAGCTTAGCACAGAATTAGGGCTAACTAGCCAAATGCTGGCCATGCATGCCACTCATTTATAAATACAAACAAAAGCTGTGATTGAGCCCTGCATGTGTGAAGGCTGCCAGGGCTCAGCATCGCTGACCTAAATCTTCTCTGGGGACCTGGAGAGAAGCCCCTTGCCTGTCACTGTCTGGGACAGTGTGGCTTTTTGGTGCCTTGTACCTTGTGGAAGAGGTGGTTGAGATAGTGCACAGCTGTCTGTCTGTCCTCCTGGGCTGCACAGCATATCAGAGACCAGAAGTTTAGAGCTGAGGATGGCAGAGTGGCTCTCCTGAGAACTCAGAGGGAAGGAAGGCCTAGCCTAGCATCTTCCAGCCTCTGGAACTGTTTCCTTACTCAATAGGGTCCCTGCCTGAGAAATGTAAGACCTTAGTGTATCCCTGCATTCACATAGCTGTGGCCTTGTGTGTCCATGTGTCTCCCCTCTTGCTGTAAGGGCACCCATCACACTGGCTAAGAACCCATTCTAACACCTCTGCCTAACCAACAAAGTACACCCGTGAATGTGAACATCAGGACCTGAGTTTCACATTTGTGGAACTCTACCACCAGGCAGAAAGAGCTGGGGCTCAGACACTACACTGCTTCCACGGGGCTGGGTAAGCTCATCTCCCGTTGTACTTTTTTACAAGGTATTCTTGGGTGGGAGCTGGGTGAGGACGAACCCAGCCCCACTGCTGCTCAGATCCTCCTATGGTTAAGTTGCTCTGGGACAAGCACTGTCTCATGAGGACTAGGGATGGGGTTTCCCACTGTCCCTACTAGCCGGCAGTATACCCGTTCCCTCTCTCTGGATGATATCCCTACGGGACCAGACTTTAACATTGACCTTGATGGCTCCCCATGAAATGCCACTCTCTTCACTACCCTTCCTGTCTGGATGTGTGGCTGCATGTCGTGTGTCCTTTAGCTCTGACCTTTGAGTCTGTTTCTGGTCTATGACTGTCCCCTGCTCTTTGGCAGGAATACTTCTACAAGCCTGGCATTAGACATTGCGCTAAAGTCTAAATACATAATGCATCTAACCTTGGATTTGGTAATTCTGTCACACTCAAAACAAGCTGTCAAAACCGTCTGGCATGACTTATCCTTAATAAATCCCTCGTAATGTTAATTGTTCCTTATCCATTGAATAAGAATTGTGTGGATCCACAAATCGGATGGAGAATGGAGGATAATGGGGAAACGTTTAAAGGATTGCCCATTTCTCCCCCGGGACGAAAGGATCTGTGTGGCACAATGGGCACCACCATGCCCTGGCACATGAGCAGCTAGAACAGATGTGCTCTGGCTTTGCGCCTCCCTGTTTGCAGGAAATCAAGGATACCAATCATTTGAGAAGAAGAATGAGTCCAGCATGCTGTACTAGAGCTGTGACCATGGGTCTTGCTTGCTGTGTCAATGGCCACGGGAGGGTGTGGGAGAGTGTACATGCTCACAGGGAGCACTCCATACACCACAGAAGTGCCTGGTGCTCTCCACCAAACCTAAAGAGGTGCTCTCCATGGGGGCCTCTGATGCTCAGGGGCTTTGGCCTCTGACTGACCTGGCTTGTTTTCTGCCTTCACTATCTAAACGAGGCCCATGACTCTGGGCAAGAAACTTGTTTCCAGAGTCTGCTTTCCACTGTGAAGGAAAAAAATGAATTATTAGGATGGAAACCTTCAGAAGCACCTGGTTCTGCTAGCCCTCCATCACATCCCCAAGACATTCAGGGGACCTTGGCAAGGAGAGTCCAATGGAATATTATCACTGAGGTTCTCAAGGGTCTGACCAGTGAGCAACCAGAAGGCTATCACCACATCCAAAGCTCTACACATGACTCTGGTTTCTTGGCCCAAATCACATGGAGTAACCCTCACTTCTTCAGGTGTACAAAGGTCTATGCCCATGGCCTAATGGAAAATATTCCTCAGGCCATGCCAAGATAAAAGCAACTTGGTGCTCTCAGGTGTATGTGTGTGCATATGTGCGTGCGTGCGTGTATGTGTGTGTGTGTATGTGTGTGTGTGTTTCACACATGTGGAGCTACAGGTGTGTCTTTCAGGGGAGCAGTGCTATTTGGTTTCCAGAGGAGAGAGATAAAGGTAGGGTGACATCACACATGGGTGAAGGCTGTGTTATACTTGGTGCAGGACCATGCTGAGGAGCCCAGTGTGACATCACCTAAAGAGGAGCAGAGTGTCAGAGTGTCAGTGTGTGTAGGTATTGCCTGTAAAGACTGAAGGTATCACCAGCTCCAAGATGCAGCCCAGTGTACCTCTTAGCTTTGGACAGTATGGAAGTGACTGGAGATATATCTCAGTATAGAGCTCTTGCCTAGCATAAGTGAGGGCCTGGATTTAATCCCTAGTACCACAAAAACGAACCTTTAGATGCTGAAATGAAAGCTTCTGTACTGTAAAAGTACCTTTTCCATAGCACTATATGACCTTTTCCACTCTTTATAAATACAAAAAGCTGCTCTTGACAGGCAGTGGTGGCACACACCTTTAATCCAAGACAGAGGCAGGCAGATCTCTGAATTTGAGGCCAGCTTGGTCTACAGAGTGAGTTCCAGGATACATAGAGAAACCCGGTCTTGAAAAACAAAACAAAGGAACAACAAAAATCAACCAACCAAACAAAACAGCTGCTCTTAGCTCAAGACTGTCCATAAGTAGCCTAAGCCCAAGACTTTGCAGCAGAGAAGCCACACTCAAGACCACATGCTCAGCGTGTGATTTCAGGCCCAGGCCCTTCATTTTGCTCGCTACCATGACTCCTGTCTGACCCTATGCCTATCCTGCTTTGGACATAGTGACCTGGTGGGACCTCCAGGCCCATTTGAATGACTCTCTATCCAGACTAGATTTCCCCTATCATTCATTGGTCCCTGGCACAGTATGAAGTTTCTCAAGAGGAATGTTGGAGAAATAGGTCTCATCAGCAGAAATGTGCCACTGGGCTTTGTCTCCGTCATCCCTAGCACTGTCCTGGTGGAGATTGATCCAAAGCACTTGGTCTTTACAATCACAATTCCATCTGCAACCAAAAATTCTTGCCCCCAGGGTAAGAGTCTGAGCTGGCAGGAAGATTGTATTTGTCAAAATGCAGTGTTAAGAAATAAGACTTTCTTAGGGTTGCTGTGAACACCATGACCAAAAGCAATGTGGTCAGAAAAGGGTTTATTTCAGCTTACAGGTACACAATACAGTCCATCATCGAAAGAACTCGGAAGAAAAAGAAAGGCAGGAATTGAAGCAAAAACCATAGAGGAATGCTGCTCACTGGCTTGTTCCTCCTTGTTTTCTCCTTCTACACTGGGTCCGGAGACTGAACTCAGGTTCTTAGGCTTGGTGG
This sequence comes from Pachyuromys duprasi, assembly GCA_028658305.1. NCBI lineage: Eukaryota > Metazoa > Chordata > Mammalia > Rodentia > Muridae > Pachyuromys > Pachyuromys duprasi. Next base: position 61,421,699 of record CM053763.1, on the reverse strand, counting down.
CAAGCACATTTACCCACTGGGCCACCTCACCAGCCCGTGAGCTATGAACCCTTCCAGAGCGCTCTGCTAAGACTTGTGCAGACTGTGGAATGGCACACACTGCCTCCACGTGGGATGGAGGGTGGAACCTTGGAAGTACAGCCTTGGAAGGGACAGTTTGCTTCCTCAGGATGCTAATGTTTAGGGTGGATTTCTCTTCATGTCTGAGTTCCATTGCTTTAGCGAACACTCATGTTTTATTAAATTCTTGGATAGTGAACACACTGACTGTGTGACAAACCATTACTAATGGCTCCCAAAGAGGTAAATAACAATGACAAAAGTTATTTAAAGAGGACAGGATAGATTTACTAATTAATACAGTGGCCTTTTGTTAGGGACACAGACACAGACTGGGTTTGTCCTGTTAGTTTTGTTTTGCTTTGCTTTGTTCTTAAGACAGGGTCTCATTTTGTACCCTTGGCTGGCTTGGAACTCACTGTGTAGACCAGGTTGGCCTTGAATTAATAGAGATTTGCCTTCCTCTCTCTCCCAAGTGCTGAGATCAGAGATGTGTGTACCTGACTCCTTATACTTCAAACTCATCCTATCCAAATGAGAGGAGACGGTTCCCAAAATCCCAAGAGAGCTGAGAGTACAAATAACCTACCCACCAGAACCCGAGTGCTAACACCACCTTTTTCTCTCTGGAATTAAACCTGTCTGGTCATGACCTGGTATTTCTGAGACAAATTTCTGAGCTGGGAGGAAACATGACAACCTAATGTTTAACATCAAACCCATGTCTCAACTGCAGTCTGGAAGGACCAAGTCTGCTGAGAAGTCTCCCAAAGAAAGTGGGAGGCACAGTCATGTGGGCTTCTCAGCCCAGTGCAGCAGGTCCTCTGAGTAGCAGCTGAAAAGACCCAGACACCTACAGGAGGAAAGAATGGCATTAGGAAAGATCCAACGGTGTTGGTGTGCTTTTTAAAAACTCTTTTATTTACATTTCTTTTTCTCCCTACTCTATCCCAATCCCTTCCAACACCCCAGAATCAGCTAGGAGAAAGAAGAAGTTAGTGGGAGAGGGTTGCAGTTCTCTTTCTTAACTATTTCTTACTGGTTAGGGTTGTCAGTCCAAACCTTTCAGGAGATCTCCAACTTCTTCTTTTATTTATTTATTTATTTATTCATTCATTCATTCATTCATTCATTCATTCATTTATTTATTTATATAGTATTCTCCATGTACCTATGCCAGCAGGTCAGAAGAGGGCACCAGATCTCGCTATAGATGGTTATGAGCCACCATGTGGTTGCTGGGAATTGAGCTCAGGACCTTTGGAAGAACAGTCAGTGTTCTTAACCTCTGAGCCATATCTCCAGCCCAATCTCGGACTTCTTGTCTCACAACCACAACCAGGAGCAGCAAGAAGAAAGCAGGAACAGCCTTGTTCTTTCTCCGAGCTCCTGACTCTGGGCTCTGGCATTTCTTCTCTGTCCAGAGCCCTCAGATCTAAACTGTCTGCAGCTGGCAAGGAGCTCCTCTCAGAGCCCACACAAAGTGATCAGTCCGCTGCTGTGGACATCTGAATCAGTCCTACAACCACACCTGGGACCAAAACAAAAACATGTTTATATCCACAACACAACAGTGCTGAAGAAAGTTCAGTCCTGAACCAACACAAACCATGCCACAGTACAACAGCTGCGGGAAACGGCCAGAGACCCCTCCCCAATCTTTGTTTCCCGTTTTCATTAGTGATAGGCTTCTAGTCAGTTTTTGACATTCTGAGGGTGGAACTCAGACCCTGGCTCATCTAGGCAAGTACCCTTCCACCAGCTACACTCTAACAAATTTTTTAATTGATTATTATTATTGTATATATGTGTATGTGATGTGTGCTTGAGTGAGTGAAGGCACGCATGCACCATAGTGTACATATAGAAGGCAAAGGACAGCGGTCGGGAGTCACTTCTCTCTCTATTGTGAGATTGAGATCCACTTCAGGCTTTTGGGTTTGCTTTGCAACTACTTTGACCTCTGAGCCATCTTGCCAGCCTAAACTCTTCGTTCTTGATTTTGGCCGCCTCACCTTTGCTACAGTGACTCACCTGAGTCCAATTCATGAACTAGTAGGGATTCTGGCACTCCACAGGGGCTGCTCTGCATGACATGAGTCTCAAAACAAAGGTATCTTTTCTTCCTGTGTCCAAAAGACAAAGCCTGGAATCAGGACCTCTGGTGCTACATGGCCCTTCCTCCAGGCTACTACCCCTGCTATTTCCAGATATGGCACATGGGAAAAAATTTTAAAGTCACATCAGGGGCTGAAGAGATGACTCAGTAGTCAAGAGCATTGTTAACCATTGTGGTTCCTAGGGTGAACAGCCCTGGTTCCAGAGCATCCATCTCCTCTTTTGTCTTCTGTGGGTACCCACATGCTTGTGCGCACACACTCACAAACACAGGCACACACAGAGTGGTATTTCGAAGGCACCACAAGCAGCAGGCTGTCCTTCCTCCTGCCCTGTGTTCTCACAGACTGATGGCAGCTAAGATCCTAAAGGACAGCTGTTGGTGCTGGCCACAGGACACACTTGGGGTACCACTGACTGCCACCCATTCCAGAAGCTCTCATGCCTGGGAAATGCTGGAGAGGGAGAAGATCCACCCAGAGAGAAATTTGGGGCCCAGGGGGTAATGTGTGCTGTCTAGAGTTCAGCCACAGCTGTGCTTGTCAACATGCAGAGAATGGCATCCCCTCCCTCTCACTTGTCTGTCAGGAGTACAGAGGCACCCCCACTCTCCTGAAATTTGTGTCATTAAAGTGAGTAAATTCTAAGAGCCGCATTGGAAGAGAATGACAACACTCTGCCTTTGTCAGTGCGCCTGGCTTAGTCAAATGCTTCGTCACATACACAGAATGGTGTTGCTATGGCCCCGCTGACCAAAGAGGATGCTGGGAGATCAAAGGTCACTGGCAGCCTTACCCACAGTTGGATAAGTATAGTCTGACTAGACTCTTGTATTTAATCCCAAACCCAAGACTTCTTCCCCACCAGACTATACTGAGGATTGCAGTGAGCAGAGCTTCATGGCCGATGGTGCCTTCCTTAGCAATATAGCCACCAAAGCAGGAGCTGGGCCTTCAGAATCTCTGTGTGTAGGCAAGCTCCCCATAACAACAGTCCCACAGATGATACTTTCATCAGTTTTCATGAGGGTGAAGTCAGAGTTGAGGGTGTGGGGCTGGCATCCCTGTAATCTCTCTGATTTACGGATGCTCTCTCTCTGTGTCAGCCCTTTGCGTATTGGTGCCCAACTCTTTATTTATTTTATTTTATATTTTGAGACAGCGTCTCACTCTGTAGCCTTGGGTAGCCTGGCACTCACTATATAGACCAGGCTGGCTTCCAACTCATAGGGAACTACCTGTTTCTGCCAACTGAGTGCCTGAGATTGAAGATGTATGCCACCACACCTAGCTCTAATCTCGTCCTCTTATAAGAAAACATATGTGCACTGTGGGAAAGAGTCAGCCCAAATCATTTAACCTTAGTTCCCTCTTCAAAAAGCCTGTTTATAGATGTGTTGTGTTCTAAGGTCTTGGGGGCATGAATTTAGGAGGACACCAGTCCGCCTTCACCCATGCCCTACCCTGCCCTTTAATGTGGGCATGACACAAAACATGCTGCAGGAGTTGGTTGAGAAGCAGAACTCCAGGACACTGGGCCATATCCAGAAAGCAAGGTGCCACGGCAACTTAGGAGTGCTGTCAGGGCAGAGGGAACTCCAGGTCTTCCTCCTGGGAGAGACTCTCCTGAGGCAGACATGGCTGGCCACACTGTTGTCTGAGCAGAGGAACTCCCATGGCTTTGGCTTAGGTCACAGCTGCTTCAGTTAGGTCACAGAGAATTCTAGACATGCCTCTGAGGTCTGGTGTAGGTGCGAATCTTATTTTTCTTATTTTTTAATAATAAAGTGTTACTCTTTGTATTGGAAAAAGTTTGTAAAGAAAGCTGTCTTGGCCAGGCCTGCTGCACACAACTATAAAAGAAACACTTGGGAGGATGATACAGCCAGGCCACACAGACGGGTTTTTAAAAAAAAGACAGACAGACAGATGATAGACAGACAAACAGATAGGTAAGTAGATGGCTGGCTGGAAAGAAGGGAGGAAAGCAAGCTTTCTCTTGGTGACCTTCAGGAATCGGGACACAGGCTGGCCTTTGGAAATTGGCTGGCTGGCTCCACTATGTTGTAAAAAGGTCTCAACTAAGTTGAGGCTGAGCCCTCTTCTCCCTCTCCCATCTGCTTTTAGTTATGAAGATAGCCTGCGGTGAGGCAGAGCTGTATGGGTAGCCCAGGGCAGTTGCTCAGTCTCTGCTCGTTAAGATTCTTACCATGTGAAGGACCCAGGGCCAGTGACCTGAATGCTCAGAATCTCTGCTGTCCCCAGGTCCCTTGGACAGGGAGATGAATGGCACAGGAACACACCAAAGAGGGGTGTAAAGGCCTTGTGTTAAATCTTCAGGGTGTCCTCAGGCTCGGTTGGGGCCTGGAAGATAGCTCTCATTCATAGAACACAGACCTGTTCTTAGGCCATCAAAGAGTCCTGGGAACTTGGGGCCTGAGACCAGGATGGGGGATGGAGGCCAGGTGATCAAGAACTCTCTGGAGAGACCCCAACAGTCTCATGAGGGTGGAAACCCAATAGGCACTGCAGTTGTCGCTAGGCCGTGCAGAAGCTTTAGGTTTACTGTCAGCCAAGAGGCCAACTGGTGCTTTCTGCATAATTTCTCTCCCCCCCTTCTTTCTCTGTGTGTGGGTGTGGGTGCACATGTGTGCACGTGTATATGTGTGTTTGTATGTTTGTGTATACATACATATGTGAGAATGTGTTGGTTGTGTGTAAGCACATTTATATGGGTGTGTAGCATGTCTACATGTGTGTGTGAGAGCATGCCTACGGATGTGGGCACACATGTGTCCATGTACTTTGCATCTATGGAAATGACACACCTTAACTCATCACTCAAGTCCCAGACCTTCCCAGGCTTCGCCAGGCAATCTCACTCCTTCCCTGCCATGTGCCAATGACATGCAAAAGACAAAACCAAGCAAGGCCATGGTAGACTTCCAGCTATGCCTCTGCCCACTTTCTACCCTGCACCACGTTTGGCAGAGCTGGCTCAGCAGACAGCTGGGCAGCCACTGAGAGGTTTGCAGTAACAAGATAGAGAAAGACAAGGCTGGGTTGGGAGGAATCTATAAGCCAAGGAGACAGCAACAATGAAACCACACCATAAACATGGCCACGCTACCATCTGATGTCCACTGGGATCTTAAAAAGGTTCATTTCAGGTTTAATTCAGAATCATGAAGAGTCTTCCGGAAAGTCTGTATTTGGGGTGGGAGGGATGGCTCAGCAGTCAGGGGCTACTCTTGCAGAGGACCGGGTTTTCTGGGACCCACCTGGCAGCTCATGATTGTGCCCTCTGCGGGCACACATGTGGCACACAGGCATGTACACACTGATGCACATAAAATATGACAATAATATGGTTTTTTTTAAGTTTGTATTTGCATTTGTCTACAGTGTAGATAAGGCACAACAATTATTTGGTGAATGAATAAACAAATTCCTTTTGTTTATTCATTTTTATTTAAATTTTGATCTTTCAAGACAGAGTACTGTAGCCTGGGCTGCCCAGAAACTTCCTGTCTAGCTCAGGCTGGTCTGCAGCTTTGCTCGGCCTTAAACAGTATTGTCTTTTTCTGCTCTGCAACTGGGCACACTGCTTTCTCCCAGCAGAAACGTTTGAAGCAGCAGAATTCCCCGCACTGCCCTAAGTACAGGATAAAGCCAAGCATGTGGTGACACTGTGCCTGGGCCTTTGCTGACAAGGCTTCACAGAGACTGGGGAGTAGCCCTGTTTTCATATGGGGAGGTGTGTGTTTCATTTCACCTACATGTTCAAAAACTTAATGGGCTTAAAAAATAGCAGAGTATTTTTTTTAAATTAGAAACTTAATGGCAGTGCCAATTTAATATTCAATAGTGAGAAAAAGATATGTATTTTTTAAATTTAGAAGTCAAGTTGAGTTAGATGACCCCCCAATCAGCGATCTTTAATGCTCCCCACAGTATGATTCCTTTTTATTATCTTCTGTCACTGTTAAGTTGAAGATAACCTCCAGAATTTTTTTAAAAATGTGATTGGAATCTGGGGGCAAGGGTATTCCCCCAAATAACGGGGTTCGTATTTTGCTATTTTTCAACTCCTTGAGAATACATGTTACTGGTAGGGTACCCTCATACTCTAATGATAAGGACAGAAAACACTTGCAAAAAAATCAGAATGACTAGTTTCATCATTTAGACTGTAAGAAATGTTCTTTTTTTTTTTTTTTTTTTTTTTTAAGGCAAGGATACTATAGTAACTGCTGGGCCTGTAGCCCACAGACCTACCTCTACAACAGGAAGTTTGTGGAATCTTGAAACACAGTAATGAGAATTTTGTGATGTTCCAGCTGCTTTTTAAAATACAAGCTACCAAAAAACGTCTCTCTTGTTCAGAAGAGACTATTCTTTTTCCTGGTGTGCATAATACTGGAAATCCATCATCTTTTATTATTTCTCATCAAAATGAATTCCTTTAGATCTGTAATCATATTGTCTAATAAAGCCAAACATTTGATGTAATTTGCATATTATATGAAAGACTATCATGCAACAAACTCATAGCAGTCAATTAACATAAAAGCTAATTATATGTTTCATTAGCCTAAAAGAGTTTCTGAATCCTAGTTTAAGGTGAGGAGCTGTAACTTTTCAAATCTTTTGACTCTAACTTTTTAAATTTTGACTTTTAGCTAATGTCAATGGCTATTCCATTCTTTACAGATGGAAAGATAGCAGTTAAACTGGATCTAATATTTTGCTCTAAAGCACTTATAATTGCTATATTAACCAGCCCTCAAGAAAGGAAAATCTTTGTAACAATATGAAATTATCAGCCACTAAGCAGGTTAAGTGCCACCTTCACCTCTGAAGGAAAACATTACACAACAGCCATGAAGATGAATGAAGTTTATTGGTGACTGTCAGGCTGTGATGGAGAAGAGGAAAGTATCAAAATAGCGTCTCCACATCCATTGTGCTGTGACATAATTGTATTCCTGCCTGGTTGTGATAGCTATCAAGCAAGAAATTTGCTACAAGATTAACAGAGACACAGTAATGAAAAAACATGGAGCATGCTGTAATTGGCTGTTATTAAAGTGTAGTCATAGTGGTCTGTAATGAACTCACTAGCTGTAGACTCCTGGATAAACCCGAACCAGAACTTTCAGCTACTTTCCTTCTGTTTCAAAATTGTGGTCTGGGTACCTCCCACCCCCTTTCCCTTGTTAGCGGTCAGGAGAAACCTAAGATGGGCGGGGGGGGGGGGGGCGGGACGGGACAC